>JBBPDJ010000002.1:4448910-4590156 GCA_037974625.1 Cucumis cinereus | reverse complement strand
ATTATTATTATAATAATAATGTGTTTCCTAATAGGAATTAATAAGAAAGAGATGGTAATTAGATTTAGTTTTATTTTAGGAAATTAATTCCCTTTTTCCTCTTTAACTTCCGATTTCCTTTACTTATAATAATATCTCATTTTATCTTTCCGTTTTTAAAAACATTTTTTAAGCTCAATTTTTAAAATTGGCCTTCCTTATTTTATTACTAATTATTTTTTTTTTGGGTAAAATTTGGGTTTTAATTAGCTCCTCACAACTATATCCACTATCATATAATTCTTTTTTTTTCATTTTAATTTTAGTATTGAAATAATTTTAAATAATATATAAAATTTAGTATTGTCACAGGTATTAGTTAATCGAGAATATAGAATAGCTAGAGGTCTTCATTTAATTTATATTAATTAAATAAAAAACATGAAAATGATTATAATTAAATAGTTTTAATTTGTCTAATGTAAGATTCTCAACCATTAAAACACAGTAATAATGGACTTGCATTTATAATTAATTTGATTTAAAAAAAAATAACAATAAAGAAAAAATAGGTTATAGTCAAACTGTATGTCAATTATTATTTATTTTATTTAATTTTATAAATATTTTTAAAAATAAGTTCATAGTTATTTTACACGTGGCAAGGTCCAATTGAAAAGCCCACGAGACCAATAAAATCGTGGGCTTCTTGAAGAGCCGTAGAGCTCATGTTCTATGGTTGGGTCAATGCAAGTAGAAATTTAATGGAAATTTTGAAAGAATAGCAAATTGGCGATTAGAAACAAATTCGTTAATAAGTCTTTTTTATATTTTGAATTTATCTGATCTAATAATCAATTTAAAATATCTTTAAAAAATTTAAATATATTATAACTATTTTACTAAATATCTGATATTTTATTTTTAAAAATCTATTTTCTTTTCTTTAAAAATTGAGATTTACTTCTTTTTGAAAATGAAGATTTACCTTAGTAAATCTATTTTTTTCCTAATATCATATATCTTTTACAAATTTATATTAAACAATTAAATATTATACAAATTAAACAATTAAATAATATACAAATAATATGATTTTAAATATTATAGCATATATCTCATGGCTTACCAATTTCAAGAACCAACGTTGATTAAACAATTAAATATTATATAAATAATATGATTTTGATTCGTAGTTGATTCATAATTAATAATTTAAAATTCATTTTGCATTTTTATTATTTTAATTTTTTGTTGCTATTTGTCAAAAGTAAACATTAAATTTTGTTATTTATGTAGTCTACTCAAATTTAATAAAAACTAATTTCAATTTTCCTTTTTTATTAACAAAATTTAATAAAAATGAGAGTTCTTATTTTATCTTCTTTACTTTTTTCCTTAAAAATAGTATATTTATGTATATTTTTTTGTACTCTCAAAAAGTTTTAATATAAAAATTTAAAAATCAATTTATTTATTAAATATAAATATATGTTCTATTTCTAATGAAATTCTATAACTTCAATTTTGTGATGAATCTATAATTTTTTAAACAATCGAAAGTTTAAATACTAAATTTGTAATTTAATTGAAAACAATTAATTTTATATATTGCTATATAAATTGTCTGCGGATTTTTATAAGAGATAATTGAAAATATATCAATATATATATATATTTATGTTTAATTTGATTTATTAAAAAACAGCATAAAGTTAACAAAAGTCAAATAAAATGAGAAAATATATATATATATATATATATATATATAAAATTCCCATGTTATATTTTTCTTTTTTATTTTTTAAATAATAATTCCCATGTTTTCTAAGACTTTTGTGACAGACATCTTCTAATAAAAATAAGCGGCCAAATTAAATTATTAAAATTATTGTATTTAATTGGGTTTAATTATAAAGAAGTTGATTTAATGTCAACCAAATTTCAGTGAATGTTGCATCTATTTTCTATGTATCATATAATTGTTGATTAGAGATGATCAATGACTATAACTTTCTAAAATATTAAATGTTATTTTTATTAATAGTATATTTAATAAAGATGTAAATATAAAAACAACTTGAACATAATAGTAATTTATACATATTAGGGTTTAGGGTTTATGGTTGCTCGTTCAAATCTCTCATATTTC
The DNA here is from genome assembly GCA_037974625.1 of Cucumis cinereus. Classification (NCBI taxonomy): domain Eukaryota; kingdom Viridiplantae; phylum Streptophyta; class Magnoliopsida; order Cucurbitales; family Cucurbitaceae; genus Cucumis; species Cucumis cinereus. The sequence continues at coordinate 4,588,025 of JBBPDJ010000002.1, read as the reverse complement.
GTTCGTAAATAATGTGAAGTATCGTTATAGTCGAGAGGAGTAGACAAACCCGAGAGCTAAAATAATGTTTAATTACCTCTTTTATAAATGGTTTTCAATTGTGTGTGAACTGTGGTATTTGGTATTTTCTTAAAAAAAGTTGATTATATAATTCAAATGGTATATTCGGAAAAATATTCAAATCACTAATTAGACTAAACTAATTAAAAAAAAATCCATATTAGTCAACATACTAATGTGTAGAAAAAAAAACTATTTTTATTTATATTAATATCAAAATATTTATAAAAAAGTACTTTTGAACTTTCCCGTGGATTTAGGTAAAATTATTTAAATTAAAAAGTTATGATTATCGGTGATTTTTGTAAAGATGAATCCAAATATTGAGGCGTCTATGCAAAATGAATAAAAATTAACTTTGTACTAACGTCACATAACATTATCGCTTTAGAAATATCCCTTTCATGGTGAAATAATCGAAGCTCTAATGCAATATTCATTTCAATTGCACTTTTGTTGAAATCAACAATCATCCAATCAGAGTAAGAAAAGCTCTTTCCAACGATGTTTTAGTAGAACTCGGTGTGATTTTGAAAAATCTATTTTTTTACACGACATTGAAGAACGTAAATACATGTAATATTAGAAAAGAGTGAAAATCCACTTGATTGATATGAATGTTACGTTAGGACTTCAACTATTTTTACGGTGGATGAGACATTACTAACGTAATAATATATTTCAAGCAATGGAGTGCTCGATAATAGAGGGAAGTCTCAACCTCATTTGAAGTCAAAGTTATAAAATATTTTTTAAAACAATATTAATATTGTATATTTGTATATATATATATATATATATAAAAGAATTATTAATTTATTATTATTATTATTATTATTTTGTGGAAAGAAAAAACTAATTCAAACGAAACAATCGTGCATGCCACAACAAATTCCGTCTTCATATACACTCTCCTCCACCACCGCATTTTCATCGAAATCCCATTCCTCCTCCAAAAAAATAAAAGATAATAATAATGGCCGAGCCGAGAAAATCCTCCTCGCCGGCACCGGTGCCGCCGCTAGGTTCGTCTCCATCGTCGTCACCACGCCCAGCAATTTCACTCCAACCATCTCCAAAACGCTCAGGTTTCTCCAAACCTACAAAACTCCTCCGCCAAATCCGCGCCGTCTTCCGCACACTTCCGATTCTCTCACCTGCCTGCCGAATTCCACTCAACGGCAGTCGCCTCCACGACGGCCACGTCCACGGCGGCACTCGAATCACCGGAACGATCTTCGGATACAGGAAATCGCGAGTGAATTTGGCGTTCCAAGAAAGCCCTAGGTGTCTCCCGATGTTAATTTTGGAATTGGCGATTCCCACAGGGAAACTCCTACAAGACATGGGGGTAGGGCTGGTTAGGCTGGCCTTAGAGTGCGAGAAGCGGCCATCGGAGAAGAGGAAGATTCTAGATGAACCGATTTGGACATTGTACTGTAATGGAAGAAAATCGGGATATGGCGTTCGGAGAGATCCGTCGAATGAGGATCTGAAAATCATGCAAACGTTGAATGCGGTGTCGATGGGCGCGGGAGTGATTCCAGCGGAGGAGACGGCGGAGGGAGATCAATTGACGTATATGAGAGTGGATTTTGAGCGAGTGACGGGATCGAAGGATTCGGAGACGTTCTACATGATCAATCCTGATACCAATAATGGTGCTGAATTAAGCATTTTCATGGTTAGAATTTAAATGTTTTTTTTTTTGGTTGATTTTCTTTTTAGCTAATAATATTTATTAATGTCTAATTTTGATTCTAATTGTAGTTAGAATCTATTGGTTTGTGATTTATCAGGTGTTAATCTCTCTCTCTCTCTCTTAAATTTATGTTGCTTTCAATTTTTTTTTTTTTTTTGTATATTTTTCCATTCAAATTCGCATTTATCTATAAAGTTTAATTTTGTGGTCAATTGATCATTTAAATTATTATAAATGACAAAACATTTGAAAATATTTAGAAATATTCTAAAAGAGTGCAATCATAAAAGACGATAATATTTTGGTATATTTTGTAAATAAAAGAAATAAATTAGTGAGCACTAAAACACGATAGCTCCCATGGAAGAACCACGTTCATCCCTAAGTGTGTATTTCTCTTTAAGTTTAATTAATATGTTACTTTTCGAATTAAGGTACATTGCATTATGTCAGGTCATAAACCGTTGATCGAAGTCAATGGAAAGAAAATAAGCTAAGCTAACTGTGAGAGTAAGAGGCAATTATCCCACGGAAAAAACATCATTAATATAAAGTTTAGCTATCACAATGAGATACTTATCTATTACACATTTTTTTATCATGACTCTCAAAATAGCTCACTCCTAGTGAATGAGTTTAGGCTTGACGAACTAAAATATTTACGAATATTAGCGATTGATTGTAATAGACTACTCGTGACATTTTGTTAAATTTGTAAAAAATTAAAAATTTTATCATTAAAAACATTTAAATCAATAAATAAACATTTTATGCTTTTGAAATTAGGTTTAAAATTCTTTTAGTATAACTTTGAAGTTTATTCAATATTTTTTAAAATTGCAAATTTTATTTATTGTTGGAATGGTTTTATGACCCATTGCCACTATGAACAATAATACTATTTCTTAATTAATACCATTTACTTATAAATGTTATTTTTATAGTAAAAATGCTATGTAACATATCTATATTAGTAACTTTTTGTCGCTTAGTTTGTATATTTCGTGAAACTTGTTGATATAATGAAAAAAAAAACGACTTGCTTCTCATGTTAATTTTGAAATCACGGTAAACAAAAATGGTAAACAAAAATGTGAATACGTGAATAATAATAGTTATTTGTACTTTTAACTTCGGTTCATTTTAAACAATATACTTTTAATATGTTTATTTTTATTCTTATACTATTAATTTTGATTTATTTTAGTTTTTTATTTTCAAAATGCTAATTTTGGTCCATGTACTTAAAAAAAATTGTCATTTTGGTACCATAATTTTCATTCTTTTTTTCATTTTACGAGATAGTAAAATGATCAATTTTTAAAGTTAAATGATAAAAATGAACTAAAGTGGAATGTACGATACTAAAATCAATATTTGAAGGAGTGTTTAGAAAACTTGAATGTAATCAATATTATTAAAAGTTAAAGAAATGTTGTAATAATGAGAGCATAACAAAAATGAAATCGTAAAAAGTGAAAATGAATGAAAATAGAGATAATTAAAAACTGTAGAAATGAAATGAGTCAATATTGCAATTCGAGCTCAAAACACTCAATCTGAACATGAATTTTAGATTACATTATAATGCATTACAATCCCATTACGGGTATTCAAGATTCCAAATACCCCTAAAAATATAAATACCAAAATAAATCACAATCACATAGATAAAAATAAACATTTTAGGAACTAAAACTAACCATATCAAAAAAATACATACATAGAAAAATGGAAAAATTGTAAAAAATGATAAAATTGACAAATATTTATAAAATTGGGTGTCGTAAATTTGTTGCCCCACAGTAAATATTTTGGTTTTTAATTCTTACAATACCTTAAAAAGAAAGTAATATTTAAAAAAATATTAAACAAAATAAAATAAACTAAAATATTCAAACAAAATTTTAGATTGTATCAATGTGTCACCTCTGCACGTCGATGAACACTTAAATTAATATTAAAAAGACCTCTAGCGATGGATTGCGGCCTTTGGAAACTGTGAAGCAGCATTACTTTATTTATTTATTATTGCTTTTTTCTTTGGGACATAAAACAACATTACTTTATAACAAAAAAACAAATTACCAAAAATAAATAAATAAAAAGGATTGGCTTTGCTTTCTTCTTTGTATGTGTAAGAAGAAGACATTTTCAAATTAAATAATCCTAAGAAATAACAACTTTTCATTAAATTAAATAATTAAATCAGAAAAATATATGTAAAATGACGAAAATGCCCTCCACACTTTAATTTAAAGGGTTTCTAATGGTTATAAAAAGTAAATGGACATGTCACAATCAATTAATGTAAGTGTCACATTTAAAGACCAAATTTCAAAGCCTATTATGTCATGTTCTTGTTAGAAGATTAGTGGAAAAAAAGCGTGAATTAAAGAAAGTATTACGATCATACTTTTGAATGTCTAATTTGATCAATCAACTTTTTTACTTTATTAAATTATATGATCGATAATTTCTTAGCACGATAACGGCGGTGATGAGAGATTGAATCCTCAGTTTCGAGGTTAGAAAGTTATTATTATTATATTAATCAATTTCAATTTCAATTAATTTTGAAGGACTAAATTTAAGATTTATTAAAAGTAAATGAACTTCGAAGTTCGTAAATTGAAACGGTATTTTAACCTAATACGAGTGTGTTTTGAAAAATTAAAAAATTTGAACTTGTGGGATGAATTAGTAATAAAATTGTAACTTAATAGCAAAATTTAAACTTCCAAGGGTAAATTTGTATATTAAGCTAATTCAAATGATTTGTGGAAAATGACGATAATACCCTCCCTAATTTGAACAATTGTCTCTTTCGCTAAAAGAACCCTAAACCCTGAACTCAAACTCTCTAACGCCATAGCCATTAGCTCCACACGCACCGAACCGTTACCAGAAAAACCAAGCGAAAGCTTACAGAAGTTGACGCCATTTCATACGTAATCTCTTTTTTTTCTCTCTTTTTGGGATTTTTATGTGATTATTTTCGCTATTTTGATAATCCAGCTTTCCATTTTTTAGTGCGCTTTGATGTGGATGTGTGTGTTTTGTAGCGATTCGTTGTGTTTTCAATTTCAATTTCAACTTGTTATTCTTTTGGATTTCAAAGTCTTTGTATTCTCCGTTGTTTTTTCTTTCCTCTCTCTCAGAAGGCGACCACCACTTTGAAGAAGCTAAACTTCTCTTTGTGCTAATCACTGAAGCACCCATTTGATCAATGGCGATCAGGGTTATGGACTTGGTTTCTGGAGCTTCGTTGAATTGTTTTCATTTCAAGAATCCTAAAGGATGTGTGAAATCTAGGGATTTCTCTATCAGATGCTCTGTTCCTCTTTCTTCATCCCAGGGCGCTGCCACGATTGGTACTAGGAGGAGTTTCCCTTCTTTTGTATGTTTGTTTTGTTTTTCTAAAAATGACTTTTTTAATGATTATGATTTTGTTGCATTGTTTTAAGATTTGGGAGAGCGGCCATGGAAGGTGTCGGATGCTCGGCTGGTGCTTGAAGATGGTTCAGTTTGGAAGGCTAAGTCTTTTGGCGCTTCTGGAACCCAAGTTGGTGAAGTGGTTTTCAATACTTCTTTGACTGGGTATGCTTTTTTGTGGGAGCTTTCAGTACATATTTCCACAGTAAATATCATGGCACTTATGCTATTGAGTTCTGTTCTTCATCCTGAACCATGAATCCTTTAGGAACTTGTCTCTCTCTCTCTCTCTTTTTTTTTTTCTTTCTAGAAAAAGAAATATGTGGGTATGGGGTGCAGCGTTTTGATGCCAAGAAAACTCGTAGATATTAAATTCTAGATAGGTGGTCATCCTAGATAAAATCCATTGCCTCTTTCTTCATCAGACAACGCCTTTTTGTTGCCTCTCGCCTTGAGGTGATTAAAAAGTTTGTCGCCTTAGAGCGTGTCTTGCACTTTGAAAACACTGTTTCTTTCTTTCTTTTTTTCTGAGAAAAAATGAGTTACGTTCTAATGGAATGATAGGAGTCTCTGCATGTGCTCTGCATTTTCCTTTTTCAGTTGTTAGCTAACAATCGATGAAGTTTATTGATGCTTCCCAATACGATGAATCTTGCAGGTATCAAGAAATTCTAACAGATCCCAGCTACGCTGGACAGTTTGTGCTTATGACAAATCCCCATATTGGCAATACTGGTGTCAATTTTGGTAGGTCATGCCTTAAAAATCCTCGTTTTGCCTTGTTTTGAGAACTGTTTAGTAATATTGACTTTGAGTATCTTTTCCAATTAGATGATGAAGAAGCTAGGCAATGCTTTCTCGCTGGCCTGGTGATCAGAAGCCTAAGCATCAGGTGCATTTCTTTCTTTTACTGTGTTTAACCACATTATTTAAACGGGCAAATAGTGTAATCATGACTTATGGCCTCGTTTGTTCCGCTTATTGTTCTTCCAGCACTTCAAATTGGAGGTGTAAACAGACGCTTGGTGATTATTTAATAGAGAGAAACATCATGGGAATTTGTAAGTAATATTATATTAGGATTTCTCTAATGACAATATGAAGAATCGTTTTAAATTCATCAATGCTGCTTTTTTTTTTCTCTAATTTATAAACCTGTGGGTTTGTTTCGTCATGGTGCAGATAATGTTGACACTCGTGCTATTACTCGCCGGTTAAGGGAAGATGGAAGTCTTATTGGTGTTTTAAGTACTGAAAAATCAAAATCTGATGATGAGCTGTTGGAAATGTCTCGGTCATGGAACATTGTTGGTAAGGGTTTGGTGCAAAAATGCAATATGTAACATTCATAATATGCTGGAAGCTATGAGTTATATTCTTGCTTCCATGTGGCAGGTGTTGACTTGATTAGTGGTGTTTCATGCAAATCACCTTATGAATGGGTGGATAGAACGGATCTGGAATGGGAGTTCAAATCTGGTGGGTACAATTCAGAGACCTTTCATGTGAGTGTGCTAGAACATTAAGATTATATTTATATTTTATTTTTATTGCTACGAGCCTTTCATATGAGTGTGCTAGAACATTAAGATTATATTTATATTTTATTTTTATTGCTACGAGCCTTTCATGTAAGTGTGCTAGAACATTAAGATTATATTTATATTTTATTTGTATTGCTACGAGCCTACGACCTGTTCGTATTTTGTATTTTGGCAATGCACCTGTACACTGATACTTTGTGTTTGAAAAAGGTTGTGGCATATGATTTTGGAATCAAGAGTAACATACTTAGGCGCTTGGCATCTTATGGATGCAAAATTACTGTTGTCCCTTCCACATGGGCGGCATCGGAGACCTTAAAGTTGAAGCCAGATGGGGTTCTCTTCAGCAACGGTCCCGGTGATCCATCAGCAGTTCCTTATGCTGTTGAAACAGTCAAGCAACTACTTGGAAAGGTACCTGTTTTTGGAATTTGTATGGGCCATCAATTGCTTGGTCAGGCGTTGGGTGGTAAGACCTTCAAAATGAAATTTGGCCACCATGGAGGCAATCATCCCGTTCGCAACTTCCGGAACGACCGTGTAGAAATTAGTGCTCAGGTGTGCCTATATCGAAATTTATCAACTTCATATCCATCATTCACGTTCCAATGGTTTCATTGAGACTTCATTGCATTCACTTATGTGTTTCTTTCCCGGCAGAATCATAACTACGCTGTTGACCCTACATCCCTTCCCGAGGGTGTTGAAGTAACCCACATCAATCTTAATGATGGAAGCTGTGCTGGCCTTGCTTTCCCAAAGCTAAAGATTATGTCTCTTCAATACCATCCGGAAGCATCCCCGGGACCTCATGATTCTGACTCTGGTAAAAAAAATTGAGATTTACAAACGATTTTGGTACCATAATATAGATATATTTTTATTCTTGAACTTTTATTCACTTTCTCTTTTGACATCCTAGCTGTTAGATTCTCCTTATATTATCATCATTTTAGACATTAAATATGGAGGTGAGTGACAATTGGGGACCAACCTTGATGTTACTTAAGTAAAAGGACAGAGAAATACGTGCAAAGGGAGAGGGGCTTAAATAAAAATGGTTATCGGTTTGGATAGAATTGAAAATCAGTAGAAATTCATGGATCTTAGCCATATTTAAACCATGAATGAATACATCAAAAGTTCTGTCAATTAACAATATTTGAAATATTAAAAGATATAGAAAGATTTAGTTTGTTGTGACTACTGACTAGAGGGAGATGTCATCCTAAAGCATTAGGATTGATCTAGAAACAAACATTCAGTCTAAAGAATCTCTTTTGGTAGGACTAAGCTACAGCCTGGAATTTGCAAGTTTTTGTGGTAGGTTGATTTTTTAATGTGTGGTGACTGACCAAAACCAAAATTGTTTGGTTTCAGTTTTTGGAGATTTCATAGAGATGATGAAACAAGAAAAGAGAAATGTTTGAGTTGATTTGATCAAATTTTGCTCTCAAAATGAAGGGAGTGGTTGCTGGTGGTGGTGTTATGAAAAGGAATTGTAATATATATTTGCCCTTTGATAAACTGTTTCCATTCTGTATGATCAATTGTAGCATCTCAAGCCATATGGTTTGCTTGAAAATATAAGAATAATATTTATTTAAATGGAGAGGTTCATTGTTGATCTCTTTTTTTTCTTTTTTTCTTTTTTTCTTGAATTTTGGAAAGGAAATAAAAAGAAATATATGATGCTGTGTAGAAGGCATATTAATTTGAACTGTTGTTGAGTGGCAACAAATTTCCTGTTCTTCTTTTTTATACGACTAGTTTAATTTAATTCTAATATTTAAATTTATGCTATAAAATGGACTAGAGTATATAAAAATCCTTGAATTTTGTATTTTGTTAAGAAAAAAACTCTTAAAAGTTCTATCGAGCTTTTAGAGATCAAAGATAATATCAGAGTAAGTAGTTCAAAGAAGTTTTGTGTTTAAGTCTATGCATTGTTGTTTTCTCTTTCATTTAATATTGATTTTCACTTATTGAGTCTTCTATATATTTGGAGTTCACAAGTGAGTGAAAATATTAGTGTTATATAATTAAATTTACTTTTACTCATGAGTTTAAGCTTTTGGGTCAATTATTTTAACTTTTAAAAAAAAATTTGAAAATACTCTTTACCCAAATGCTCGTGAGGTAAATGGATTTCAATTCATGCTCAGCTACTTGTCTACAACGTTTGTGTAAACATTTAAAATCCTAAAGTTTCTTGGTGGTTCAACATCAAAAAATAGTTTTTGAGATTGAAGAAGGTAAGGAGAGTACGATTCATAATGTTTTAAATTGGACCTTATGAATTTAAATTTCATCCAATAAATTGTAAAAATGATCAAATATGTTAAATTGACTAGTTAGATATAAAATTGAATATTTATAAATCTATCGAACTTAAAACTAGTACAAGAAAAAAATTGTCTTACTCGATAGCATTTTAAAAGTTTAAAAATCTATTAGACACAAAGTAAAACTTCTTAGACATTCAAGAAGTACTTTTAAACCAAATTTAGATGCCAAAATGATTGGGAAAGAACCCACTTGGCCACTCACACCATGTTCTTAATTAAGCTTGAAAATTGAAGATTGGGGCAGGTTAATTTATAGCTTGCTTTCAACTATTAAGAAATTGTCATGGAAAATGAAGCCACTCAAAGATTGTGAAGAACACAAAATGCAGCAAAAAAAAACACTCATTCTAGTGATTCCAGAATGATGAATGAATGGTAAAGCCTATGGATCAACTTATAATATGGTAATAAGTGAAGTATAGAATGGGTTTTGAGGTTACATACGACTAAAATCAACTTATACATTGTAGTAACTCAATAAGTATATACCTTGATTGTAGGTGCCAACCAAGAACTATATATATGAGCTCGGGAAGCTCAAAGGAAATTGATATGATGCTCGGTTCGGTTAGGAAGGCACGGGTATGAAGATTTTGTAGGTCCTTCTGTGAATTGCTGATGAAGAATTGACGAAAAAATCGAGATTTTGATGCAGCTATTTGTTCAAACATCGTGGTTTAACTTTGGTCTAGTTTTGACGTGAAACAAGAAACGGTTTGAATGTCATCACCACTCCAATTGCTTCTATCACATTTAGGATGAAGAAAAGCATGTGGGGACCTGGAAGAAGAAATTACCAATCAGCTACTGAATTTTCTCATATGTTATAAAAGGTAAAAATATGTCGAATCCTGAATCAATCTTCCCATAATTGTGTGAAAATAATGAAGCACGTGGAAGAGAGATTATAGCACAAAGACACTATTGGTTTGTTAATTTTTATTTCATTCAAAAGTGTTTTTGAGTTTAATATAGATAGGAAGATTTAAACCTCTACCCTTTTGGTTGAGGATACATAGTATCTTAATTGAGCTATGCTTACTTTGGTGCGATGAATAGTATTTTTGGTGATGAAACCATTAATCAAACATTACAGCAATTTAGTGGGCCAAAAGTTAAAACAAGCACACACTAAAATTTGAATCAATAAATCCTCGACATGGACTACAACTCTTACTTAAGAAAACTTGAACCTCTAGTTATCATTGGTAATGGCGTGTATATATGTATGTATGTGTGCGTGTATACATATATATATCTTAGGGTCCACATGTCTAGGTGAGAGAAATTCGAACTTTGGATCTTTTGGTTCAGGATATTATTTTAACCAGTTGAGTTGTGCTCAGGTTGACACTAGACAATACACATAAGGTTGAGCTTTAAATTCTTCGTAAAGACATTTCATACAATTGGCAAAGGATAGTGATTAAAACTATGGCTGTGTATAGTGATTAAGACTATGGCTGTGTAGATCAGAATATCATCAATGCAGATGAACTGAATTTTGACACTCTAAAATTACATTTTAAAGGATCTTATGGGTTAGAAAGGGATAAGAATTAAAATATTTTTGAGTTCTGATTAGCTAAATGTGGGGAGAAGGAAGCAAGATTATTTAATACGACAACTAGTAAAGAATTCTGCCTAAAGATAAAATGAACTAGGATGCGGGTGAAAGAATAGGCAAAAGAAAAGTACCTGGGAGAAAAGCAGCATTTAGACGTTTCTGTGACCAAGAGAGTCTGCATAGAAGAAGGCTGTTAACTCAATGGCCATCACACTTGATGCAATAATTATTTGCAGTTTAATCTATCGGAATATAACAACATTATTTCCATTTGCACTAAAAATGCATTAACAATTAAGTTTCCATTCAAAGGCATCAACATCTAAATTTTCTTCAATGTTTACATACAACCAAAGAGATCATTGGCATTTCCATGAAATTTATAATATCAACTTTTTTCCTCACATCGACATTCTCAGCTATAGCTTTACTGAAGATTTTAAGAGAAAAAGTAACACTTAATACTGGTTACACGAAGCATCCAATATTCAACAATCAACATCTTTCAAGACCAGTTAAAATAAGACTGATTATCAAAGCTTGTATGTGTATGTGTGTGTAGTGTTTAACATCCGCACACTGTGGAGTGTACTTACAATGCACCACCTGCAGCTGGACCAATTGCCTTGAAAATAGACATTCCCGTCATAGCAATACCATTAGCAGCCCCTCTTTGGTGTTGATCCTGTACACAGATGGTCACATACATCAATCCAAGCTCTTATTTATGTTGGGAGAGAATGAAAGACAGGAGGAACCGAGGGGAAGGCAGATATATTATTACCACGGCTCTGTTTTGTATGATGAACATTCCAGTTATAATGGAAACCTGCAAACATATGAAAATTTGATTAATTTTGAAAAGTCATGCAAGATTAAATCCTGGAAACTAATGAAGCTAAATTTGGTTATGAATTCAGATTAAATGATAAAAAAGCAAATTTACTGGTTTAGAATAATCTGTTACACACAATTTACTATGTTTTAAAATAAAATTGAATCTTAAAATAATCTACTTGCATTTCTAATTTTTAATCTCTGTCCTTTGAAAATGTAACTTAATTGATGCAATACGATATAATGATTAGATTAAGCAAATACAATGAAAGTGAAAAATACATGATATATTAAAACTATATGAATACAGTAAGGTATCTACTATTTACCTATGAATCAACTTCAACATAGTTCAACGGTCAAGAAATCTCTACCCCGTTTCATGATGTAATATTATATGTATATTTACGGAATGGTGGTTCAACCACGTGGAATACACAGTTGTCAGTTAAGCTTATTTGTAAAGCTTATTGTTTCAACTAAAAAAAACTTAATATGAAATTTTCAACTTCCGTCCAAAGATTTCACATTAATCCACAAAACGAAACAATGAAATCATCATCTTGTAAATTGCAGATCACTGGAAAGGAGAGATTCAAGTTTTAGTACAGTACTCACAGAGAGAAGATTCTTCAAGATTGATGCAAGAGTTACGACAATGTGAAGGACAGCTCCTGAAAACAGGGATAAAAAGGGATACATTGCCAGCAGGGGGATTGACAATATCTGCAACATATAATGTATTTCAATGTGAATAAAGGCTTCAGATGAGTTCAATTGGGTTCAAAGTTCAAAGTACATATAATAGACTACAATATGGAAACTTACTCCACAAACACGAGATACCATTATGGGTCCAAATATCCTCTCCACACACGGGTATAAAGCAGATTGAAACACAAGGAGGCTGAAACCTGTAAGCAAGTAAACAAAAGTTTTCAACACAATTAGTTTAAACAAATTGCTGTTAAATGAACTCCCATGCTTTTCACCACTTAAAAACAGTTTTGATAGAGTAATCTAATATATGGTTGTCATTACTCCAAGTTAATTTGGGTGTAAGATTCTTTGTTAATCTGAAATGTCAGCACAGCAGAAATTTAACTATATGTAAATTCAAGAATGCGTTTACTAATATGAAACTTTGAACAGGAAATATTGTAAGCTAATGCAAAAAGAGTTTGCATTCTGCCAGGGTGGGGATCTACCTGTGATGGCGAGTACTTCTCCAACATCTCCAGATGTAAAGCTCAGACCACCTAGCGTACGAGAACTGACAGTCCAGAGTGAAAATATCTACAGAAAAGAAGTTGGTCTCCACCAAATGGTTCATATTGCGAATCTTAAAACTTTAATCCACTCGAGTTAAAAGAATGCAAATAACAACTACGAAGGTCACCTTTCATAATGTTTTCATTCTTTTTTAAAAATTGAACTCGTTGCTACTCAAGTCTTTGTTAAGTTTGTCATCCTTTGAATTGATATCATGGTCAAATTTCAACAACAAACAAAATTTTGGAAAATACATTTTCTTTCACTTCTAAGTTTAGCTATGATTTTGAAAGTGTTGTTAAAATGTAGGTTAAGTAATTAAAAATTATTAGTAAACAAGCACAATATTTTAAAAACATTTCCAATTTGGTTCAAGAAAATGAAACATGTTTCGGTTTCAATATAAATGTATTTATTTTCAAATGTGAAACTGAAAAATAAATCACAAGTGGACAGGCTCGACTTAGAGTAGACATACCTCCACGTAAGCCATATCATGAAGCGAGAATACACAATAAACAATGATTGCTGACATCAACTCCCAATTCCTGAAGAGACTTGGCTTAGATGGCAGTTCTTTACTTTCGTTTGTTAGTGTTGGTTCATTTCCATTACAATCACCATGTTGATCTTCCAAGGCTTCATATGATACAGAATGTGATGGAACATTTTTATCGTGCATGTGCAGCGATTCCTACAAGATGAATAAAAAGATGAGTAATGATAACTATAGGGAGAGAGAGGGAAAGAGAGGAAAAAAAGTTTAGGCATCAAATAAGATATTGCTTAAACGGTAAACACTCTATCCTGAGAAGAGAGTAGGTAAGGGGATACAAGATCACCGAAGTTTTCACTTCTAAGACGTTTGAATATACACACACACACACATTATATCAGGTTGGGCACCAGTATTTGAATCCTCCATGTTAGGAGTTGTCCATTCTTCAAAATTTTGGGGCGCGAGCCTCAACTAAATGCAGTTCTGCTATTTCCTTTTGAAGTTAGACGTGCAATTGAATAGATAATGATAATTATTAGCCCAATTTCAAGAGAAATTTTAACTTTCCCTTAAATGCAGAATGATTTAACTTTTAAAGAAACCAAAACCCAAATTAAATCGTATTTGGAATGGACTTCAAAATACACAGATAAAAGATTATTAATTAATAATTAATAATTAAAATAAGAATGTTCCTACCTTAGGCAGAAATTATGAAAAAAAAAAAGAATATATAAAATGATAAATCAGAAGACAAGACTGTCCAGATAAAGGGCATACCGGAAGCCAAAGAGAGATTATTCCTGTAACTAGTGCAAGGAGTGATGTACAAAGACAGGGCAGGAAGTAAGGAAATCTGCACCACATAACCATATTAAGAACACGTTACTGGACAGTGAACGCTTAAGGTAGAACTGTGAAAATAAGCAAGCCAGCTTACCTCCCAAACAAACCGTCACTGGAGAAAATGCCAGGATATTTCTCTACTGGCTGGTGATTATAAGTTCGGAACAACGCAATGAAAGAAATTAGAAATTAGTCTTTGCACGATTGACAGTTCAATGTTGATCGTTACTTCCATAAGTTGAGAGGATGTGACCAAAAGTACCTGAGCAAGAAACCCTCCTATAGCCGGGCCTATTATCAATGCGATTCCCCATGTTGTACTAATCTGAAGTTAAACCAAAGTCATTGGTACCAGTGGTAATTAAGCTAAACGCAATATCTTTAGCAACTGATCATGCAATATCATGACCAGAAAACAGGGGAGAGATTACTAGAGAGAGTTCTTTTAAAAACAAAACTTACAGATGACATGGCGATGGATTGATACTCTTCATTAACACTTTCACTTGCATATGCCTGGCAACAAAATTCATACTTATAAACACATGAAAACTAGAGAGGAGACAAAAAAGACTGAAGTAAGAACCAAACTTTCAAGAAGCAATATTATGTCTTTATTGGCCCTGGATTCAACTGATTACCTTTATTGGTCCAAGTATGCCATTCAAACTTCCAAGAAGAAACCTGGTGACAATAGCCATCCAGTAATTTACACTAAGCCCAAATAGGGTGTTGAATGTAAACCTGAAACCAGATACCAACAGAGGAAAAAAATTGAAGTGGAAGTAGATTTGAACATTTGAGCGACAAATGAAACTCTATACCTAGATGCATCACTTCAGTAAATAAAAATGTTTGGCAACTAACACTATAAAAATTCCAAAAAGAATAACAGGTTTTCGACCGTAGCGATCAGCAACTATTCCCCAGAAAACAGATGTTAATGCTCTGCCAACCATGAAAGAAGCTCCTACAAGTTGTATGAGGGATTTATTAGGAGAACATAGAGAATTCAAGTACCCTATAAATGACAGAGAAATATAATGAAAATGTATAATGTTTATAGCAATCTTACCGATAAAACCCGCATAGAATCCGATATCTTCTACATTTTCTGCAATATTAAAATCCCGAACCTGCATATGATTGGAGTAACCAGAAAAAAGGAATAAAAAGAAAAATATGGTGTACATGGTTCAAAAACTTGGTGGTGATGAACAACAGAAGCATGTAAGTAATCATAGGGTTTGAAATATTACAACACCAATTAACAGATTTACTAGAAAACTCCTTCAACTAATGACTGTTGTGTTAATTTATTTATGATCAGTTCCGAAATATCTTAAACGAAAAATGATTCAGTCTCCCTGTCAGATCCGACTCCATGAAATCGGAAACTTACCATGAAGTACAGAAACGGGAAAAATGCTGATATCGGCAATCCTGAAAACGACGAAGAGGAGAAGAAAGAAGTAAGAAACTGAAACCACTCAACACAGAAAAGATTGACGACAAAATTTTGCAGCTCAAAACAAAATTATATGTCAAACTCTCTCCTGCACTCCCGTTTTCTTCGTATTTTCTACGAGAGTATAGAGATACTGCTTCAGTTCATCTTTTCCAGGCACTTCCCGTATATTTTAAACGAAACTGATACAGAACATAACAATACGAGAAATTCTTGATTTGCAAGAACATAACAATACTCTCCACTAATTCCACGTTTGAAATCGATATTCAAAATTTCTACAGAGTAATGGAGAGAAATCGAACCAGTAATTAGAACAATAAGCGAAATCATAAGAAGTTGGCGGAAAGGAAAACCACGGTGCAGTTGATTGTATTGTTCCATCTTGCATCCAGGACAATTCTCGTGGTAATAATCCTCTTCCTTCAATAATCTCTCCCGATTGTCGTCCGCCATTTGTTAACAAAACAGAAAGAAATCAAAGTTCTTCTCCTCCCTAAATTCAAGATAAAGAATGTTTTATGAGGATTTCAACCACAGCCACAAGTTCGAAGTGTCCTCCTATTGGCTTCAAGATTCAGCAATCAATTCCAGCTTTAATGGGTGCAAACTGACACAACTGAAATAATTGCAGAGGTGGTGATTCCGAAAACCAATTGGAGAGAGAAAGGCAGAAGAGATGGGTTTGAGAACGTAGTAGTGTTTATGGTAGAGGTTTCCTGAAAATTTGGCTCTCGCCATGGGAGAGCGTCATTGCATGCGCCATATGCCCGCTCTTTTTCAGTATCTCCATGGCCCTACCCGCCAGAGAATTGGTCCAGAGCGATGGCAGTCGGATTACGTACAACATTACAAATTTGGCTGCCTTTTTCCCATAATATATATTTATTTATTATATCAAGAGCATGACTCAACGTTGTTTATATATCTATCTAGCTGCCAAAATTAGCATTAATTTAATTTCTTTACATAATATATATATATATATATATATATATATATATATAATATATATATATAACTCAACTGTATTATCAATCTCATAGATTTGATTCCCCCTACTTGATCTTAATAGAGGTGCATCTTGATGCCGATTAAAAATTAGAGATTTGAATTTTATGGAAATGTGGATATTTCTAAAAAAACTAGTAAAAACAAAATATCTAAAATAATTAGTAAGTTTTTTTTTTCAAATTATTTTAAATGACAAAATTTTGAAAGTATTAATAAATATAGCAAAATATTATAATTTATCACACGTTTATAGTTTTTTATGATAGTCTATTACGGTATGTTATGGATAGATAGTGATATTTTGTTATATATTTTTGTAAATATTGAGATTTGTTTTTGTTATATTTAAAAATAATAGAAACAAAATAATATTTTACGTTTTAAATAATTTAAAGGAAAATTGTTAAAAATAGAAAAATAGACCAAATATTTAGACTTGGTAGAAAAATCAAGTAATAGATTTTTATCATTTAGTGATTTTTTTCCGTGAAGAGTAAATAGTTTGTTTTTTTTTAAAAAAAAGAAAAAAACCTTAATTTAAAATGTTTAATATTTAAACTTATTCATATTAATGATATTCTTTTTTTTTTTGTGTGTGTGTGTTTCGTGAACTTTTTTATGATATAGAAGTATGTGGATTTGAACTACATATCTTGTCTCTAACACCAATATGTCAATTGAGTTATGCTTGTTTTGACATTAGTTCTCATGTTGATGTTGGAAAACAAAAAAAAAAGTATGGAACAACCACTCAAATTGGGTTTTGAAACACCTAATTAAAGTTATTTTAAACAGTTTTGATCAATAAAATTCAAATAAAAATGAACTTAAAAAAAAAACTTCTTTAATCTAATCAATTTAAACATGCCCTAAATGATTAAAATTGTGATTCACTAAACTAAGGAGGTGTTTGGGGAGCCGTAATGAAATGAGTCTAAAATATAACGTAATTCAAAGTTGGGCGTTTTTGGTCCAATACTAAACTCATTCAATTCCCACAGATCTCAAGCCAACCTTTCTTCCACCGTTTTTACGTTTCATGATCGTATTTTTCAATTTTATTAAGTCCCACTTAATTTATACCTCCCAACCACATGGTTATATTTGACATATTGATTATTTATTTTTTCAAATATATTTTGGTGGGAAACAAAAGTTTGAGTTTAATTTAAAAGAAAATGAAAAATATATATAAAAAAAAAAAAGGTCGAAGAAAAAGAAAAGATTTTCCCTTTTCTTTCTTTCTTGCCTCTCGTTCTCCATTTTCCTTTTTCTCCCATGGGTCCCCATTGACAGCAACCATTCGAACACAATGGTGGGACCCCCATCCCCGACTACGAGCAGCTACGCGACGAAGTCGTCCTTCTTGTTTAAAGCAAATTATATAGATACCTTCACTTTTTTGTGTACCCTCATTCTTACAACAGTTTTCTTAGCAACCAAATATAAATTAAGACTTCGAGTAATATCTCATAAAATCATGCACAATCTCAACGTAGAAACATCTTAAAACTGACAAAATATAGATAACCAAATACAAAAGAAAACATAAAAATGTTGAAAAAACATATACGTTAAAAGATCTCTCGGTGATTCCATTATTATTGTTCTTTCTCTTTTTTTTTTTATTAAAAATTAAGGGTGTTGGGATGCAATCAATATTACTTGAAATTAGACGAGTCTTGGAATGTGTGTTGAATTAAAAATATAATAGAAACGACATCACAAAAAACGAAAACGATGAAAAATATAGTTTAATTGAAAACTATCGAAATGAAATGAGTTTAATATTTTAATTTAAACTCAAAATGATCGATCCAAACATAAATTTTGAATTACATTATAATGCATCTAAACTCTTCCAGTTATATGCTCGTGTCTTGACAATGAATTTAAGAATTAAATAATAAAAGCAAAACAATTTTTTTTTTTATTTTTATCGATGTAATGATTAATGTGAGTCCTACCAATTCTTCATTACTTTTTTTTTTTTTGCACAATGACAATGACAATAACATTCTTTATTTTTTATTTATTTTCCGCTTTCAATGTGGTTGGTTGTTAAAAGCAATTGAACCAATTGACGAGATTCCAAACCAAACCCTAAACCTCGTCGTCTGGATTGACGTTTTTCAAAAAATACATTTTTGTTTTAACTCGTTTGATAAAAAAATCTTTAAAATACACTTTAAACAATATTTTAAGTGATCGTGAAACATTTCATTTTTTTTATAAAATGACTTATTTTTCGATATATAAAAATTTCATTCTCTTTTTTTTTCCGTCATGTGCATCGTCCAACCACTTCTTCCGTTTATTATTTTACATTCTTATCATTTTTATCTGTTTTTTATATGTAAACCACAACATTTTTATTAATTGTTTTGCAAACTTTATTTTACAAATCGATTCGATCTTACTTTATGCATTATATATTTTGGAGTAAAAATACAACTTTATGCTCCCGTAATTATTGTGTGTATAGATATTAGATTAAAATACATTTTATTGTATCGTATAAGACACAAATGAAAGAGGCATTTTCAAATATAATAAAATGAATCAAAATATTAAAAAAAAAATAGTAAAATTTTAGATTTATTGATAAATACAAATAGAATTCTATCAATATCTATTAGTGTCTATCATTGATAGAATATGAAAATTTGCTATAATTTGTAAAATATTTTTTACAATTTTATCATTTACAATGATTTTCCCAGATGAATTTGATTTATGTCAGTGTGATACAAATTAATGTTTAGTTTTAGTCGATATACATTTATTTTAGTCAGTAATGCTTATCGATATCAACTATTGACTTATTTGGATTAACTTTTTAAGTATTTTGTTTTTAAAATAAATTAAAATTTTGAAAACTACTCAAAATAACTATGTTAAACGCTTTTTAAATTGATTTTAAATAGTTTGGATGAAAATAGTTTAAATAAATATAACTTTTTAAAATTAGGATTTACTATACTAAATATCATTATATTACAAATTTTTAGTTGATATAATCTCATTTTAATTGTTACAATTTCTTAAATAGTAATTAAATTGTAATTTTCTTTTTGAAAAATATATATCACAACAAAATAAAAGAACAGAGTAAAACAGATTTAAAAAAAATTATTATTGATTATCGTTAATTACACTATGTCTTGATATTTATTTCGATTATTGACCGCTTCTTTTATGACGTCATAAGTGAGATAAATATTTAATGAACTTAGATTCTATTACATTGAATAAACTTAAATTTAACTTGTGTAAACGAGTCTAATTTTAGTAA
Organism: Cucumis cinereus; assembly: GCA_037974625.1. Taxonomy (NCBI): domain Eukaryota; kingdom Viridiplantae; phylum Streptophyta; class Magnoliopsida; order Cucurbitales; family Cucurbitaceae; genus Cucumis; species Cucumis cinereus. The sequence goes on along the minus strand of JBBPDJ010000002.1, from coordinate 4,568,138 downwards.
TAAAATCTTAAATTTTGTCTGTACTTATTAACTTAGGGTTGATTATTGAGTATTTTTAATATAATTTTTTGAAACCGCATTTTCCTTTTTAAAAAAATTATTATTATTATATAACTAATTTTGATTTTAAAAAAATTAAAAATCAATATGCAGAAGCTAAAATTGAATCAATTTTAGATTATATTGACAAAAAAAAAATAGTATCTCTTTAAACATTAATTTTCTAAGTAATAAAACTTATGAAAAATATTTATAAATATAGCAAAACATTACAATATATTTGTGAATAACAGTCAATCCTAAATAAACTGTAATATTTTGTAGATAGTTTTTTTCATTTTACTATATTTGAAAATAACTTAATTTTTAATACCAAATTATTTCATTCTTTTTTTTTCAATTAAAAAAATAAAAATTATTCCATACCTATTTTCCGTACATTACAAGAAGGATTTATTGCATGTCTGACAAAATAAGTTTAAAAAATTAGGTTTATAGCACAAACTAATTTACATTTGCAAAATTGGCAAATAAAAGAAAAAAGAAAGGCCAACCCTCGTAATACACCTTATATATCTTAATACACCACTATACATACTTGATACACATGTGATCTACACACTTGACACACTTTATATATCTTTAATAGACACTTGATACAACACTTGGTACACATTTGATACCTAGTTGATACACTTGGTATTCACTTGATACACATTTTATACACCAAATATTTGGATTTATAATAAATTATTTTGAATTTTTGTTAGAGAATTGAGAAAATAAAAATATATACTTATTGTAAAAATATAAACTACAAACACATACTATTATAACCCAAACTAAAATAATTTACACCCCAAACATAAACTATTATAACTCAACTATAATAACTAATTCACTGCCCCAAAACGCTTCTGAAAAAGTATTTCGTCTTTTTTACTCTAAAGTTGATAAATATCAACTCATTTACAAAAAAAACGTGACATTCCTTTATTTACCCAAATGTCATTAAGCTTATTTACTTAATTGTCATTAAATTAAAAACTTGTAACATTATGTCATTTTCAACGTTTGTGTATATAAATACGTGTATCAGATGTATCAAGTGGATATCAAGAGTATTACGTGTATCATTGGAGTTAGACTTGTTTTTTTTTTTTTGTCATATCTACAAAATGAAAAAAAAAAATGTGTGACAAACTTGTGAATCTCTAAACTCAGATCGTTATCCGGTACGATTTTTCTTAAAAAACAACAAAAAGCAAATTATAGAAAGAAAAATAATGTTTAAAATTGTGAGAAGTGTTGTGGGTCAGCATGAATTTTGGAGGAATTATTTGATTAAAATAATAAGGTTAGGACATTCACGGGGGAGGCTAAATGTGACCGGGCAGGAAGCTTACAACACTACCAATTAATAATTATGAGTCAATATTTAATTCTAAATAAATACCATTGTCCTTTTTTTTCCCCCAAACAATAAATACCACTGTCTTTGTTTTGTAGTTTGTTGTTTTTATTATTATTATTATTATTTTTTTATTTTAAGGTCACAAAAAATACATATTTTAAGTTTTGAGCCTACTCTTTATATAGTTTTATATTTTTAAATGTTAAAACTTTAATCCTTTTTATTTATTGTTAACTTTTTTTTTAATTTAGCAATATTACAATTTTACTATAAAAATTAGTTTTGTACTTTTTAACTTAATTTTTAAAAAAATTAATTCTCAGTTTTTGTCTTTCGTTACAATATGTGTTCATTAATTCTTTAAAACAAATTAATTCTGAAACAAATGCACTGAACGCAGTCTGCATCGATCAAATCGAGGACAACCTGGATTAGAGATCTAGACAAGACAGGATAAGGGTTTGAACCCGAGACCTCTTGGATCTCGGGTACATACATGTGTCAATTGAACTAAACGATTGATGGCGATTCAATTTCCTTTTTTTTTCTTCAGAAAAATCGGTTTCAACCGAATAAAAAAAACAGTAGGTTTTCTTTGGTGCGGCTCGGGTTTTCGGTTTGCCATACTCATTCCTTCAAACTTCTATCAGTGTCTATTATAGATAAAATCTTAAATTTTGGTATATTTTGTAAATATTTTTGTTTATTTTGTTATATTTAAAAACACACTTATTATTATTTTACTTTCATAATCGAGATGTCTTAAACTAATTAACTATTATTTTACAAATCTAGACATAGAAACGTGACATATATGTTTGTAGAATATCATTTAATAACTCACAATAAGTCTTCAAGTTGAGTTTGTATTCTTTTTCTATTTATTATTATTAGAAAGAATTTTAATTTATTGGTAAGAACTTTAGAATTTATATCAATCTAAATCTTAAATTAATAATTGTATCAATTTAAACTAACTTTGAAAGTTGAATATACAATTTAAATCTCAAACTGATAATTGTATTAATTTATACCATACTTTTATAAGTGTATCAATTTAGACCCTAAACTTATATAAATGTATCAAATTTAAACTTTTCATTATATTTTACTTGAACACACTAGAATTGTGAAGGTTTAAATTGATATATGTGTGAAAGTTAATGGTTTAAATTGATACATGTTTGAAAGTTTAAGGTTTAAATCGATACAACTATTAGTTTAGTGTTTAAATTGGTACAATCTCTAACGTTTATGATTTTAATTAATACAATTATTAGTTTATGGTTTAAATTGATACAATTCTCAAAGTTCAAGAGTGTAAATTGATATTTATCTTGATTATTGATTATTAATTTATATAAAGCTGTACTATACAAACATGGGTCATTTATTTTCTTAAAAAATAAAGGGTCATTTTCTTATGGTTGGTGGGATTGAATTCTCTAATTTATTTATTTATTTATTTTGTTTGGTTGTTGTATAATTAATTTTATTGTCTTTATATTTGTTCTTGTCTACCTTTTTTTTGTTTCCTTTTGGGGTCTAATTATTTTTGTCAAATAAACATTTGCATGTGATATTTTAAAAATAAAAGTGGATTAAAATATTATTTTGTTTCCAAATTTTGGGTTGTTTTAATTTTAGTACTTCTAATCTCAGTCTCCACACTTTTAGTAAATTTTATATTTAATCAAACAAAAATATTTATATTACCAAAATCGATAATCAATCAAATTTGACGTTATTAAAAGCAGACTTCATTAAAGTTTTAAACTAAATATTAACTTGCCTTTGAATGATTTCAAGACAAGCATTTTTAGTGATTTTGAAACGAACAAAATATCATCATACCTAAAATCACTATTAAAAGAATGGTGAAATTTTTGTTTAAAACAGTTAATTGATGTTCGATGAATTCACTTGTTGTACAATTCTGAGAATAATTATGTCGCTTCGAAAGAAACGTGTATTTAATCACTTAAATTAATACAGTACTAAATTTCACACTTTTAAATACAATTTTCACATTATCAAAATTGGGTTTTGAATAATTAAAAGCATTTAATAATTATTTTAAAAATAAAAGAAATGTGATTTCAATTAATATTTTACAACATTTTCAAAGATGCCCTTCATGTGTTATGTAATTAGCTGTCTTGATTCCATTAATTTTTGCTTGAAAATGACAAGATATACAAATGGGATGATTATAGTTATATAATATATTTCAATGACACATAATTAAAATGCAAGTTATGTTTGTTTTCCATTTATAATTGACCATTTAGAGAAAATTTTACCCTTTAAACAATTAAATGGAGTCTAAATCACTTTTAATAGGTTTTGAAATGGGCCCCACCCATAGACATCTCTTTACATTGTATAATTTTAAATAAATAATGTATGTGTCTAAACGAGAATTGTCCAACCGACAATAAACGTGTACTATCGACTTTGACATCAAAGATTTGATCCACTAGATCTTACATATTATAAAATAACAATAACAATGAAAGAATGTAAACGTCTCCTCTCATGTCAATTTTGGGATTGTCATTGAATTTATTCAGTTGATGATGATGTTTAAGGTCCCGTTTGGTTTGTGATCTGAAAATTATTTTGAAAAACAAAGAATTTTATAAAAAACAAAAACAAAATTTTATTTTTCACTATATTTAAAAACAAATATGATTCCAATTTAAACTTTTTTAAATTCAGATTCAAAATTCAAACTTTGTGTTTGATTGTGGATTTTAAAATACAATAGTATATTTTATGTTCACAATTTCTGAAAACAAAATCTAAAAACAAAGAAAACAACAATTTATTGTTTTCGAAAATGCGTTATTTCGAGTGTTTTTAGAAATCGTTTTTAAAAACATGTATACCAAGGTTTTTGAGTTATCAATGAGGTAGTTGAATTGAAGAGTTATTAGTGTATATCCGTAAGTGTCCGAACCAGTTTATGCGCATTTTGATTGTTTGACTCCATAACATTTGGGTATTAATTTTTAGGTCGTCACCATGGATTGAATCCATAACCTATTAGTTAGTTATTAAGACTATGTCTTCCATTTTATATCTCAGGATGGTTAATAACAAATGTCTTTTCCAAATAAAATTTTACGAGAATTAAGATAATAGAAATTGAAGATTGAACAAGCTAAGACATTGAAATTGACATGAAACATAACATTAAAAAAAATGATTGAAATTCAGGAAAAAGCAAGCTTGATATTTGATAGAAAGTTATAAACAAGTAACAAATTTGAAAGTTAAACACAATGATGACAATAAAAAGAACAACAAAAATAAAAAATGAAAGGATTGAAATTTTAGAAAACCCAAATGTGATAAATTGAAAATTCAATAGACTTTTATTGGAATTGGAATGAAATTGGAATGAAACAATGCAGACAATCAAAGGATTGCGAGCTCGTAAAAACTAACCTAATAAAACATACAGTACCATGTATAAATCACTTGATTCACTCAAAAGCTTTTAATATCATATCATATATCACAACACAAATCATTTTTAATAAAATCACCCGATCGACGGTGTGGTTTGACAAAATTCATGAGAACATTCTTAGCATATTGTGTTGGATTTTTTTCATTTGTTAAAGCAGTAAGTTCTCTTATACTTCTCAACCACTTCCGACTATACTTGAAGGACATACATTACAACGATTAATAATTAACATAAGGTTTATTAAAAAAGTGTAGGCTAAATCGTAAAATTTACTCTTGAACTTCAGTTGTTTAAGAAAAAAAATGGCATTTTATTCCAATAAATAGTTTGAAAAAACAAAATTGGATCATATCTGCTACAGGTTAACGCAGTCCAATCTTAAGTCAGGTATGTTTGACATTTAAAATTCTTTTTACTCTAATAAATAGCGACAACTTATAAGCGACTGTTAGACACAATAATTCACGCTCGAAAGAGTTTGTGGATTCCATAACTAAAATACGTTAATTTTACCAAAAAAAGAAAAAAGAAAAAAGAAAAGTGTTGTGTAACTATTTAGTTAAGATTTAAGACACAAATACCCGCCACTCCGGAGTTCATTTTGGCGCCAAATCTCTATCTACTCCGCCGCTCTCTTCAGCGATCTGTTCACTTTCGATTTCCATGGAGGACTAAGCGACTTGAACATTGATTTGTTCCTAAACTTACAGATGGAAACTCTAGAGCTTCGTCTTCCTCAATTTTCAGAGGTAAAAATTCACATTTCTCCTTCTGAAAAACAACCATGCGTCGATTATTATACCGATAATCTTCTCGTACGTTTATTTACTTTCATTGCCACTTCCTTTGGTTTCTTGAAAACCCAAAAACTAGAAGATGAACCACGGAGGTAGCTGTTATTGATTGTTTTATTACACTGCTTACGGAAAATAAGTTGAAATTTCGATCGCCGATGCCGGAAGATGTTTTCGGTTTCGTATTCGTTATCATTATTTTGACCGATAAATTAATTGAGTTGCGTTGATTTGAGAGCAAATTGGGGAAAGAATTTGAGAATTTGTGCGGCTTTCCAGGAGAATAATGCAAATTCAATCATCGATTCGCTTTTTTATTTGAGATCTTGATTAATCTTTAGTAATGGAAAAGAGAATCATAACTATGCTATAATTACTCCTGAGTGCTTACTAATTACTTGTATGTTTGTGTTTCTTTGTTGCCTGTTACTATAAATACTCAAAAACTGAAACCTCTTGTGATTTCCAATAAGTTTAGCTTCATCAAGGTTTAGGAATTTCGATCTCACTGTAATTCGTGTTAACATATCGTGTAATTGAACAATTTATGGAGCTCGTCAGGACTGGGGATGTTTGGCAAGCGGTTCTACAAGAACTTATTATGCTTGTCTTTATACAATGTACTGTCTTAGGATTTATGATCAGCTCCGTTTCTGATAGAAATATTTGCAGTATTTTAACCCATACTTTTATAGTACTCTCTCATCAGATAGATTAAAGTTTTTCATCGGTTCTATAGGCATCCTAGCTCCATTTGATTTTTCGAATATGTACCAATTTCAGGATTTAGCTTGGCTTCCTAGCTGGCTTCAGCATAGTCAAACAACACCATCCAGTGAGCGAGGAATAGAATGTAATTATGAGTCATCACTCAAGGTTGGCATCCATTTCTGGTATTTTCATTTACCATGGTCTTCTATAATACACAATCCTTGTTTAAGACTAAGGATTTTCTTTTTGGCTTTTCCAACTGAATGAGTAAACATTAGCTCCAGTAGCGGCTTAGTGCCTAGGAATGGGAAGAATTTGTAGAACATATTAACATAATCTAGAGATGCCTTTCGTTTTGTTTCATAATCCAAAACCAACTGGTTCAGGCACTGTACATCTGTCCCTGTCCTAAAAGTCAAATACTCAAAACCTTGCCCCGCATTGTTGAACAAAGGGAAAAAAAAAGCAAAAGTGCTCTTGATCTCTATGGTTCAATTCAATGGATCTTTTTAATTTAGATGTGATACATTCCAGCGGTTTATGTTTTCTGCTGGCATTGTCAACAACTTATTTTAAAAATTGATAATACCGTTCTTTTGGTTTGAATTTCATATCATGGAAGGAATGTGATTTGCTATTGTTAACGTGGGAATTCTGTATCATTTTAAAAGAGAATAGGTATCTCTATCTGAATATAGCATTGCATGATTTTAGAGTGTTAGACCACATCGCCATATCGGGTTAGCTCTGATATTAGTTGCACTTCCTGGAGAGGCTACATGGTTCTCAAATGTTTTGATGGCTCTCTTCATATTTATTGCAGGAAGTTGGGTACGGAATCATCCACAATCTGGAAGATGCAAATCTGTATCCAAAAGACAGTGGATGCAACAGATTTCATTTATTTCTATCAGGACAGGACAGCATACCCGAAAATGTAGCTCCATCATCTAATAATGTAAGTTTGTAGCCCACGTTACTGATTTGGGTTTCTTTTTTGTAGATTTCAAAATTAGGCTTCTTTGAAGCTAGATGGTTAATAAGCAAAATTTACCAAAAAGCAAACATTCTCTGACAAAAATAAACAGCTTCCGGCAGAATGCCGCGGATATGAATAAATAATAATTAGACATTCAAACTGAAACTTAAGGAAAATGGATTAGTTTTAGATGTATTGTTTAATACCAACTTCGAGGAATGTATCCCCCAAGATTGGGAGAGTGCTGTACGGCGATCTAGACGTATGGCCGACATAATTTCTGGGAACTTCGAGGAATGTATGTATTTAGTGAGAAGATCAACTACTATGCGAGAGAATCTTAGGAATGTGCCGACATGGTATAAATAGTTAAACTGACTCCTGTTTTTGACTTGAAACATTACAGTTTCATTTTGTAAATGAATCGGAAAAGGGAAAACTAAGGGACGCGACATGTAAACCCAACACCAACAGGAAAAAAAACTCTTTAAAGGATCTTTACTGATGATGGAAACTGGCAAAAGAAGAAAAATTAATTAACTTAATATAATTGAGTACTAGCTACAAGATTTTCACTCCATCCCGATAATCAACAAAGGAATGAAACTCTGAATCAAATTATTTACTATTAATCTACTCGTGCATTTAAATTCACCAACATGTTGATTTTCTCTTTAAGAAATTCATCAATCTGTTATTAGGCAAGGCATTCCCTTCATCTATAGAAATGACCATGATATTTACGATCTTGAATTAAATATCAACTAAAGAACTCAAAACTAATAAATTTTCCTTTTTACTGTTATTCATATTTTGAAGGCTCCGTAGATTTGTAATATGGACACTTGTGCAACTGATTACCCTTTTTTCTAAATAAATACATGAGTAATATGGTGCCGTATTTTTCTCATTAATTTTTTCACAACAGAAGCAGGCACTTCATTTTCATTTGCATCTTTCATCATATGGTGGCTCAGAATGTACTTCAAGTCAACATTTGGATGAATCTCCCCAATTGCTTGAATATAGTAAAGTTCAGTCGATCAGTATGTTTGAAGCACCAGTTGATCCCAGGGAACATATTCCTTTCCAGAAGGGCATTAATGCTGGTGACACAGATTTGTCACCTCATTCTAGCAACAAAGATGTGTTGCACAATGTTGGCTGTCAATCTCTGACCAATACTGAAGATCGTGAAAACCGACAGGGAGAAAAATTGGATGTTGGGTGCCTTAAAAATGCTGAAATTAGTGATGCGATTGAACTCTCTGTTGTGGCATCTGAAGCACTGGTTATACACGAATTATTAAAGGTTGAGCTAGATTCAGCCGCGGTATCAGTTGAAGCTGTCCTTGAAGCTTCCATCCAGGTCAAAAAAGCTCGTATTGAGTCGTTGGAAAGTGCCTTTGAAAGCATAAATGAGGAAGTGGACTTGAGTGACTCTCTTTCAGATTTGGATAACTTCATAATGAAAGATGCATTTGATGATGTAGGACTACCTTCGAGTATTTTGAACAGTGATCATTCTGGAACAACATGTTTTGATGTTCAAAATACTCCAGTAAATAAAAAGGAATTCACACGTGGTAGTCAATGTAATTCTATAGATATGACAAGTCGACAAGACATTTTAGAGAATGGATTAACCTTGAAACAGTTTGAAGAAAATTTTGTTGTGACAAGACCTGTGGGTTTGCCGTTGGAAGATCTGAGTTGTAACATTCAACATCAACTTTCTAATGATGACGTGTTAGGTTCAACTAGTCCAAACTATTGTAAATATGACTCATTGTCTCAACACCCAACTCAGAACGAACCAGACGAGTTTGTTGTGAAACAGGTAAAAGTCCAAAAGACATTACTGTCTTGAGATTTTCCCAAAATATTTTGAATGAGGTTTAGCAAAGATCCTCCACTTCCTCCATCCACTTGAAAAAGAAGTGTATTAGGTTTTCTTCACTATTTGTCAGTTGTCAGATAAATATAATAAATATTGAACGTTATCACTACAAATAGCATTGAATACTCTTTAAGCTATTAATAACAGCAATATGATATCATGATTGCAGAAAATTGGGCCGTCTATAGTTAATACAAATTTGTGTACGATCTATGCCAAGGAAAACTCCAGCCTACATGAGTGCAGTAAGGTGTCAGCAAGTAAGTCACTTTGATCTGTATTTTTTATGCATGAGAATATTCAGGCTTAAATACTAAATAGTTTTCTTCCCATTTCCAGAAAATGATGAACTGATTGATTTCTTAACTCCTGAGAGATTTAAGAGTCGTTGGCTGGGTGGATGGTCAGCCAAGGTGTGTGCTCCACTCTTATTTACAAGCTACCATGTTGATTCACACAGTAGAGTTTAGACTATTGTGTTGAAATCTGAAGTTTGATAGTGTTAAACAGAGGAGATAACTCAGTGTTCAAGATCAACAAGCTTTTTCTTTGGTCGTTTTTCTTATTATTTATTTCCAAGTGGTCTAGCAAAATAGATTCAATTACACTTGAAGAACACAAACCATTTTTTTTTGTAAGAAAAATAATAATAACCATATGATTTATTGATTTACTGAGTTTACTGAGTTTACTAGGATATGTTAGAAATTTTGGTCTAGTTTCAATATGTGAAAATGGTTATCAAATGTCCCTATTGAGAACCCTTTTTATTCGCATATTTATTCATGACATAAAGCTTAATCTTCTCACCAGTGGTATAATGAAGGTGTTGATAATTTTTATGTACTCTTATTGCTATAAATCCCTGCTCATTGTGGAGGGCCACATCTACATTTATCGTTGATGTAACTCCCTTAACCCAAAACCTTGTTCTTTTTCTCTTTTTACTTTATTTAGGTCGAGTTTCATTTCTGCTTTTGATGCATAGTCATACAATCAAGTATTTCATTTTAACACTCACTATTCTGGTTTCCTTCCCCGTTCATTTCCTTTTGGTTAGTATAATCCATTATTTTCCTCATCTAAAAATTACTCTTATTGTGTGTTACCTCTTCCATTTCCTTCTTGTAAGGAAGTAGATATTTCCAAGCAATCGAGACAAGATGTTGATGGGAAAACCGTTCCTTTGATGTTTGTTAATGAGACAAGCTTTCTTTCTGAATCCGCTGATATGGCTCCAGATGAGAACTCTTGTGTGCAAAGATGTGAATCTAAGTTCCAAGTTGCTTCACAGCCGAGTGTACATTTTGGTCATTCAGACGAAAAATGCGATGACGGTTTGCTGGTAGCTGAAGAAGTCGTGAAATGTAGCTTATCCTTGGTCGATCCTCTTTGTTCTTTTGTTCCATGCAGCATTTCCTTGGACACTGATTCTGCTGGACAGAATCTGAATGAAGGACAAGATTGTACAAAAGAATGGTTAGGCACCTTTGTTGATGTTGGAGGTTCTAGGCCCTCAATTCGAAGGCAGGTAACTTCACTTAAAAATTACAGCACGATTTCACCCACTCATGCTGCTATGGAAGGGGGGCTAGACAACCCTTATGCACAACATCAACTACAAGGCAATATGAGGCTGTTATCATCAGATTCTCAGTTGGATTGTACACGACTTTCTTCTACAAGAAATTTTATGGAAACTTTATCCTCTCAATCTACTAAATCTAGAGATATGGATATTGTGGAGGACAGCCAAACTGAAGCTGACCAGAATTTGGTTGAGGAAATAACAGAACTGAAAAGCAAAAGTGATGAACTTGCAGGTGATATGAGCGAGTTCCTAGTTCATACAGTGAAGAAAAGGAAAACTTGTGATATCTTAAATGAGAGCATGCAGCTATCAAAATCTACAATGAAGAAATCCTCTATCAAGAAAGATCATCTGCAGAGCTCTGAAACTATGCCCAATCCCCAAAAGGTCAACAACGTCGTGAAGATGCAATACGAAAGTAAGAATGCCCTTGAGCCATGTATGTTGGTGCAGAAGAGAGTTCGTTTCTTAGAAGCTAATGATCAGCCTCAAGAAAACTTGGACTTTCAAAAAGTACATCCTCCAAAAAATTGTAAAGGTTGGAATATTGTTGGTGTTATTTACCTGATTTACTATGTATTTTTCTTAAGAAATTTCCCTTTTGGTTGGAATGCAGATTCTACTCTCAGAACCAGTAAAAGACGGAAGTTTTCTAATCAATGTTTACTATCTCGTCATCATGATGGGAAAGGTCATCTCAAGAGTCGCTCCTATAGGAGCAGGAATAAATTAATATTTCAAGGTATACAGTTCTTGGTAACAGGATTTTCTAGTCGTAAAGAAAAGGATATTAATGGAATAGTATGTAATAACGGAGGTATAATTCTTACCGACATTCCTTGTCCAAGTTCAAGGGGGCAAAAGATGTCAAAATCAAACTGTAAGGGGCCTCCTGTTATTCTCTCTTCAAAGAAGGTTGGTTCCCTCCAACTAATGTCATTCTTTACTTAAAATAGTTACGTTGATTTATTTTCCCCTCCTACTTGCTAGAATTGTGGGATTTTGTTGTTTTAATATATCTACTTTGATAAGGTTTTGATGAAAAATTCAGATTCCCTTAAAAAAAGGTTTTGAATTTTCTTTTTCTTTTGATGTAACTTTGCTTTCTTAAATTCATGGCAACATTCTATCTGCCTTAGATCCTTTGCTGTTCTACGAAGAATCCAAGATCAATGGAAACTTTCTAGTAAAAGTCTCCAATTCTCGCTGCTCTATCGTTAATGAAACAATAGGTGACCTTGATTTTCCTTTGCTTTCTTATAAAGTGAAAACCACACGGGTCCGAGTACAGACATCTTTCTTGCAATTTCACCTTATCTTAGTTCCTAATTTCCAAATAAAAATATTCTAGGGAAAATCTGTTTGCAATCAAATTCTAAAACTAAGGCATTGCCGACACCAGTCTACAGGCCTGTTGGCGATGTCCTCTACGGTTCCTTTTGAGATGTTTTTGTTGGCCCTTCTTTTGTTGGTTCGTGCTTCCCATAAAAAAAAGTCTGGATTTTCTAACTTGCTGCTGTCTAGTCAGTTCCTTTGTTTAGCACTATAATCTTCTCCCAGAACGTTTGTGTGGTTTCAGTAAGATGAGCAAAAAATTGACTTTTTAACAGACGTTTGAGGCTATTTCTTTTTTTCTTTTTTTCTTTTGATATGAAACAAACATGTATTAATAAGACACTCGGAAGGGTAGCAAAAGACAGCCTAAGGGCAAGGGCCAAGGTGGCTCTCCCCAAAAGAGAAAACTATCACAAGAAGGCCTTCCAATTGTTAAAAATCATGGAAAGACTATAATTACAAAAATCTGTCGTGTAATTTGTACACCACCACGAAGCTGTGTGTTGAACCATAGTCCAAAAATAATCAAAAGAATTAACTCTATCCTCAAATATTCTACTACTTCTTTCTTTCCAAATGCCCCAAAGAAGGGAGCAGAACGCACAACCCCAAATAATACTTCCTTTATGACTAGACACTTTTAAACCCAACCCTTCTAAAAGCCAACAATCAATCTTAGCAGGCAAGCAGAAGTTCAAATCAAAAGAGCTAAACAGTAAAGACCAACCTCTAGCAGCAAAATCACAATGTAAAAAAATATGATCTAAAGACTCTTCATTTTTAAAACAGAAACAGCACATAGAAGGATATAGTGTAGCTTTGGGAAGTTTCCTCTGTAGCTTCTCATGCGTATTCAAACTTCTATACGCGAGCGACCACAACAAAAATTTAATCTTCTTCGGAACTCGGCACTTCCAAATATGACGAACTAAAGGGAAAGCAATGTCTGGTTGCCTCTTGGTAGAGTTTTGGAAGACGGATTTCGTTGTGAAAATACCACTGCCATTCAAAATCCACTTGATACTATCCTTCCCTCTTCCTGGGACCCAAGAGTGTAAGATTTCAAGAATGGACGCCACACTATTCAACTCATTATCATCAATGTTTCTTCTAATCCCCAGATTCCACGAATTAGACTCGTAGCACCAGCAATCAGCAACCACCAAATCTTTATTTAAAGATAAAGCATAAATATCCGGGAATTTACGGGCAAGAGAATGACTATCACACCATGCATCAGTCCAAAACTTAATTCTTCGGCCATCTCCTAAGATAAAGCTCACAAATTTGAAGAAGACCTCTCTATGTTTAAGAATTCCAGCCCATAATCTGCTAGAATTTCCCCTTCTAGGCACCTTCGTACACCACTCATTCTGCTCAGTCCCGTATATAGCCACTACAATTTTCTTCCACAAAGCCTCATCTTCAGTGTTGAATCTCTAAAGCCATTTCATAAAGAGAGCATCATTTTTCTGTTTTAAAGAGCCAATGCCGAGACCACCAAAGCAAGTCGGAGAAGAAGCGATCTGCCATCTCACCAGGTTGGAAAGAGGTTTAAAATCGCCCCCGTTCCAAACAAAATCTCTAATTTTCTTTTCAAGTCTGTTGATAGTCCCTTTAGGTGCCTGCAAGAGAGAAAATTTATACCCAAGGAGACTGGATAGCACAGATTGTGCTAAGGTAAGTCTTCCTTCCTTCAACAAAGCAATGCATCTCCATTTGTCAATTTTATGGTTGAATCTGTCCTCTAAAAGCTTCCAATCTTCTGCTGATCTGCGAGTACCACCTAAAGAAAATCCAAGGTAGGGAAATGGGAGGCAGTCTATCTTACAACCAGTCTTGACGGCAAACCAGCTCAAATCCGAGGGGTCAATGTTTATGCCAATAAGAGAAGTTTTCCCAACATTAATGGACAGCCCTGCCCCTACAAGAAACAGATTAACCACTGACCACCAAGCATCAATATTGTCCCTGCCCCCCTCAACGAAAAGTAACGTATTATCTGCATATTGAATATGTGAAATATTAACATCTGAATTTCCCACCGAAAAACCTTTCAAAGATCCGTTCTCGACACAATAATGGATGAGACTACTAAGAGCGTCGCCAACAATAGTAAACAGAAACGAAGCCAAGGGATCACCTTGTCTAATACCCCTTTTGGCTTTTATCTTACCCCTCGGTCTACCATTGATCATAATTGAGAAGTTGGTTGATGAGAGGCATCCCCAAATCCACTTTCTCCCCCTCCTCCCAAAACCTTTAAACTTTAAGGCCATGTCAAGAAAAATCCAATCCATTTTGTCGTAGGCTTTTTCAAGATCCAATTTCAACAGAGCACCCTTTCTACCCCTAGCACGCCGGTCATCCACGGTCTCAGAGGCAAAACGTTTGAGGCTATTTCATTCCTTATGTTATTGTTTATTTGTTTTTATTATAACTATCCAATTAGATTCTAACGTTACTTAATAACCAACATGAGTATTCCATTACCATTTGACGCTGAGATTTTTTTACAATATAGTTATTCTTTTAAAGTTATAAACTTTATTAATTTGATTAATTTTACTTGTTTATTTTAGCTCCAAACAAAAAAGTTCTTGTATGGGTGTGCCGTGAATTCCCTTATTGTCAATGTCAGTTGGCTGACAGATTCCATTGCTGCTGGTTCTATCTTACCACCTTGGAAGTAAGTTATTCTTACATTTGTGCGTTTCACTTGTTTTTGAGAATAGAGTATTATATTTTCTAGAAAAATTATTGTAAATGACAAAACTGCGGAAAATATTTATAAAATATAGCAAAATTTCAACTCCGCAAGGTTCCCTTTTAATCTAAACCCCCTCCTGCTTAAGAGCATATCCAGAGGGCCTTCCAACTCAAGAGCATCAATCATCAATCTCATCAATCCTGACCACAAACTTCCTTTTAATCCGAATGTCACTGAAAACTTCTCTCACACTCTGAGCTGACCTTTTAAAGCTCTCAGCTTCTCCATAAACCGAAAACCCTCCCACCTTCCATGAACAGGCACATTCCACCAAGACAAAATATTTGCTTTGAAAAAAGGATGGTCAAGACATATTCTCAAACCGGAATGGAAACGAACCCATTTCAGAATACCAGTAGACAAAATGATAGGCCAATAATCTGAGGTGATTCTTGACCCTTTTAATTGGCTAGGGTTCTCAAACCTCTCAATCTAGGCCTCCAACAAGAGAAACCTATCAATTCTTGTAGCCGCCCTGCTGTTAGCCCAGGTAAATTTGCCCCCAATAAAAGGAGGATCGATTAAACCACTATCATCAATAAACTTATTTAAAAATCTCATAGATCTAGTAATTCTCCCACCAGAAGCTTTCTCATCAGGGGAACAAAATCGCCAACCACGCACCATCTCGGACCACAATAACCAAAAAGGTCTCCCAACTCCTCCCAAAACACATTCCTTCCTCTAATCCTCAGGGGTCCATAAACTTAGTCAAAATCTTATAACCACTATTGATGATAGACTCCTTTCAATGTCTATCAATACAATAATAGACACTAATAGAAGTATATTAGTGTCTATCATTGATATAATCTGAAATTTTGTTATATTTTGTAAATATTTTGGTTCATTATGCTATATTTGAAATTGTCCCTATTTTTTACTGTCTATTGAATCAAATACAATTTCTTATGTAAGAAAGTACCATCTACAAGTATTAAAGAAAAGAAAAAAGAAAAAGTTACACATATTGTTCACAAAAATATTAAACATGAATCTAACTAGATAGCTAATGTACTAATAATATCGTGCGCGCACACACACAATGTCAATGAAATTTAATAGTTTCTTTACGGCGCCATGACATTTCCATGGGTAGATCAACATTTCATAGGTTTAATGCCACCAGACCTTTCATTTTGGCTGTTTTTCAGTGAACGAAAATGCCTTTGTCCATGTATTTATTGTGGAAGGCAATTGCACTGCTAGTTCTGAAACATTTTTAATCCAATTATAAATTGTTATTATTTACGTAGCCGTTCTTGGTTTTACTTTTGTGCTTCTGATATTCTTTATCTGTGGCTTATTTGATTTTTCCCTTGTTAAGGTACATGATTATATCAAATCAAGCTGATTGTACTCAAATTGGAAGATCAGTTAGACACAGTAGTCGAAGATATATATTTGAGAATGTTGGAGTCATGCTTCATGGGAAGCAAGGTTTCTGCACCAAATTGACGAACGTATTAAAGGTAAGGCTTGCCTCCTTTTACCTATTCTTCAAGCTAAGTTCGATTTATCTTTCTCGCTATCTATTAATTACCGAGCTCATCAACTGTACTGGTTGGACATGATTTTATCCATAATAAAGATACACTTTGATCTTACCTTCAAGTTCACTGCTTATAATATCTTCAAAAAGACTAATTGTGACACCTATAGTGAGATTCCAAAACAATGTCTTTACGAGTGATGAAGACATCAATTGCAATATAATAAATGGATGGTTCAATCTCACTCAAAATTGTTGAATTAAAAAAAATGGCACAAAGAGGAAGGGTTATTCAGAAAGTCATGCTCATAGGGTGGAGAGCCTTAAAAGTCATAATAAAGAAACCAAAAATAAATTACAGAAGGATGGTAATTATTGGACAAGATTCAACTAGATATGCCAACAATTTCTGTTTCTCAATATATCCTAACCATTGTCTATCCACAAGCCTTGTATCTCTGATTCATATTATCATATATATATATATATATATATATATATGCTGCATTAGTTTGAGTTCCCAAATTCTGTTTTCTTTTTGTGTACTAATTTTCATTCTTATTTTAGCACCATATCATTTTCGAAAGCGACGAAGGCCTCCAGATAACGTTTTGTAGTTTCTACTGCTTAGACCTGACCAATGCAATATTTTTCTATTTTATGGTTCATCCAGCATGGAGGTGGACAGGTATTCAAGACCCTACAGTGGTTAGTAAAGAGTCTAAACCGGGAGAAGATTTCAGTTGGAGTCGTTGTAGTCGAAGACGAGCACAAGGCGTCCCGTCACTTGAAGCAATGTGCTTTGGAACAAGGGATACCCTTGATGGTAACTACTTGCTTGCCACTCATAATTAGAAGATTTAACACGCCACAATTCGGAGAAGTTAATCGTTTTCCCTTGCTCTCTGTGTTTTTACAGTCTACAAAATGGGTCATAAAGAGCTTACACTTGGGAGAGCTCCTTACTTTGACACAAAACAATCGGCCCTCTTCAGTACAAGCTACAAAAATGGTAAAAATTCCGGCTTTTAAAGAAACTAGCATGGAATTATGAGTTGCCGCTATTTATGAGGTAAATATGTTACATAAGCGTTAGTTCTAGAAGCGTGTAACTTTCTAAAAAAGATATATTGTAGTTTGTTAATACTTAATAATTTGAGTCTAAATAAGAATCATACGAGCATTACTTCCATTCATTGTTGGTAATTGTAGATATCTAGTATCATCCGGTACTGGTAAACTTGTGATTATTGTACAACACAGATTGTTGGTGTGGGAAACTCGTGCGCCTGCATTGTTGTAGGCCTTTCGGAGGATCATGGCAATTATCTCTGATTTGGTATCGGCTTTCAAATTGGTCTATGTAATATTTTTTGGACTAGGGTGGTGTAGAACCTACCACAGTTCGATACATAAGTACAAGGAATGTATAGTTTAACTAAACACATAAAAGTAAAGTTGGGTATCTTCATGGAAGTTGCTCTTCATGTCTACATGTTTCTTGGGCGATGTTAGGTTGTGATCCTCAAGGTTGCAGGACTCCTGACCAAGCACAATTTGATTATTTCTTGATTGGTATATATTTATCAGCTCAACTGGTTAGTTCTTAACCTTTTTCTTTTGGAACGTGCATTTTTTCATACCTCCCAATTTTCTTTGATTTATTAATCAACTAACCAATAAAATAGAAAAATATCCCGTATTTACTCTTCATTCATTATTTTGCTAAATGATTTATTAATTTGTTGTTCATTTATTTTGTGCTGCTTGCTACCTAATTCTTAAATGTTACTTTTGTGACAATCATAAGTGAAAGGCGTTACGTAAAAATTTCATAATTCTGTAATATAGATTTTTTTTTTCTAATAGGATGTTGCAACGAAATAGCTGAGATTAGAGACCATCTAAAATAATTACAAACATATAATTAAAACTAGCAAAAACAGAAAGAAAGAAACGACGAAATACAACTTATATTCAATTTTCAATTTTAAAAACATGTTGACTTGTGATTTACTTCAAATTTAATAATTTATAATTTTATCATTAATTTAAGAAAAATGATGATGCAATGCCATTGATTCAAAATTCTCAAACACTTGTGATGTATTATTAGGGTTTAGGGCTTAGGGCTTATTGCAGATTTGGCAAAATACGTATAAAAATTAGATCTATAGCTTAGATTTATTACTTTCGTAAAAAGGGTAAAAAAACCAAATCTAATCCATGAAATGTAAAGAAAAGTATGGAGTGTGTCGAGTGTATTCGTAAACTAAAAAATATTATATCTACAAAAAAAAAAGTATGTTAGTACTTTAAATATCATATTTTTAAATTGTCACCCATTACAATTTTCTAAATTAATACTTTTTGAATTTTTTTCAAAAATAATAAAAAAAAGTTATTTACGTTTCATAAAAAAATCACTAAAGACAAAAAATCATTATTTGAAGTATAAATATTTTGTCAATTTTGTTATTTTTGAGCATTTTCCTTTTTTTTTTCGTATTTAAACTTATTTAACTTTATTTAACTATTAGATCGTTTTACAGCAAAAGAAAAAATTGATGAATTAAAGGTAGTTTTTTATGCAAAATTATAGAATGGTTAATATTTAAGATTTAATTTTGAGAAAAAAAAGAAAAAAATTGAATTGCATTCTTCCAATCTTCACAAAATATAAAGAATAAATTAATTAATACATAAAGAAATTATCAAAAATAGAAAAATTAATAAAATATTTACGTTTCGTAGAAAAATCGTGTAATTGATTTTTGTCTTAGTTTTTTTTTAATATTTGAAAAAACCTCATTAAAATATAAATATAAAAACAAAAAGCTAAGTCTTCACTCTCAACCTCCCAACAAACTTCCGCTAGAAATTTTTAACACTGGCACGATTATCAAGGTGAATGCGTTTATTGGAAAAACGTATTGTAGTAAAAGACAAAAAAAGTTACCCTTCTTTCCTAAATAGTTTCAAATGTACCTGTTCTTACAAAAAAAGAATTAAAAAACTGTATTATTTTTCCAATTCGCCGTTCAAATTCAAATTTGGAGACGAAGATATTAGACCGTTGGAGGGTAAGACGAAAAGAAATGGGTGTACTCTAAACTCGACTCTGTCCCGTTCTTTTGTGGACTCCATCTTCTTCTTC
This sequence comes from Cucumis cinereus, assembly GCA_037974625.1. Classification (NCBI taxonomy): domain Eukaryota; kingdom Viridiplantae; phylum Streptophyta; class Magnoliopsida; order Cucurbitales; family Cucurbitaceae; genus Cucumis; species Cucumis cinereus. The sequence goes on along the minus strand of JBBPDJ010000002.1, from coordinate 4,548,517 downwards.
ATCTTCTCTCTCCCATTCTTCAAACAAAAACATCATGAGACGCCATGGCTGGCAACCTCCTCTCCATCCTTTACAGGTTTAGCCTTAATTTTCTAGTTTTTTCTTTCCCTATTTTACCAACTGCACTTCCTTTTTCAATTCATCATATTTACATAGCAAGACACACAAAATCATTTCCTTATTTCCTTTCAGATTGTGGGCATCGCAATTTTCAGCTTTCTAGTAGTTTCCTTCTACACTTTCTTGGGCCTTTTCCTTGGAAACAGAATTGCCGAAACTACAATCACCACTCTGTTTTCCTTTGTGGTAATATTGAAGCTTTGATTTCTCCTTTCTCTTCATTTCTAATGCTTTATATCTGATATCTAGTATGGGTCTCAAGTGTTTGTGGTAATATACGAGTTTAGTAGACTGCACTATATAAACTTGGTTGTTCATATGACCCAACAATCCAGACCATTGTTGAGCTAGTTTTGCACTTGGGTGGGTTGAAATTTTTCTATTTTAGACGGATCGGGTTGGGTATCACATTGGTCCAAAAGACTACTTCAACTGAACCCAACTCAACCTGTGTACACTTAAGAGGTGTCTCTTGGTCTGTCATCAAGATTTGTTCTCTTTAATAATAAAATTTCTCTCCGTGCTTGTGGATGTAGCTAATACAGGAAACTATATAAATCTAGAGTGAACTATATAAATCTCTGTGTCTATTATATACTATTTATGTTTTCCTGCTTAGCTTTTTTGTCGATTTCCAAACAATCTTTACTGCTTTCTGTTTGGTTTTCCTGTTCAGGTTCTCTCAGTCATATTTCTATTCATAAGGTGCACTGCTATTGACCCAACTGACAAAACTCGTCTCCGAAAAAAGAAAAAGATTAAATCGAAACCAAAACTAAATTTTGGGTTCGTGCTAGTGCAAATTGTTTTGAGACGATTTAGGAATGTAGAGAGAAAGATTCTGAAAAGATTGATCCGAAGGAAGTATTTGGATCCATGGATGGGTGGCCCTCAAATGGAGCCTTTGGTTCCTTTTCCTCTTCTAATGAAGGAGGATATAATCACTCCTGATCACAACCAGGATGATATAACATTTTGCTCTCTCTGTGATTTCGAGGTACGTAATGTAATGTTCAATTCCCAGGAGGAATAAGTATTTGGTTGAATTAAATTTAGTAGTTGTGGTTTTAAAAGTTAAAATTTAATTCTTATTGTTTGATAAAAACTCATAAATAGTTTCCGTAGTTTGATAAAACATTTATGAACTATAAGGACCAAATTTTCAATTTAACCTAAGTATTATCATGAGTATCATTGCCCACATTCAATCAAATCCAAAGCCTAATATTAGAGAACATGTTCCATCTGAAACTTAACTAGCAATCAAGTGTACACTATGTTAACATGCCCCCTCTAAATGATTCTCTTTTGGTTCACCATTCTTGAATGTTTGTATGGATTTAATGGGATCTTATCATATTTGATAACTTATAGTTTCATCTCAATACTAATTGGTAGTGAGAGGAGTATCCATGTTAACATCCGATTATGATTAATGTTTTAAAAAGCCCTTTCTGACACATGCCTAGGCATATATCTGGCGGCTTACCTTGAAAATGCACACACTATTTGTCAAGCCTGGGGGCTTGGAGTTTTTTCCAGTAACAATTAGAGTTTCTCCTTCTTTATTAACTAAAATGATCGAACTTATCAAGCTAAATGCAAAATTCCTTGTGTTTACTGCTTAGGGGTCTTTTCATATTTTTCACTTCAACTATGAGCACTTCATAATGTAGTACTTATATATAACACGCCTCACAAAAAGGCCACACGAGCTTTAAAAAACACTGCTCAACCCTTATCAAACCCTTCCCTTGCAATGCAGGTGCAGAGGCGTAGCAAGCACTGTCGAACCTGCAACCGTTGTGTTGAAGGATTCGATCACCATTGTAGGGTAATATAGTAACCCAAATCACATTCATATCCATGTTTCAACAGACAGCTTTCTTGATTCACTGGTTGTTTCTATTTGTTCCAGTGGCTAAACAACTGTGTTGGAAAAAAGAATTATACCACATTCTTTCTTCTGATGATATCCGTGTTGTTAATGGTTAGTTGCTTTATTTACTTTTGAGTATTGTCAAACTATGGTTCTTTGAACATCGGATTGACAAATTGTTGGGGGTGAATGCAGCTAGCCATTGAAGGAGGAATGGCCATTGCCATATTCGTAAGGTGTTTTGTAGACAAGAAGGGAATGGAAATAGAGCTGCGAACAAGACTCCACGTAGACTTTCCACGAGAAGCGCTTGCTACAATTACCGTAAGTACATAAAATATGGAATTGATTTTGAAATGGTTAGAATCACTTTTGTCATGTTTAAAGTACTCCGAAATGCACATTTAGTGCATGTTTAAAAGTTAATTTGAAATTGTTAAAGTAACTTTTTTCAAGTTCAAATTCACTCTGAATATGTCTTTGATCATGTGATTTTAAATAATTAAAAGTATGTTTTAGAGTGATTTTGATCACTACAGAATCACTTCAGATATTTAAACTCAATTTTCATACCATTTAAAATGTTTTTTAATGATTAAAAGCAGTCTTCAAATGGTTTTGAAAATGACAAAAATGATCTTAACCATTACAAAATTAATCCCAAAGTCATTTTCTCTCTGTGTTAATCGAGATTGGTTTAACAAGAATTAATCGAATTCGTCAAATGGTGCGACAGGCCTTGCTCGTGTTGATAACTGCTTATGGTTCAGCAGCACTTGGACAACTATTTTTCTTTCACATAGTTCTCATACAAAAGGTGCATTTTTATGATATTCTCTCCACTTTCTTGATTCATTATGGAGTCAGTATGTTCTTCAATCAGTGTATTTAATCACTGGCTTCAGGGAATGAGAACATATGACTACATACTCGCCATGAAAGAGGAGGGCCAATCTATTATTGAGGAATCATTTGATGAAGACTACTCCGATTTCTCTTCAGACGACGACTTTGATTCACCCGAGAAAAAGCCAACTTTGGTGTCACGTCTCGTCATGTGCCAAAGAGGACAAGTCACGGAGGTAATTGTACTTCCGAGAAAATTTCTAAAACTACCATATTATTGGAAATTTTCCATATAAATGACATGCCTTAATCTTGTTGTATTGGACGTTCAGGAGTCAAAAAAATTGTCCATAAAAATAGATACAAATCCCCAGACTACATCCACCAGAAAACAAGGCCTTCATATCAGTGTCAATCCATGGAAATTGATAACTTTGAGCAGAGACAAGGCTCTTGCAGCAGCTGAGAAAGCCAAAGAAAAGCTTGAGAGATCAAAACACAATTACCTCAAGCCTTTGCCACTAGAGACCAAATCTGGCCTACTTACAGATAATGTTACTACCACTGGTACTTGTGATGATATAGATAGAAGGAGAAGGATGAGCTGGGGGAATGCTAAGGGAAAGGTACCTACCGGTTCGCCGGGAAGTTTTTCAAGCCCGAGGAAGCGTTGCTCTGGCTCCGCCCTAACGCCGGCCACTTCAGCAGTATCCTTATCCCCTGAGCATAACAAATATAGAAGCAATTTTGACCTGAAGTTGACACAAGTGTCTAAAGAGCTTGAGACCTACATTTCAAGACAGGTTTTATGCTCTATCATTAAGAAAGAAGAGAGTGTGGCCTCCCCAAGATAGTGTCCTTTGTGTGTGTGTGTGGTGAAATAGTTGAGTTTGTGTAACTATTCTTGAATTCTTCTTCCCAAAGAAATCTTGTCCGGAATTGGCATCATCTTTACTGTAATATTCCATTACCATACTTCTTTACTGCTGACTAGGACCATTATTATGTGCAGTCTACGCTACACAACTCTTCATACAACTCTCATTTATTACACAACAGAAAAATAACAATTCAACTTCTTTTATAAAAAAGTTATTTATCATAAGACAAATTTTAATTGAACAATTAATGAGCAGCACAAAGATTGAAAAAATTTATTGTCTAGAAGCATGAAAAACTTTATCTATAGTGTGACACGTTAGCACGTTTTCTTAAAATAGAGCAAGATCCACTGACACTTTTTAAAGACTAATTTATAACGTGAACAAAAGAAGTATAGTTCTATAGGAGCACAAATACTAAACTCTTCTTGAGAAAGGTATCAATAACAGTAAGCACCTAATCATTTTTCTTACACATAACGCTTACAAAATGCACCAATTTCTCATTAGCAATACTTTTGTACCTTCCAAAATACACACATTTTTATACATCTTATTCATAGTACCAAAAAAGGAAAAAAAAGAATTAAAATATTTCAAAAAAGATGTAAGAAGAATTAGCCACATGAAAACCTATTATTGGACAATTTCGTGGAAAGCACAAGAAAAGATGCACTTTTAAGTATTTTTCATTTCTTATTACACTAAAATTTCTACAAAACTATATTGTACATATCTTGGATTCACCATACTTTTGCAGTTGAACAAAAATTCAAATATGCAACCAACACCCCCCCCCCCCCCAATTCACAATACCCTACTGCTCATCTGCAAGAATGGCTTCTATACCGAGAATTTATGCCGGACTACGTTCTCCATACAATTTCTTAAACACAAAAAAGGAGGAAACTCCATAGCTTAAGCAGTTGTTTTGGGATTATTAGCTGAAGAAGATGATTCAGCAGCAACTTGACCTGAATTATAATTATTTGTACCTCTACCATTGGTTACAACTTCACCCGATTTCTCCTTCCTTCCACCATCCTGATCCTTCTTCACAAGCACCGGTTTGAACTGTCAAAACACGAGTAAAAGAAAATTTGTAATAAAAATATAAAAGAGTGCAAAAAAAGAGAGGAACAAAGAGTGAAGTGTACAGTCCAGTGTTTTAAAAAGCCTTCCCGAGCCGTCAAGGCTGGAGCCTCACCTTGGAAATGCGAGATTCACAAAATAAGATGCATACCTTTTTGTGAAGTCCCAGGGCTCAAAGTCTTGTGCCTTGGGGCTTTTTTATTATTTAAAAAGATGGTATTAATAAAGGTTCCTTTCTTCCTTATTAACTAAAAATAAAATAAATTTAGTTAGTCTAAATACAAAAATTTCCTGTGTTGAGGTTTTTTTTCCTTCATATTTCCACTTTTACTATACTTTCTCTCCCGTGGAGTACTTTTAATTGCATCTTGAGCCTTAAAGAACTCTAGAATGGTCAACAAAATAAGCTTATCTCAACTGACAACAACCTCAAAGCAAAAAGGGGAAAACAGGTACATTCGTTACAAAATAGGATGTATACCTGATAAATAGAATAAATAACATTTCTCCGTATCTGTGCCATCATATCCAAGAAGAGGTTATAGCCCTCAAGTTTGTACTCAATAAGTGGATCGCGCTGTGCATATCCACGTAAACCTACAGCTTGTTGCACGAACTTAAGTGCTTGCAAGTGTTCTTTCCATAATCGGTCAATGTTGCTCAAGATCAAGAACCTCTCAGCTTCCTTCATTAGTCCTGGCGCTTCCTTCTCTACAATATCCTGAAAAAAGAAACGGTAATATAATATCAATGAACTTAAAATTTTCATTTCTTAGAAAATAATGCTTTAGCATCCTTTGAGTGAGAATTCAGATTAATTTTAGTTCACTAGGACCAAAATATCTTAATTAGTAATATAAAACGGGAAAATAATTAGTTAAGATCTCCTACCCTGCATATATTTTCTCATAACAAATCCTTTTCATTGAAAAAATGGAAATTTCAATGGAAATATGGAAATGAATAATTGTTCAGGATACAAAGGAAGAAAACCAAGAACCAACAACAAAAAGAAGATCCAAAGGCAACTTTATCTAAACCCTAAACAAAAAATCCAAGGCATCCGCAACAAATGCAGGACATGGAAGTACTCCAACTTTTCATTTCGTTTTTCAACACATGCGACTGTAAATTTAATTTCATAAAGGCATGGTAAAGAAGGTAAAGAAAAAGGAGCGCCATCAAGGAGGGCGGCATCGGCTTAAAATGAAAATAAGACACTTCAAAAGGTAAGTGTAGGCGGGTTAGGGGTGGACTACAAGCAAGAATCCGATGGATACACACACACACACACATATATATATATTATCGAAGTACATACCCTTTTCTGTAAGTATGCTTCACGCCCACGTAGACGAAGATAATTCTGCAAACTCTCATATGTTGGATATTTACTCCTTATTAAATCTGGGGTCAAATCGTCCAACAAATAGCAGTACCTAAACAAAGTGAGATGTGAGTCAAGAAAACCAAGATCAGGTTATGTGAATATCTATCAGAAAGCATTTCGAAGGTTGATTGCAAAATACGATTTCTAACAACACAATCACTCTAAGTCAAGGAAATATACAGTTCTATTAATCTCAACCAACAAGAACAGATTTCTACAGCAACAATTACGAAGGAAAAGGGATCAACAACGACATGCCACAGGACAAAAGGAAAAATAATTTAACCCGGTTATTCGAGAGAAACAGACTCTCCACCTTCAGCAACCTGATTGCTACAAACAACCTACCTTTCTCTGGCATGCACAAATCCTCAAAAAGCCTTCTTGATGGACCCCACCTGACAGACTTGCTAACAAACTCCACCAGCCAGGCACATCAACGGCCACATTGTCTCTTACCCTTTCTTTTATACATTTGAATACTTATAGCATTTCATGGGTAGATTTAACAAATTGATGCACAGGCAAATTAAACTTCATAAGGATTTAAATCACTATTATGCTTCATGCCTTTCTAGCCACCTAACCACAAAGCTGATGATAAACACTGAAAAGGAATTCAGCCCCTTACTGTTGAACTTTTGCTATGAGCTTCTCAAGATCCCAGCTTTCAGTTGGAGTATCAGAACCAATATTTGCCTATAGTTTTTAAAATCAACAAGACATCTGTTATATTTGGATTAAATGAGGCATCTTGAGAGAAAGTTCATATGACTTACTTCTAATATGTCATCCATTGTCAGCTCAGCATATTCAATAATAAGTGACTGTAAATTGTCTGATTCGAGTGCACGCCTTCTCTCAGTGTACACACGATCTCTTTGGCTGTTTAAGACTTCATCATACTCAAACAACTGCTTTCGGATATCAAAAAAGTAGTTCTCCACTTTTCTTTGGGCTTCATCAAGTGCTTTTGTTAACATCTGGGATTCAATAGGAAGGTCTTCTACCCTAAAAGCTCTCATTAAACCCTACAGATGCAAATAAAAATAATATATCAACAATCATGGATCAGAATCTGAAGAATAAGCCCTAAGCTAAATACAAATGATAACCTGAATTCGGTCTCCACCAAATATCCTAAAGATATTATCTTCAAGACTTAAGAAGAAACGTGAACCTCCAGGATCCCCTTGTCGACCACTTCGACCACGCAGCTGCAATGATACATATTGAGAAGTCAATTTCATCTCAAGTTCCGTAAGAATAATACACAAAGCTTATACAAGCAAAGAGTAATCACGACAATGGAAAAATCATAGTAAGATGATAAATAAATTTCTAAACTGTGTATTTTACAGGATTACAGCCCAGCAACATCAAAATACATAAATTCAACCTGATTATCAATTCGTCGGGATTCATGTCGTTCAGTCCCTACGACATGGAGTCCACCTGCTAACACAACCTGCAAGGATGAGAACATGAGAGATACAACACCAAGAAACGGGCAATAGATTTCCCCCCTTTTTTAGAGAAAAAGAACTGACCTTCTTCCTTTCTTCCTCAGTATAAACCTTGTATTCTTTGACAATTTCTAAAAATGCATTCCGCAACTTAGCTATGACATCATCTTGAGCAGGGCCCTACAAGTTCATGAGATAAGAAAACAACACCAAAGAAAAAGAACCTATAGTTGTGTTGTGACCGAATTGATAAGAAGTGCTTCACTTAATTTCCAAAAAAAGGTCTATAAATTCTAGGAATTCTTCAGCTGCCGTTTAAAAAGAATACAGGTTTCAAAGAATATACCTTCTCACAAGAATAAGATAGACGCTCTTCTGCTTCAAGCTCAGTTAGTGATTTCTGACCCCAAGTCTTTACAGCAAACTGTACGGCTTCTTCAGCCAATTTGGCATTCTCACTTGAAAGATCACATGGAAATAAACTTTCGTTCACCTAATGTATCATAAAATAGATCAAATGAGATACCATACAACAGCAAGATACAAACCAAGCAAAAATATTGACGAAAAAATACAAATCAAAGAATAAAAATCGTTACTGCAAAAAAATACAAATCAAAGAATAAAAATCGTTACTGCACCTTCCATGTTTTCTTTGGAGGAGGCTTCTTCACAGATACAAAAGCTCCATTAGTTAGTTTGACAAGTCTGCAATAAAATATTCCCACAAATTGTAAAGCTTGATTTATTATGCTTTAACTTCCACCTATTGTTGTTGTTTTCTACAGGTCTTCCTGATTTCTTTCAATGCAACTACTTCGAGAACAAAAGAAGTTCGACACGGGAAATATCAAATCCATAACAAGATGAAAATGATACCTTGGCATAAGCAGCTCACGTAACTTCAGCCTTGCCATAAATTCCGCATTTCCACCCAGAATTATATCAGTGCCCCGTCCAGCCATGTTGGTAGCAATGGTCACTGCACCCAGGCGACCACTCTGAGCAACAATTTCTGCTTCTCTCTCAACGTTTTCTGGTTTTGCGTTGAGAACCTTCAGAAATTGAAGTGCACTAAATATCATCAGTCATAAAGCCCTCAAAAAGATTGAGATGTTTCCAAAGCCAAATGGTAGCTTTGGTAGGAACCACTACAAACTCTTGGCATTGCAATTGAGGCCTAGCACCCATTTTATTGATTGTATAGAATTGTGCTCAATTTTCATATTCTATCAAAATTTACAAGTTCTTAACACAATGTTGAGAATATTAATTAAAAGATTAAAACTGAAGTAAAGTAACTTATCGGTTTTAAGTTACTGAATTTAGTGGAATTTAAAATGGTAATAGAGAAGGAGGTTCTCTCCATTTTATATAATAGCCTATTTGTTGGCTGTTGTAAATTTTCAAGAAAAGTAAAAGATTTGACCTCGTGTGGAATTCCAGCTTCTTGCAACTGTGCAGAGAGAGCATCACTCTGCTCAACACTAGTTGTGCCAACAAGCACAGGGCGACCAGTCTTATGCATTCTAGAAATCTCTACCACGACAGCTCGCCACTTTCCTGTTGTTGCCCTGAAAACTACGTCTGACTCATCCTGATAAAAAAAAAATGAAAAGAGCATATTTGTGTATGGTAAGGCCACAGAGTTGTGTGAACCCTAACTTAAGCTTCTAAAGAAACTAAGGTTAAACCGCAGCCTTTGAGCATGTGAGAATATGAACACATGTTAAGCACATGACAATCAAAGGTCTTGCAATTATCTATTTATGAGGAGCATGTTTATCATTATCAGTACCTTTCTTATCATAGGCTTGTTTGTAGGTACAATTGTGACTTTGAGCTTATATATACTCTCAAATTCAGTGCTTTCCGTTGCTGCAGTGCCAGTCATTCCACAAAGCTTTGGGAACTGCAAACAGTGAAAAGAAGAAGCATCAAGGAGAATGAGAAATTTTTTATAATGACTGAGAATTTTTTTTTAATGACTTTACAGAAGAAAAAGATCCTGGAATCTACCTGGAGGAAGAAGTTTTGATAACTTATTGAAGCTAGTGTAACAGTTTCATTTTGAATTGGTAAACCTTCTTTTGCTTCGACTGCTTGATGAAGTCCATCACTCCATCTTCTCCCCTGGACAGTTGAATAAACCATTATAATTCCATCACCGAATTGTAAAGAATAAATAAGTATGACGTCCATGTACACATATATTGTAATATGAATGAATGAATGCAGCAGCTGACATATATGTTAACATTACCTGCATCACTCGACCAGTGAACTCATCTACGATTAGGACCTCTTTACCACGAATTATGTAATTGATGTCTCTTAGAAATAGTTCTTTAGCTTTTATTGCATTAAGAACGTATGATGCCCATTGTTCTCGAGGATCATACAAGTCTTTAACGTCCAGAATTTCCTCAGCATCCTCATAACCTTGTTCTGTCAGCAGCACAGTCTTCTGTTTCTCATCCACCTGCAACAATTACAGCACAACTATTAGAATCTTATATTCTTCTTTTTCCCTACTTTTTATCACTCGACTCGACAAAGCCAAAAAAATCTTCATTCTGCTAGGGAAATATGCTATTTCTTAAAATCACATGTACACGAATCTGATCATTTACCAACCACACACTAAGTTAGAACATTATATATATTTAAAAGAAAAAGTAATGTACATAGATAGGGAAACTTTAACACTTGTTAGGACTTCAAAGCTATCTAAGCCAGTAAAAATCAGCTCACCTAAAAGATAAGACAAACCAAATATTGCACAATCCAACAGCATATTCTCAAATTTCACTTCAGTAATTTCCAGTAATGAAATTAAATTTTAGTGTTTGATTGTGAGGTGCTCGTGTGCTCATCCCTTGTGGAGCAATTGCTTGAGCTTGTATCACTTATGTTTGACTCAGGGTAGAGAGTGAAGTGTCATGATTGAGGAGGTGCTCTTCAATTCACTGTATCAAGATAAAGGAATCAGGGGGTTTCAGCTTGAGAGAAATAGCAGAACTTTTTGAGAGATCAAGAGATCTTGGGACGAGCTTTGGGAGGTTGCTCGATTCAACGCGTCCTGGACGTTTATTATCCAACCTTTGTAATTATGAGCTTAGTTTGATCCTTGAATGGGAGTTTGTTTCTTTAGTTAGGGTGTGAGTTTTGATTTTAATTTTAGTCTTTCTTTTTTTCTTTCATTTTTCTTTTTTGGTCCTTTGTATATTCTTTCGTATATAAACTCAGTTCCTTACCCCCTTTTTCTTTTTTAGTTCTGAGCTCTCTATGGGGAGTCTGATATGGAGAAAGTACAAGCAAAAACAAGATCCAAGAAAAACATAAAAGCAGCCTAATTATCTCCTGATAGCTAACGAATGAAAAAGAAAAACTAGCCAGTTATCTTGCAACAAAGATAATAATTGACTATTAATATTGCTTCATCATCTAGTATGATCTGGTTTAGTGTTTTTTTTTCCCCGAGAACACCAAATTTTATTGAGAAGAACTGAATAACAAAATGTAACTGAAATCTTTCTTGTAGTCTTGTTCTTAATCACACAGCCAAAGTTCTAAACAATATTTTCAAGAAATCTGGGGAATGGGGAGAGTTGTGGAACAAAATTCAGTTCTTGAGCTACTAAAGATTTAAGCTGGCATACTCTCCCTAGCATCTTAAGCAATTATAAAAAAACACAATTGGTAATCTTACAGTGTAATGTATATCACGTTCAAAAGCAGAAGCCAGCTTTGCAGCTTTATAATATCTATCACTAGGTTTTTCGGCAGGGCCAGATATAATGAGCGGCGTTCTTGCTTCATCAATGAGGATAGAATCAACCTCGTCAATCACACAGTAATTGAAATCTCTTAAGACAAGCTCTTCAACACTCTGCACATGTCACAGATCCATTTAGGTGATTTGATTGGAACAGACCAAATAAAATGTAACTCAAAGCAAACAAATAAGTCAAGGATTACTTTCCGTGGCAAGATTGTCCCTCAAGTAATCAAAACCAAGCTCGCTATTAGTGACATAGGTAATATCACTTAGGTAGTTCTCTCTTCTTTCTTCACTTGTCATATTCTCTGTACACAATTTTTTGGTGGGGGGTTAAATGAGAGGGCAATGAAACACTATGAAAGTCCAAACAAATACAGATAAAATTTTAAAATTAATGGTGTGGCAGATGGAACCAGACAGTAATAAGACAAATTCAAAAAGGAATGAGGCATACGTTGAATGAGGCCAACCTTCAGTCCAAGAAAACGAGGGACTTGACCAACCCACTCACAGTCTCGCCTGGCCAGATAATCATTAACAGTAACAACATGAACCCCTTTTCCAGTTAAAGCATTCAAATAAGCTGGTAAAATAGCAACTAAGGTCTTTCCTTCTCCAGTTCTCATCTCTGCTATTTCTCCCTTATGAAGAACCATGCCACCTGCAAGAAAAGAACTAGGAAACTCAAAAGTTTGTACCTTAATACTGCATAATATTGCTTCAGTACCAAGAATTCCATATGCATTTGAACTTCAAATATGCAAGAAGGAATGAACCAAGCAAACTTTACTCTGTTTGTAAACAGTATTTCCAAAGTTAAAATGTAGTAACTAGTTCATTGGAATAATAAAATAAAGCTGGCGTTTCGATACTATTTCTTAACAAAAAACCACACTTTTATAAGAATATGAGTATGATTGCCAGACTACGATAAAAACAAAACCCAAAATAAAGGAGCCAACAGAAAATTATAAGAAGTCAAGTTTTCAAGAATCAAAATAAAAGATAATACAAAAACAACCAGCCAAAGACACCGAAAGGGGGAATTGATGTGAACAAATGCCCTTCTACACCTCCTCTTAGCCGCCCCTATACCTTTATATTCCACATAAAAGCCAAAAGAAGCAACTAAAGAAGAGTCTATTATCCTAGAACGGTAAATATAAGAGCCCCTCCTCCAGCATCATGTAGCAGGGCCTACTCAAAGCCAACCTTAGTCTGAACATGTCCAAGAAAAAAGAATCTTCCCTTAACTACTGCAATAAACTAACATCTCCATAGCATATCATCTAAATCCTCTTGACTCTTCTGCATGTTTGTGGCAAACACACTACTGAAGCTCCTAGACCATAGATGAGGTTTTCTAGACAAAATAAATGGTGTTAATCCTGACAAGAGCAACCAACATGTAAGAACTTTACTGGGAGATTTTAACTTTCCAATGACTCCTTCTCACAAATAGAAAAAGATAGTATCAAACAATTAAGAAATTTCTAAAGCAGTTCATTACATAACAAATATACCAAAAACCATTACTGGTAAATTAAATTCAAGGCTTCAAGGAGTTCTCTTTCCTTCTTACCTCTTGAATACATGATTATTTATTTCTAGATGTCAACTGGTGGTTTTCTTTCTGTAACCCTCCTGGAGTACTCATTGGGTATATGCACTCATCTCTCACTCGTTTTTTTTTTCTTGTTCCATCATCCAACAATAATATGATCCCATCTTCGATCAAAACATTAGGCATTGTATTTTTTTTTTCCGATAAGGAACGTTGCACATTATAAAGAGAAATCACTAAATACTTCACAGCAAATAACTCCCATCACAAACTTCCGGACACAGTAGCAATACTGCTAAATAAAGCTAATTCGTAACAGATAACAGATAGAACTATTCATAAGAAGAAAGGAAACAGAGAAAATATTGCTTAGATAACTTGCCTATCAGTTGAACATCAAACGGCCGGAGCCCCAATACCCTCTTCGAAGCCTCTCTCACAACAGCAAATGCTTCCTGAAGCAGAATCTCTCCATAGTTAGAATTTCGCAATAGAGCATTCAGAACAAATTACCACCAAAAACGAACTTTCCGCATAAGTTGGACAGACATTATAATTTCGAGTCTCAAACTACAATCTAGTAAAGCAACAGTTATCATCGGAACTTTCCGCATGAACATACTATTGAAAAATTTATCAAAGAATAAACATAAAAACGGCAAATTATAGGAGTATTTGTTCACGAAACTTACAGGCAAAATAGAATCCAACGACTCGCCCGATTGCACTCGCTCTTTCAGCATAGACGTCTTATCCCTTAGTTGCGAGTCCGATAATGCAGACATTTGCGCTTCAAACCCATTAATAACAGCAACAGTTGAAGCATATTGCTGTCTAGTAGACTCACCAGTGTCAGTTCCTCTAAAAATTCCGCCTAAAAAACCTCCAAGCGAAGCAACAGGGAGCGCGTTCCGTTTTGAAGAATGCAGCAATTTAAAAGTTCTGGGTCGGAATTGGAAGGGGGTTTTGTGGATAAATGCGGAACGGAGATGGGATTTGAGAGAGAATGGCTCAGAAGAGAAGAGAAAGTTGTGAGATTGAGATGAAAGGGAAGGGTGGTAGTGGCTCACCATTGGTGAATCACAAAGCGGAGTTGTCATACTGGTGTGGTTGCAATGATCAGATGGGAAATTGGATGAACAGAAATGGTGAGGAAGTTTATGAAGGTGAAACGGCAACGGCGAGAGTGGAAGTGAAATTGAGCAGTTGGTCGGAGATGGTAAGCTGAAGCGGAGAGTCCATTGGCATTTGACTATGGATAAGGCAACCAAATACTAAGGACAGGTGGCTTTAACGCATACCACCACGCCGCCCCAAGATTTTCCTTTCCTTTTTTCCCCTTTGGGCAATAATTCTTTTTTATGTGTATTCATAATTCTAACCACAAATTAATTTTCGATAGATTGTGATATTTTTCATATAATTTATAAATATTTTTAAAAATTTTACTATTTAAAATAATTTTTTTTATAATTATATTTTTTTTAAGAGAAAGTTATTATTTTTCTATAAATAAAAAATAATATATCAGTTTACAAATTGAAATTTTAAAACTCTTTCATATATGAATCAATATAAACTCCAATTAAGCTTTCTTTTGAAAACTATCCATATATTCTATTAATTGTAATTGTCAATTTTATTAATACAATATTTGAAGAAATATAAACACGAATAAAAATTGATTCACTTATAATAGTGATAAAAAAGTTTGAAAAAGAAAAGACTAATACTCTACTCGAGGGAATGTGCAACACATTGCGACAATGAGACCATATCTCATGCAAACACCACCTCACTAGTGAAGAAGAAGTCGCACTAAAACCACTCGAAAACCTAAGTTAATGGATGAAAGTAAATTCAATTTTAATTATTGCACGAGTTTAACTAATAAACTACTATTCTCATGATCTGTCACACACTCTGAAAACAAATTAAACAAACTAGCAAAATCCACCCCCAGGAAGAAGTAAGGTATTTTCATATGTAAAATTAAAGAACCTGTGTGGAAGGAGATGGCATGGTGTAATTTTTGGTTCCTGCAAAAGCTTATTGCAACCATCCGTAAGAATACAAATGCGAAAGAACTTTCTTTAGTCAGTATGAGTATAAAATTTTGGCGTATGAAAAGAAAAGAGAGAGGAAAGACTGTGAGAAGAGATCCACAAAAGGAAGAAGAAAGAGAGTAAATCCTAGTTTTTAGCTTGGTTCTGGTGGGATCAACTTCAAGCTTCGCATCCATTCACAGAAGCTGGGATCATCGAAATGAAGAAAACTACTTTTCAGCTTTGTTCTCTGTTCTGTGGATAATGTTCTAAGTTGTGGAAATCTCGCCTCCTACAACAATCAAATTCATAACAATTTGTTAAAACGACCTCATCAGTAGTTTAGGCCTCATTTGGTAATCATTTTTGGTTCCATGTTTTGTTATCTACTTCTTTTAATGATGTTTGGTTGTAAAAACTAAAAAAATTAGTTTTTGCTTTCGAAATTTGGTTAAGAATTCAAGTACAAGCGTGTAAGAAATTGAAAGGGAATAAGCTTAACTTTTAAAATCCAAATGATTGTCAAGTCAATCGGGACTGCAGACCAAAATTCATGAAGAATGAATTTTATTCTTTCTTACTCACCTGTTCGTAAGGAGGGTCCTTGTGTGCTGGAATCAGCCGAGAAACAAAATACCGAGCTTGGGAGCTCCCTTCCTGCTTCAAATTAAATAGGGTTTTCGTTATTGCAGAGAGCCTTAGAGGGGAGAGAGAGAGACAGTAACCTTTTCATGGACAAAAGGAAAAAAAAAATTGCATAGTATTTATTTAGTCTCTAGGTTTCAAATATTAGACATTTAATTATTTGGATTTAATGTTTACCAATTAATTTAAAATAGTTCTGAAGAGAAAAAAAATGTAAATTAATTTTGATAGTGATGAAAGATAGTGAAATATAATTTATTACAACAAGTATTTAGTAAAAAAAATCATGGTTAAAAGTGTAAATAATAAAAACCATGGTTAAACTTTAAGTACCAAATTGAAACAAACTAAAATATCAAGGAATTGTAACATATTGAAACAGAGGACTAAATTAAAACCAAACTTAAAAGTTACCGACTAAAAAGGATTGAATAGAAACTAGACCCAAAATGAGAAAATCTCAACCGTTATTATACTTGTACTATCAACTTCGAAGTTCGATTCCTCCACCCACGTGTTGTCAAAAAAAAAAAGTAAAATAAGATATATTTTTCCAAAAGAAAAAAAAAGGGTCTCCAGTAAAAGAACAGCAAACCAGGATTACGAAAAACAAAATCCAGCAAATAAGGAAAGAGCATGTAGCATCTAATAACGACACAAACCTTGAATGCAAGAATCCTGGGAGCTGGAAACCTTGATTCAGTAAGCTCTTCTGCTAATGTTCTGCAAGCTGCTAAAGCAGCTGCACTTTTTCCTTCTTCAGCTGCAAGCTCAGCACCCTAAGTACACCAATAGTAGAAAATGAATAATAAGTTACGCCAAAAGAAAGGACACAAAGGAAAGCGAACCAGAACATCAACATTTGAATGTCAAAAAAATCAGAACATTGTAAGGCCATGACTATAGAAGAATAGGAATAATCGAGCATAGATTAAAATGTAAGGGAGAGGAGAACACTCCTACCCTCTCTATATGATGCTCATGTTCATCTGGTTTTCAAGACTTCATATAATGCACTTTCCAGAAACTGTTTCCATGGAGAAACTAGCAGTATGGTTGGAAACTATCTTGTATAGTTTATGTTCATTACCACCATTCAATTGTTTTTCATCTTTACTAATTAAGATATGTGTGTATATATATAATTGAGTCGGAGTAAACTTCAAAAATAATAATTATTAATAATAAAATAAAAAGGAAATTATCTAAAATGACAATTTCTGAAAATATATACAAATATAGCAATATATCACAATGTATATGTGATGGCAAGATAGACCAATATAACAAAATACCACAATCTACATGATGATAGACACAAATAGTAGTCTATCTTGGTCTATCGTGGTCCATCATAGATAGGCGGTAATATTTTGTAAATATTTTGGTTTATTTTGCTATATTTGAAAATAGCTCTAAATAAAATATACTTCTAAATATACAGGACAAATCTTCAAAATAGCAAAATATTGTATCTGTTCTTCTACATCTTAGTTTTTTATATAGAACTTTTCTCGGGAAAAGACAACAAAGTGGCAAAATGTTCCTTTTAAACGTTTCCGACTATTTTTCTGTTTATTAAAACTGGTACAGATATCAAGTCATATTCCACTGAACAGGTTTTCCAATTAAAGAAAAAAATTCACGTAGCACTTGATTTTGAAGAGAAAAATGTCAATGGAAGCATTCCCAGCAAAAGATTAAAGATGACGCTGCAATATGTGAGGGTACAAAAAGAACATGAAGCATGCCAAAGCTAAAAATAATCTGCCAAAAGATAGTAGAGTAACTGAGCAAGCGGTGACCTACCAACCAAATGAAGACATCAGTTCCATGGTCGAGCACAACAGCAGCATCTGACTGCATAGCTAGGTCATATGCAGGAAGCTCTTCAAAAGTACCCCCCTCCCGGTGCATTAAACAGCGAGGTGCTACCATACGGAGGGAAAGGTCAAAAGATGCATTCAAAAACAAGTTTCTCAATACGGACCTTTCATCTTCATGACCAACAATGCTTCCAAGAAGAGGTCCTCTTCTCAAGTGAAACAAAAGCTCTGGGACTGAAGATAGTTCCTTTGGGAACCGATAAATCTTCGACTTTGGTGCCAGGGTACCAAATTTCAAAGCAATATCTTTTACTCTTTCATCTATTGTAACCCGCATATCTATTGCATCGGACTGGCTTTTAGCTTGCAAAGCTGTCCTCTTGGCAATAAGGACTGCAGCTATTTCATCTTGAACACTTTCAAGATATTCTGATAAGCTATCAACAGTAGGTAATCTGACAGTAATTACTCTTGATATGTCAGCTTGATAAATATTTGAATATTGTACAACAAACTGGAAAAATACAAAATCACTCTTTATGTCTCTTTTAGTCTCCATGGAGAGTGAGAAGCTCTGGGATTCTTCTACACTTAGCATTTGAATGTAAAGAGAGGTGTCATTTTTGAAGGTTTCATGTGTATCTACGTGTGCCTCTTCGCCCGGACCAACAACTTGGGTGATTAGAATGTCATCAGAACAGCGTACTTCTAATAAACCATGAGAACCTGCAGCCCTAGCAGATGCCCTCTGCAAGTTTACACCAAAGGCCTCTCCAAAGTCATCATGAAGAACCAAAACACCACCAGAAGCTTTTGCAAGAGGCTGCAAGATAGGAACTCTTACGGGGCACGTTCCAGCACATAGAATGTCAACCACTGTATTTTGTTGATGGGCCTCACGACCAAGATGCTCCATCCAATTTAGAGCAGACTTTTCCATGTGCAGGTAATTTGGGTGATTGACAGAATGGGGAACTGACCCAGGGCCATATGTATTCGGTCCACCAGCACAAACAATAATTCTACTATTAGCCCCCGACCTCCTAACCACTCCTCGAGACACTTCTGCTGAAGGTCCTTGGATTATGGCAAGAGCAACTTCAACTGCAGTACCAAGGCATCTATCTCTAGAGGCTTCTGGAACACTTGATTTATAAGGCCTCAGTGATGAAAATATTGTATGCGCTACGGGGAGTGAGGCGTGCATTGGTGATAAATATATCCCTGTTCCATAAATTAATGCTTTTAGAGACTCCGGAGTTGGTGATTTATCACCAGGAAGCACATCAGCAGAGGCAACAGATTCTTCTGAAAAATCATATACTGATACAGTACGCCCATACAGTATAATTCCAATTCTTGTTGTGGGGGAAACTGAATCAATAAAAGCATGCAAGGAGCTCTGGAGATGCTGCAGATGTGGCTCATCTAAAGACTCGTCAATAACCAGAACAATAGGTGCAGACGTTCTTGAGTCAGAAGCTGGAATAAATCCTGGTCTCCGGTTCCCAGTTCTGACATAATCAACCATAGATGATGATAGTTCTGTAAAATGACAAAGATCTTCTTTGCTCGGTGCTACATATTCACCCTCACTTCCATTCAACTTCCGACAAATTACACACTGCCACTGACCTGAACCGATTAAGATCTTGCAGTACAGGTTCGAATAAGCCCCACAACTTGGGCAACGATGGGGTTCGCGCTGTATTATTTGAGAACCCGATGATATCTCCCTCCCAGGCGAAACCAATGCTCCAAAACCCAAACTAGGAACATTAGCTAGTTTCTTCGTCCTCAGCACCTGTATCAAGGACAAGATAGAAGTATATTGCAAGAAAATTAATTCAAACAAAATTTTAGAAAAAACAAAAGTTCGTGATAGAGCATTTGTTTAAGAATACATATATACAAGGGGTCATTGAATCAACTCACGTTTAGCATTCCAAATGAGAATGAACAATTAGGCCAGACTTTCAACATTCGTTATAAGTTTATAACAAATCAGAGAAAAAAGAGAAAGCAATACCTTCTGGGAAGAAAATAGAACATTTGGCGATTCCGCCACGGGCATAGAATCCTCTGAAACATCAGATATCTGGTGTTGCAACCCAGGCGATGCATTCAAAAAATGTGGAGGTGTAGAAGCTGGTAAGGACGAAGCAGAAGAGAAGATAACTGGCTGAGGAGATGCCGGTGAAGTACGAAAGGGGACAGCAGCAGGCCTTATGGGAGAAGTAAAAACTGGGGGTCCGGGAGGAGTACTCAAATGAGGAAGGGGACTGCCAGTTTTAATTCCATTCGCCGGAGAAGCTGCAGCTGGCGTTCTGATAGAAGGAGATGGCATCTGATCCTGCTGGAATTTTGGCGGAATTCTGGATGGTCCTGTGGAGATTAAGGGCGGAGGAATCGAATTTGTCTCAGAGCTTGGCGCTGGGGCGTCGGGTTGCGTGGCAGAGAATCCCGGGGAAGACTGCGATGTATAAGCCATTTCGGAGTCGAGAACAACGAGAATCAACGAGTGAGAAAACGATCAAAGAACAATGAGGATGATATCATATAACAAACTAGTCGAAAAACTCCACAGGATGGTGGAATTCAGATGGATTCATTGTATAGAACTCGAAGAACACGCACAAAATCGAAGACTGATCAGATGAAAGGAATCATGCAATTAATCAAAATGAAGCGAAATTCAGTTCAAACCCGTACAACCTAACCTGCAGAAATTGTTCGTCAACAAAATCAGAAATGAGAAGAAGAAGAAGAAAAAGCAGATCTAGGGTTTAAATTGAATTGGACGTTGAAATGACTGTACGCTGCTACAGTACCGGGAGGAAGCGTTCGCCGGCGTAAACAAAGCGAGTCAATTTGAGCAGAGATTAGCAACGGAGGCGACCGCCGTTGCAGTGGGATTTTCTCGGCAGCCGCGGCGTCCGTCGGCCGTCGTCTACGGTGAAAACTCAATTTCCGCCTCTTCGTAATTAAAATTTCAGCCTATTTTGGCTGCCAGCCAACTCATGAGGACGAACAAAAAATTCCGTTTTTATTTTTTTTATTTTTATCATATATAATGTGTCCAATTTTTTTAGGAAAAATAATATACCAAATATAATATTAAATTTATCTTCACTCGTTCGATCAGGTCGATCAATAATTTAAGATAGTATTTGATGTAGCTAAAATAGTGTGTTCAAGTTTCATTAAAATTCAAATTTGAAGTGTCGAATAATATAATATTTAATTTATCTTTATTAATTAATTTTACCATTTTGAATCGATTTAAGATGAGCTAATAAGTAAATTTTCAAAAATTACACTTTAAATCAAATAAGTCTTGAATATTGATAGAAAAGGTTTGAAAAAAAAATCAAGATCTCTCAAAAATTTTTGAAAAGAAATGATTGGATTTCTTGTCTATGCAATTCAACAAAAGTTCGACCTTTATTAGTCAAAATAAATTTACTTTTTATGTGTTGAGTGAGACTAAAAGTCACGTGGTTAGAATTTCCACCTACGTTGTACTAAAAAAATTTACTCGCTTTTATTTTTCTTTGACAAATCACTTAAAAGGTTCCTTTTTAATTTGTTAATCAAATATTTGGTTTTTCGTTTAATAATTGAGTTAAATTCACCAAAACTTCTCATGTTCACCTTTTTTTCTTCTATCTCATCAATGAAGTCTTCGACTAGACTCGATTCAACTCCATTTCAGTTCACGCTTAACTTCAAATCAAGTTTATGTTCTTGACTTGTTAGGCAATGTATTTGTCACATTTCGTTTTGCTTTGTGTTACATTTACATTATCATCTCCAACTTTCTACTCTCTAATTACTAGTTGGATAGTCGTTGGATCCTAATTCAAGTGAATTTGATGTGTTTATGTTAGAACTAATATACGCTATGAATTGTGTGCTTGTGCATAAACGAAAAAGTATGAAATATTTGATATTAATATATACAATTACTCATTTTAAACGACTAATATTTTAACACGTGTACATAACAGACAAATTTAATAGCTATAATACAATCTATACAACTTATCAAAATGAGTTTAGCTCAATAGTAATTGACGTGATCTTCATTCCTATAATTGAAAATTGAAAATTCGATCTATATACAAATTTGAATATATGTAACAGACAAATTTAAAACAGATTTCAACTAATTTACAAACGTATATAAAATGTATTGCCATCTATCTGCCATGATCTGCCTTGATTTGAGAGAAAACTTCAGTAGCAGTTAAATGACTGTCTAGATCTTGACTCATACCTGTATCATCTCTTAGAATTGAAGAACCAATAGAAGGAAAACGTCTAATGGCTGTGGAAGAAGCATCATTGGCATTTGTTTCACTATCTTCATGTGGCATTCTAGGATGTGCTCCTTGTTGAAGTTGCAATGCATATTCCAAATCCCATAACACATCTGCCATTGTTGGCCTATTAGCAGCATCATCGTGTAAGCATTTTTCTATTATATCACTGTACTTTCTCAATGAGTTTGGATCGATTTGACCCTCCAATTTGGGATCAATGATCTCTTCAAGTAACTCCATTTTCTTGCATCTCAATCCCCATTCTGCTAGATTTATTTGCTCTCTTGGTAGTGTTGGATTCAAAGCTGGTCTTGCACATAGAACCTCTAGAAGGAGTACGCCGAACGAGTAGACGTCAGATTTCTCTGTCAATTGTTGTGTTCGGAAATACTCAGGATCGAGATAGCCGAAGGTGCCTTTGATATCGGTGCTGACGTGCGTTTCGTCGAGAGGGCCTGCTCTTGAAAGTCCGAAGTCGGAGACTTTTGCAACAAGGTTCTCATCAAGCAAGATATTGGTGGATTTGACATCGCGGTGAATGATTCCCCCAGCTGAGCCTTTGTGTAAGTAATGCAATCCTCTAGCTGCGCCAATGCAAATTTCAAGTCTTTTCTTCCAAGGTAGAGGAGCAAAGTTTGAGTTGTAAAGATGCTCTCTTAAAGTTCCTTTCTCCAAAAACTCGTAAACCAAAATCATTTCCAATCCTTCATCACAATACCCAATGAACGAAACGAGGTGTCGATGGCGAATTTTCGACAAGATTGTGATTTCTCTTTCGAATTCAGAAATGCCTTGCCCTGCCCCTGGTTGGCTTCGCTTCACGGCGACTTTCATGCCGTTCCTCATCACTCCTTTGTACACTTTCCCAAAACCGCCTTCACCAACAAGGAATTTCTTGTTGAAATTGTTTGTGGCAGTTTTGATTTCAGCAAGTGAAAATTTCAACCCAAGATTCAAATCTGGGATGGGGGAACTGCTTGCAGTTCTTTCAGTAAACCTGCTATGAGTACTCCCACCTCCAAACCTAGACAATGGTGTCCATTGTGTATGTGTATGTGAAGGTTCATCACTTCTTCTTTTCCTGCACTTCAAACTAAACCAAATTCCACATCCTAAAATGCAAATCAAACAAAAACCCCCAACAGATAATCCCACCAAAAGACCAACACCATTCTTCTTCTTTTTATCTCCAAAAGACTCACTAATAAAAGGATCTTTGCTACCTTCGTTCATAACTTCCATAATCTCAACCCCATTCAGAAAAGCATTGGGTTGTCCAGATTCATCAGAACCCAAAGAACCAACACTAACATGAATTGACCCATTTTCACCTGAATCCACAGGGAAATCATAATGAATTGGATAAGGGGCTCCATTTCCATCAACAGGAGAGTCAATCCGGTAACTGAAGTTATCGCCAATATACAAATTGAAAATAAGAAAACCATTAAACGTTATACTAATGATATCATAGAAATGAACTCGAACAAGATGGAGATTCTTTTTCTTCAAGGGAAAAGACCATGTTATATTGACGGGGTTGAAAGAGGAACTGGAGTTTATATTCAACTCCTTGGCTGTTTGATATACCAAATCTGGCGCGAAATAATCGTCTGTTTGATTCGCGTAATTCGGTCTCGACGTTCTTCGATTGCTATTCGTTGCCGATCTTGGATTCAACAGATAAACATCATCCTGTTCCCATTTTCTCCATAGTTTATCTCCATTGGAAGGAATTCCAGGACCTCCCACATTAATTCTGTAAATTGTATGTGTAATCATGAAAGGTAAGTTAATCGCACCTTCGTTTCTTCCATCTGATTCTGAGATGATTGTCTCAGATTCAGACTCAAAGAAGTTTGGTGGAGTGGGGAAAACTTCAATGGCATTTACAAATGCAATAGACGAAGGTTTAGGCAAAAATACAATACGAAATTTTCCAGTATTCAAACTCACGAAGAATTCCTTAACCGAAGCAGAATCGTTACCGATTGTATTGGTGGCATTGACATCTCTGAGAAGGAAAAACCCAGAAGCCGAAACATCGAAAAGAGCAGAAGATAAATCGGCCATGAAATTAGAAGGAGAGAAATGAAGTCGTACAATATGAACAGCATCTTCTTCAATATCAAATTCGTAAAACGCCGGCTGATTAAAAACCCTTACGGAGTCATTCAGATGACTGAGTTCCTTGGAATTCTGTGAAGTGAACCGGAAAGTATCAGTGACATTCAAGTCGCCGATGAAAATCCGGCCGGTGTCGTCAACGGCGTTGGTTGCTGATCCACAGTTGACAAAATACTTATCCGGAGGAGTATATGACTGAGCAAAGACTTTGAGAGAGAAGAAGAGAAGAGAGAGAAAGAAGTTAAAGGTTCTGAAGAACTCCATGAAGAGCAAAAAAAAAATGGTGGGTTTAGTTCTGAAGAGGATAATCATGGGGAAGAAGAGAGGAAATTTGAAAAATTCCACCATTCAATTCAAACCCCATGTGAAAATAATGGTTCACCTACCATATGCAACTACTTGAAACTCCATTAAAGAATACTAGAGGAGGAAGGAAGAAGACGATGCAATGATATTGAAATAAAGCTTAAAATAATAACTCCAGAAAGACTTTTCTCTTTAGGAGAACTCCAAACTGTACGAATGGAACCATTTTATGGTTTTGTGGAGAATCAATGGGTCAGGTGGTGGGCCGAAGGAGAAAGAAAGCCATATGGCTAAAAGGCAACGACTAAAATTACAGATTTTTAGAATGTTTTTTACATTTTTTAATTATTCTATTTTGAGATTTTATACTAAATTAACGTTTTTATTTTACTTTTTTAAAATTTGTCATAATATCATATCATATCCCCAAATAAAATAAAATAAACAAAAATATTTTCAAAATAAAACCGTTTATCGATCGACTATTTGTAAATATTTTCAGAAGTATTGTTATTTAAAATAAATGTCTTTCTTTATTCTATTATTATGATCTTTTATTCTTTCAAAAGAGTCGTTTATTAAATTCAGCGTCGCAAGATTTCATAAGGAAATTATTTCCTTGATTTTAGATTTTTTTTTTTGTGTATTTCACATACTTATTTGAAATAAATGATATTTTTAGAATAATTATACTCAAATAAACATCAAATAAATAATAAATAACATATATTGGGTAGGGAGATTCAAACTACGAACATAAAGTTAAGCTCTCGTTGACGATAGGGGTATATATTTTTTCTATATGCATTTTTTCTTCGTATTTCTATTTTCTATTTTTTCCAAAATATCTTATGTGGGCCAAATTTGTGTGGAAAAAGAAAATAGGAAGTTGACCAAAATGTCATGAATATCCCTAGAATTTGGGATTTTTATATTTATTGATGATGTTTTTTAAACAAACTTATTACCATTAATAATAAAGCTCATAATGAATGTCCTAACAACGATAGGGTTGTTGTTCGATAAAACTACTAAAATATTTTCAAATATAGCAAAATGATATAGTACATCAGTATATATGTTAATAGACACTTATTTATTATTGTCTTTCACTGACAGTGACATTCTATCGATATCTATTATTGATAAATGATGGTAATCTAACAGTTTTATTATTGTCTTTCACTGACACGTTAAGGGTATACATGGGTTGGGTTAGGGAGATTTTTTAAACCGGGTCGGTTGAGTTGACAACCCAAATTATCCAAATAGGATCTTCAACCCAACCCAACCCTTAAAATTTAGGTTGGATTGGGTTGGATTTTTTCTTTTTTCTTTTTCTTTTCTTTTCTAGAAAGTGTTTTTTTTACTAATTTAAAAGATTTAAATTTGTCTACAACTCATATTAATAACTAATAATTCACAAAACTCAAATGTTAAATATCAAAATCCAACATATTTATTACAAACTTCAAAAAAACATCAAAGCAATATACGTGGATAGTCTAGGTTGTCGGGTCATTAAACGCCTCTATATAAGACTCTAGTAATTGGTAGAATAGTTAGAGAAATTTTTTATAATTTTGTGAATCGGGGTTCAAACAGTTGAGTTTTATTTTATATAAATATGTCATGTTTTCACGATCTTTATGACCGATAATTTGTCCTTTACGAATTCTAACATTCTACCAACGTCATAGCACACAAGTGCATTTCATAACTTACTGTGTTCAAGATGGCCAAGTTTATTGATGAAACTAAATGAAACAAACTGTGTTTGATGAAACTATCCTCTAAATAGAATTGAAACAATTCTTAAATTAGTTTAAACAGCTAAAAACTCAAACGGATTTCTTAAAGACAATACTCGATTTAAGTCATTTTAAACTATATTATAATATTATATCATCTCACACCTCCCGATGGGCTTCTATAACATTAGGGTTTCAAAATTCCTAGTTGCTAAGAACCCTAGCTTGATTACTTAAATCATTGTTTATACTGCATCATAAACTACATTTACTTATCATTTCAACAAATTAAAAGTAAAACTTAAACATACAATTTTGTTTGTAATATTTGAAGAAATTAAGAAAAAGTAAGAAGAGAGAATTTATGAGAAGGTACAATTTTAGGGTTTAGGGTTTAGGAAGAAGATGAAGCAGCAGCAGCAGAAGTGTGGAGTTGAATTAAAGAAGCATAAAACCCATCTTTGATTGTAAGAAGCTTTGCATGCTTACCTTTCTCCACAATGATTCCATTCTTCACGACGGCGATCAAGTCGGCATTCATGATTGTCGACAGACGATGCGCTACCACCACCGTGGTTCTATTCACCATCACTTTGTCTAGTGCATCTTGCACCACTCGCTCTGACTCTGCGTCCAATGCGCTTGTCGCTTCGTCTAGCAGCAATATTCTTGGGTTCTTTATGATCGCTCGGGCGATCGCAACTCGTTGCTTTTGGCCTCCTGATAATTGCACTCCTCTCTCTCCGACAACCGTGTCGTATCCGTGTTGCAATCCACTTATGAAACGGTGTGCATTTGCTGACTCCGCTGCCGCTATTATTTCCCCTTCGCTCGCCTCCCCATCCCCTCCTTTTCCATACGCTATGTTGGCTCGTATAGTTTCGTTAAAAAGGACTGGCTCTTGGCTCACGAGACCCATTTGTTGCCTTAGCCATTTCAATTGTAGCTTTTGAATTTCTACGCCGTCGATCGTTATGGTGCCCGAGTCAGGATCGTAAAACCTTTGCAATAGCGCAATCACTGTGGATTTCCCACTTCCACTTTCTCCAACTAGAGCTATTGTCTGAAGTAGATATCACACAGTAATCATAATCATGAAACATATATCACATCATAATCATAATGAAGGGAAATAGTCAGTAAGTAACCTCGAAAAGTTTTCATCGTTCAAAACTAGCAGTCTTTCGAAGAACTCATTGAAAAAGTTCTCTCAGATTGATTCTCGACTGGCACGAACCCAGGATGGTATGTAATCTTTTCCAAAATTGAACTTCTTTGCTAAAAGATTACATACAATCACGGTGTTCATATCCTAGTCAACATTCCACCAAAAGAGTACAAAAACAAAAACGATAATTTGAATGTGCGATGAGAAGAAAGTTAAATTTTTATCCGAACCTCATGGTTGATATCAACCCATGAAGATCCAAAGAAAACTATTTCAACGAGTTCTCGAAAAAGGTGTTTGTTGTGAAAGACGAAAACCTTTTGAGAGTTATTTCTAACCATTTCCCCATAATCAACTTCTTCTTCACAAGTGATTTTGAATACCTTGCCAGGATGAATGTGCAAGCTCAGATCTCTAAATATTTGTATATTTGGCCTTGAAGGATACTTAAAGCTTATATGTTTAAGCTCAATTTCTCCTTTTAAATCACCCAATACTAATCCAGATTCATTGCTTGGATCTATCTTTGATTCCCTATCTATTATTGCAAACACAGAAGCAGCAGCAAGTTTAGCTTTGGTAGTGTCTTGAGTCATAGAACTAGAATGAGAAATTCCAGTAGCTGCCATTGTCAAAGCAAAGAACACCTACATTGTCCACAGATTCCTCATATGTTAAAGAGAAGAAATGACAAACAAAAGAAAAACAAGCAATAAAGCAAAAAGGGGATGGATTAATTTACTCGAAACACGTCGGAAAACGTCGTTCTACCGCTGTCTACCAAACGAGCTCCAATGTAGAATGTAAGAGCATATACGTTGAACAATAAGAAGAAAGAGACTCCAAATCCAATTCCACTAATGAGGCCTTGTCTTATTCCTGATTTCAATGGAGCTTCACATTTGGTTTTGTACATGTTCATCACTTTATCTTCTGCACAAAAAGAAGCAACTGTTCTTATGCCTCCCACTGCATCATTTGCTACTTGGCTTGCTTCTTCATACATACTCTGCATTGCAAAAAAGCGTCTATAAGTACTTACACAGGTCTTGCTCAATAACGTTTCTGTTTTCGGTTTTCTATTTAAAAACTAGAAATAGGAATACGTTTAGTAACTATTTTTCGTTTCTTCGTAAACTTGTTTGGTAACTATTACAAATATTTATAAAATAAAATATATTAATGTTGTTTCATGTATAAGTTGAACGTAAGACCTTCTGAATGGGTTGAGACAGCACACTGTCCATAACTAATGAGGCATTTGGCACATTTTCTTAGAAACAAGAAACGAGAAGGAACAAGAAGGAAAAAAAGAAGTCAATTGCAATGAGTAGCACTTTAGGGCTAATAATTAAGTGTATAGCAACATTTTTAAAGAATTTCAAATATAACAAAATCTATTAGTGATCGATTCTATCACTAGTAGACTCCTATTTGTGATTGACTCCATCACCGATCGACTCCTATTAGCAATAGGGTCTATCACGAATAGACTTGAGAGTTGAATCTAAATTTTGCTACATTTGCAATTTTTTGCAATATGTTATATTTGCTAATATCTTGAGTCCTAGTGCTATATTTGCTACTGTCTCCAGAAAGAAACAAAAAAAAAACGAGAATATTATCAAACAAGTAAAATTACACAAAATAAGGGGATTCAAGACTCACCTTGGCATCGCCGCTAAATCCTCTCATGAACCTGATTTGTATAAGCGAATTAATCCCAATGAGAGGAATGAGAGCAAGAACAATGAGAGCCAATTCCCAACTTGCAACAAAAGCAATCACTAAACCTGCAACAGCAGAAGCAACGTTGCCTACATTTTGAGAGAGTGAATCCCCAACCAAGGCTCTTACAGAAGCTGCATCAGATGATAATCTTGCACCAATGGCTCCACTAGAATGCTCACCCTCATCAAACCAACTCACTTCCATGTGAACCACCTTCTCGAAACACAATGCTCTGATGCGCTCGATTAACTTACATCCTCCTACCGAAAAGAAGTAAGCTCGCCATGGATGAGCCACCAATGAAGCCACACCAAGAATTATGTAAATGATAGCCCAAAACTTGGTATCTTTTTTTAGTTGGTTTGGAGGAAGGTAGAATGTCTTTATAACAGTTGAAATTAGTAGTCCAAAAATGGGAAGTATCACTCCACACACTACTGCTCCAATTGTTCCTATTAGAAGCACTGGAATCTCTGGCTTATTAAGTCCAGCGAGACGGCGAAGAGAAACAGGAGGAGCTTTTAAGGATTGATCTTCAATTGTGTCATCAACGTCGCCGGCATCTGGTAAGTCGAGTCCTGTTGTTAAACCGAACATAGATAAAGACCGACGACTGCTGCGACCAATGGATGATCCTCTACTTATGGATCTTGGATAAGGTACCTTCTGACTTGATTGTCTCATTGATTCCAAAGAAAACTCTGGTCGATTTACGTCTTCTGAAGCTCGTTTTGTGTCTTGGTTTGCTTCTTGGAGGCGTATTAGTTGTGAGTATGCACCATCTGGATTCATGATGAGTTCCGAGTGAGAACCTGTTCAGGATGAAAGATTTTGTTAGATAATATAATATTGAATTGACCTTCACCCATTGGGTTAAGTTTTTGGATCAATAGTGATTAACAAATTAACAAATTTATTGTGCTTTTCATATGGATGACCTCTTTTCAAGGACCCAAATGAAAAAAAAGAAGGCCCAGGTTTTGAAAAGTTGATTTTCTTTACGCTTACACATGGTCAAATTATCGTAAAAATCTTGAAATCTCAAGATGCATACATGGTGGCCTAACTACTCAATTTTCACTTTAGCTACTGCCTCATTCTAGCTACTCACTTTAGCTAATTGATTCTCCCTCTAGCTATAGTGAGTATCTAGTAGATATAGCGAGTATTGAGTGTCAAGTGTCAAGCCACCATTCATTAATATCAGGGTTGCAAAAGGTCACAAAACCTAACTTTTAAGAACCTAGACCTGTTCTCATTTGGGCCCTGTTACTAAATTCCCAAAAAAGTTTCATACTATGAGCAGTG
The DNA here is from genome assembly GCA_037974625.1 of Cucumis cinereus. NCBI lineage: Eukaryota > Viridiplantae > Streptophyta > Magnoliopsida > Cucurbitales > Cucurbitaceae > Cucumis > Cucumis cinereus. The sequence goes on along the minus strand of JBBPDJ010000002.1, from coordinate 4,518,263 downwards.
AAAATGAATGAAATGAAGAAGATGTAAACAATACCTTTCTCAACCATCCTTCCTCTGTGAATAACAGCAATCATATCAGCATTCCTAACTGTGCTCAAACGATGGGCAACAATCACAGTAGTTCTATTCACCATAATCCTATCTAAAGCCTCTTGCACAACTCTCTCAGATTCTGCATCAAGTGCACTTGTGGCTTCATCTAGTAGTAAAATTCTAGGGTTCTTCAAAATTGCTCTTGCTATTGCTATCCTTTGCTTCTGCCCTCCAGATAGTTGTGTTCCATGCTCTCCCACCATAGTATCCAATCCCTACAACTCATCAAATTAAACTTAACTAATAAGTTCATGTTTTAAATGCATTCAAATATGTACGGAAATTGTCATAAGTAACCTAAAAAAGTTTTCATCTTTTGTCACTTACACCCTTTTAAAAAATTCATTGAAATAGTTTTTCTCGATTCGTCCTGGTTAACATCGACATTTGAATAAAAAACATTAACTTCATCTTATATCTAAACTATAGATTCTTTTGGGCTTCACGGTGGAATCTCAGCCATTTGGAAATCCAGGAAACAGAAATTGGGCATAAGTAGATTTGATATAAGGTGTGGTAAAGATAACAGAATTTTTTGAGAGATTACATAATATTTGAAAAAAATTATATAGAATCTTGGTGCTCATCCCATGAGATTTCATCGTGAAAGTTTAAAACAATCGATAGTTTGAATATAAGATGAAAAAGTTAATTTTTCATTCAAATCTCGGGAGTCGTTCTCGACGAACCAGTAAAAACTATTTTGATGAACTTTCTAAAAGAGTGTCAATTGTGAAAAATGAAAACATTTTGATGTTTATTTCTGACATTCAATTATAGAATTACCTGAGGTAGTTTGTCAATAAATTTAGCAGCATTTGCTAGTTCACAAGCACTTTTAATTTCCTTCTCAGTTGCATCATCTTTGCCATAGGCAATATTATCTTTAATAGAGGCAGTGAAAAGTATTGGTTCTTGGCTAACAAGACCGATTTTCGTCCGAATCCATCGAAGCTGAAACTCTTTCAAGTTAACGCCATCGATGAGTACCTCACCGGATTGCGGATCGTAAAATCTCTCTATCAAACTGATTACTGTTGACTTGCCACTTCCACTCTCCCCAACTAATGCTGCAGTAGTGCCTCTAGGAATGTGAAGAGAGAAGCCATTGAATATGGCTTCATCTGGCCTGGTTGGATAACTAAAATACACATCTTTTAAACCTATGTCTCCTTGAATATCATCTAATGTTTTGCCCTTTGGATCATAAACATCAATATTTGGCTTCCTTTCAATTGTCTCGAACATCTTATAGGCAGCGGCTCGACCTGCAGCGAATGCGCTCATACACGGCGATATTTGACCCAATGACCTGAAAGAAATTTTGTATATGAATGTTGAACAAAATGGGGTGGATTTGTGGATGTACAAAAGATTGTTGTGCACTTACATTGAGCCAGCCAAAACAGCTACAATGACATTTATTACTTGGCCCCCATTATAGCCTTTCTCTAGTATCATCTTCCCACCAAACCAAACAGCTAAAGAGTATGAACAAAATACAATCATCATTACCATACCAATTCCTATTCCACCTCCCAACCCTTCCTTCACACCAGATTTATAAGCATGCACTAGAAACTTCTTGTAACTTCTTATAGCTTGCTTCTCACCCGTAAATGATGCGACCTAAAAACACAGTCATTCTAATGTTATGAAATCGAGAATCAAAGATAAACAAAAAAACATAAACATTAGAGAATCGACATAGAGATTTATGCAGTTGACTGAGGGGGTGTTTGGGCCAAGGAGTTGGGAAGTGTGGAGTTTGAACTTCATTCCTTGTTTGGCTCAAGGAGTTCGTGGGTCTCATGACTAAAAAACATTAATTTTGTGTCTTATTAAGGCCTTATATTATGGACCTCAAGAATTCACAACTCTCAAGACTTCTCAACTCTTTAAATTTCACAACTTTGCTCCTTGTCCCAAACACCCAATGACAATGTGTGCTTTATGACCATGGGTAAAAGGAAAGAGCAGTTTATTATTAGACAGAAAAAATAATAGATTATACATTTAGAAGGACCAGTAGAGTTAAAACATTTTATACAGCGAACTACTCCAAATCCTAGGACCCCATAATCTTAAATAACATAAATGCAAATACATATTAGGTTGCCTCTCCCCTAGACCCTAACTCTTTGAACCCTGTGCTTGATTGTTTGGAGCGTTAGATAACATATTCATGACTTTTCAACACTCAAGTTTCAAGCTAAAATGATCGCACACACATCTTTCTAAGTAATAGAGAGTTGAATTGCCATATGTACCGTTCTTATCGAGCCAATAGTTTGCTCGACGACATTTGCAGCATTCGCATAAGCACTTTGCCCTCGAGCAGCCATTTGATACATGTATCGAGCAATGGTTGCTCCTGCTATCACAAGAAGTGGGATAGCAGATAACATTACCAATGCCAGCAGCCAACCTCTTATAAAGGCAATTGTGAAGCCTCCAATAAAAGTTGTAATTAGTTGGACAGTTTTCCCAACCTATATAAGAAGAAGATCGACAATGTTAGTTTCTCTACCTTGTTTTGAAGAATCCCACACTACAAGAAACTAAGTTTCCACCGACGATAACTTCAGTGTAGGGGGGTCTATAGCGACACCGTAGCGACCATCGCGATAGAATTTGATAAACTTGGAAGTGTGAGTTGTGATTATACCTTTTCACCCATAGCATCTTGAATTAGGACAGTATCACCAGACATTCTACCTACAACTTCTCCAGTATTTGTTTCTTTGTCAAAGAAAGCAACATCTTGTCTCAGTATGGTTTTCAAATACAATCCTCTAATCCTTGCAGCTTGTCTTTCCCCTGTCACTATCCAGCATGACACCTCTGCACATAAATGATCTAATATTAGACACGTCCACGTGTTTGGGAGTGATTCTAAAATAGTTAATATCACTTTTGTCATTTTCGAAATCGCTCTTAAACGTTCTTTCAATCATCCAAAACCAACTTTGACGATATGAAAGTTGCATTTAAAAGTGTAAAATTAAAAATTAGATTGGATTTTGAGTGATTAACGTTGTGTTTCAAAGCATGATTTTGAATTTGACAAAAGTGATTTAAACAATTTCAAAATTACTCCCAACCAAGCACTGATACGTATATGTCTTAGACTTTGGTTGATTTTGGTATCTACTTACGAAGAAATGCGGCTACTGCAGTTCCAATGGCCAAGTACACAAATCTTAGGCATACCTACATGTGTATGTATAAATGCTTAATGCTTGGACATGAGAAGACAACCAAGATATGACTCTTATCAAATGAAGGGAAAGGATCGATTTATACTCCTAAACTTTGAAGGTTGTATCAATTAGAATTTTGAACTACTAATTGTATCGTGTAAGTGTATCAATCTACACCTTCTAAATTTCTTTTAAACAATTTCGTATGAAACTTATGGTTTGAGTCAATTAAACTCCTAAATATTCATAAGTCAATCAATTTAGACATTTTATTACGATTACCTTTGAAATCATCCATGCATTGATTCAACTCAAACATGCGCAGACTTCTTCAAATATCAGTTTAACAAAAATTCAGGACTAGTCAATGCATGGACGATCATTCAAGGAAGTTCTGGTTAATAGCCTAAATTGATCAATTTATGAAAGTTTAGCAGTTAATAGATACAATTACAAACTTCACATGAGATTTTCTCAAACAAAACATAATGGAAGGTGTAGACTGACACACTCACAGAAGTTTAAGGCTTAAATTGATACAAACCCTAAAGTTTAGAGGTAAAAATTGATATTTTCCTTAAAACGAAACCGAGAAAGTTTAAGATTATTAATTTGTTTAACCTTGGAAACTGCAGAAACAACATTGTGGGTACCCTGATTGCTTCCAAAGGAATTGATCAATTGTCCAAAGAGCACTGTCATTAAAGGCATTCCCACTCCATTGCCTATGCCTCCAATGCTTCCAACAAACATAAGTAAGTAATCATATGAATCTGCAAAGGAAAACAGCTTAAGAAAAGGAACAGATTTTGCTTTCTCCTCTTCTTCTTCTTTCTTCTTTTTACTCTCCTCTCTCTTTTGCTTCCCATTCATGCTCGGGTTGCTTGATCCCGACGGCGACGATACGTTCTCAGTCGTATTCCTCTTCCAAACTAGGCCATTTTCTACGCTCTCGTTTGATGTCTCCATCTAGCCTTGGATTACTTTAATTTACACCTACGAGATGCAATGACAGATGACCATCACCGTTAAACCAAACTCGCTTTGTCGGTACATACTTACAGTTGATCCATAACTATCAAAAGCATTCATTCATTCATTTGCAAGGGAAAGACAAAGCATATCGTTATTCTTTGGTTATATTCAGTGATAGAGTGATTTCTATACATACATGCAGAGCAATCCCTTATCATACAATGCATCGAGTAATTTCAAGATATATTACATGACACATGTGGTCTTGCTAAATGTCAAGTAATCTCGAGATGCGTAACCGAAAAGTCCAATTGATATACATGAACGCAAAGATGCCAGAGCATATATATGTGAGGTGAAGACAATGTATATAAATTCACATAGCTAGCGTATAAATGAAGTCACTAAAATTTATCATGAACAATTTCAAGAAATGTTAATATAATTTTTCATAAGTCAAACATAATTATATAGTTCTTGACATTCTATAAGGTAAAATGACAAAAATGTTTAGTAAGATATACTCACAAAATTGACGTTATGCTCCGAATCGAATCATAAGCTAAGGCTTTTCCTACTTCTGTCCAACCTGAAATTATAATAACCGTATAAGGGCATACAAGCAATAGGGTTCCAAATAGATTTTAGTTGCTACATAAAATCTCTAGAAAAGGTTGTTGTATCTTCGGAGTGAAGTGTTGAATAACTCAATGCAGTGAAGGCACATCTCCCTTGTAGACAACGTCATTAGTGTACCTCAGCCTAGAAAGTTTTAATACTTTCCAATTGTTAATTTAATTATTGTTGATTTAACATAAAATTAGTTTAATGATAATTAACATTATCTCCTCCTTTGATGTTAAAAGATTAAATTTGTAGTCAATTGTCAAAAACTCTCTTACTTCCATCAAATTAGGGGTGAGAATAATACACCGAAAAACAGAGTCGACCAACCAAAACCGACTAAACCAAACGTGGTCGGTCAGAAATGAGGAGGGATTCAATCAGTGTCGATTTGGAATGATTTGAAAAAAATCCAATTCGACAACATTTAAACAAAAAAAAATCAAAGGATTAAGTCTACCAATCAACCGACCAACGATTGTTTGTACTCATTATAGTCGAAGTCGATTTAAACATTTACTAAACAAACCATAGTCAATTCGATAACGGTTTGATAGGAAAATTAACGCTTACCTCTCCATCAAATACTGTTTCCCTCCCTTGAAGAAAACAAAAGTTTCCATGTTCAAAATAACGCTTTTCACGCTGCCGATGTCGGGAAGAAAAAAACTCAGAGTGTCAGCTGTACCCAGCATGTGCCCAACCACATGACGCCACGTGTCAAACCTTGTTTTTGTTTTTCTTTTACGTTTTTCATTCTGCATTTTGTCCCTTTCTATCTTTCATTTGTCAAACTTTTATTTCATTTTCGTTTTTTTTATTGGCTACGTCGTATTTCTATTGCACAAAAATATAATTATTAAATATTTTTTTAAAAAGATTTGTATCCGGTAGAAATGGAGGAGCATATGGATAAAAACGAACCTTATCATTGCTTTTTTTTATTATATAAATATCTATGATTTTTTAAAAAAATAAAAAATCAAACCATAAAATAAAATAGCATTTGAAGGATTCAAAGAGTTGTTTGTAACTACGAGGAATAAAAAAAGAAAATTATTTTATAAATATAGCAAAGTCTATGGTTATGAATCAATATTTTGTAAATTTATCAAAATTTATAACAGATTTTGTTATATTTAAAATTATTTTTAAAATGTTATTATATATATATATTATTTTAAATTTAATTGTTAAATTTACGACTTACCCATTTTTTTAATATAGATTTTGAATCCAATTGTTATTTAAACAATACATTTCAGAATGTTACTCTTGAATCACCCATTAATTCAAATTAGTAACAAATGGTACCATAGATTTACTTAAATATTAAAAAAATTAAAAATGATAAACTTTTTTCGAATTTTAAATCATTGAAATTTAAAATAAAATTAGTGAACTTACCTTTTTTTTATTAGAGATCAAGGGTTATATATATATATATATATATATATATATATATAGGGATTAGGGAAAATAATTTTGCTTAATTTTATTATACTTTATTTGGCCCTCTCCCTTTCATCATCTTCTTCCTCTTCAATTCCCATCTTATTTCCTCCATAGCCAACCCTAAACCCAAGTTTTATTATTAAATTATTATTTTATATTTATTTTCCCAAGTCCTATAAGTTCTTGCTCAAAAACAACAAATTTAAAACACAACCCCTTACCCCATTTGATTACCATATAATTATATGTTTAATTTCTATGTTTTCTCTAATATAATCCCATTTTTTTCATTAAAAAAAAAAAACTCCAAGAAAATGAAGAAGAAGAAGAATTTGATTAAAGAAAAAATCAAGTGATTTTCAGAAAAATAGGGGAGAAAAAAGCAAATATATTGAGATTAAAATTGAAAAATACACTTACCATAAGTTGAGTAATCCATAATTGTGTTTAAGCTCCATAGATATCCCCTTCCAACTTCACCCCCAAAACCTCTCCTTTTCCCTATTCTTCTGACTCCCCCTTCTTTTAAACTAATAATCAACCCCTCCAAAGTCTCTCCCTTACCTACAATATAATGTAACATTAACCAATTTTAAAATAACATACCCAATATATATATATATATATATATATATTGGTTTTGATTAATTAATTCACACTTAATTAATTTAATTAATCAACTAATCATAGTCGCTTGCTCGTATTAATTAACTTATCTTTTCATTTACCTTTAACAGTTGACTATTCTTTTTTTTTTTTTTTTTTTAAGATATTAACCAAAGTCCGGCCTGAGGGGGACTTATTTGTCTTTTTACCTTTCTATATTTATTTTATTTTTAAAAAAATAAAGTCAAAATTGTTGGTTTAGGGCAAATATTAGAAATAAAATAAAATAAATAAATAAAAATTGGTAATACTTACAGATCCTTTCAAGTTGAGATCCAAAACTTTGTTCAAAGCTTTCTGTTTGTTCGTTTCTGTTTTTATAAAGTAAGACTCAACCATGTGTCTATCGCACGATTCACCACCTCCAACCCACACGTGCCTTCCCCACTTTTATTTTCGATTTTTTCTTTTTAATAAAATACGATTTATTGTATTCTTGATTAGTCGGTTTGGTTTTGTAGATTTTTTTAATTAATTAAAAATTAAATCAGATCGATTTGTTTTATAAAAAAAAACGAGAGTAATCAAATTGGTCTCCAACGAAAAACAAAATCAATTCATTTGTTTTTATTTAATTCCGTTTATTATTTGTTTCGTTTTTTATTTTTAATTTTATTTTTGCTTTTGTTTTTTAATGAGTCATCTCTACTTTTTTTCAAACTAAAATTGGGTTTATTTATAAATTAAAATTGGACATTTTTGTTTTGTTTTATTCCACTTTTCTAAATAACGAACAATTTTATTTTGTGACACTTGTTCTTATATCCCTGTAACCCCTATAAAAAAAAATAAATATCAACTACACTTAGTGAAAATGTCATAATCAGACGATTAATGTTATTAAATAATTGTCAATAATTAATAATTACTGACAACGATAATATGTAATTGTCAAGTTTACCCTGACATGATATCATTGTTATCAATTGGTTCAAAATTTTTATACTACTCCAAAACACTTAGAATGCATCTCGAGCTGCACTCACTTTTGTATAATCAACATCTAAGTGTCAAATCACAGATGGTCATACGATAAACATTTCTTATATACGTATACACAGTTTCTTCATAAATAAGTTGAACGCATAAAAGTTGGTATAGCCACCACCTAAGTATTTTTTTCATATTTTCCTTTTTATTTTTCTTTAATATATTAAAGAAATGAGTACTTAGAATTTGTAGAAAGACACCAAATAACTCAACCTTACATTTATAAATATGGTCAATAATATTTCCATATTAAAAAGAGAAAGACAGAGAGAAAAATTAATACAATGGTGACTTCAAGTTGGTTATTATTTATTATATTTGTTTTTGTGTGAATTAATGAAACATTAGATAAGCTGACTAAAACTACGTCGTACATGACGTACACTAGTTTTCTAGAAGGAGAAACTACTTTTTTAATTAATTACACATCCACAATTTTTTTTTTACAAATCTTTAATTACTATTTAATTAAAAAAAACAAAATAACTAAAATATCCATGAATATTGTAAATTTTAGATTTTACGTCAATTATATTATTAATAAAATTTAAAATTTTATGATATTTTATAAATACAAAATTTTCATAAATGAATTTCTAACTATTTATTTCTTAGGATATAGTTGTTCATTATGAAATTTCAACTATTATTGCTTTTATGATCCATTGTTTCTTTTTTATTTACAATATTTGTCTTATTTGAATTTCAAATTAAATATGCAATAATATTAATAAAAATATATAAACGGAATAAACTAAAATGTAAATACAAATGATGAAAACTAAGTTTCACTTGTGGAACATTATCAACAATATAGTTTGATTATTTATTTATTTAGAGTTATTTTATATATAACAAAATGAATTAAAATATTTATAAAATATAGTAAAATATCATATTTTACCTATAAATTTAAGATATTTACTATTTGTGTCTATCTGGTGATCTATAACACATAAATTATGATATTTTAATATATTTGTAAATATTTTTATAAGTTTTATCATTTAAAATAATATTTATTTTAAGTATAGTGGCATTTAAAATATTTGAAAAAAAAACATTTTAGTTACTGTTTGGATGTCAGTTGATAATCGATGTTTGTCTATATATTAAATTAAAAGTCATGACATTTTTTTAAAAGGTTATAACGATACCAATAAAGATTTTAAAATTAAAGTTAAAAAGTATTTTTTTTTTTAAGAAAATATGTAATAAACTTTTTTTATAAAAAAGAAACATGTATTAGACTAAAAAAGTTTGGGACTAATATATAACAAAATATCTATCTTTTAAGATTATTGGCGATGTAAAATAACTATTTGATAAATACGCAAATCTAAAAGTTCAAACTACACTTTTAATATTATATAAAATTATGTCTTTCAGATCCGTGAATGTTAAGAGGTCTGCGGTTAAATCTACCACCTTCTATTATGTTGGAAAAAAAAGTACGCAATTGTTAGATATTTCACTCTTTCTTTTTTACTCTCTTGAGCAATACTTACATGCATATACCTATCTTGCACTCTAATTCAACCACACAGCAAAAAAAAGAAAAACGTCTTAAAAAAATTACTGCATGACAAATTGTGATTGAGTCAACGAGCTAAACTTTAAAGAAATAGACGCAATCGAGCTAGTAAGATATTATTTTTGTATTAAAAATAGAACATCATCACTCTCTAGAAGGTGGTCACTATCATTCATCAAGAATAGATAGAGGAAAAACCTTTGCTTGCTACCAAGACTAATGCTCTAATTCCTTTTGTTTATTGCTTGGATTAGGTAGAGCCAGCTACCATATAAGTATTGTTTCATTTTAATAAAACTATGGTATATATAGGAATTGTGTTTTTAATAGCATATTGTTTTATTAAATGGACTAAATCTATTACTTGGTAATTTAATTATTAAGTGCACAAGGGATGTGCTAAATAAGTTTGAGTATGTTGAAAATGAAAACGTAATGTCAATGCGAGCATAGATATATTTTGTGTTATCAGTTGGTCAAATGCTTTAATCTCTATGGAGGTGTTTGGGGTAAGGAGTTGGTTATTATAGTTTGATTATAACAGTTTGTGTTTGAGGTGTAGATTGTTTGAATAGACTATTCACTGTAGCAAATAATAAAAAAAAAATGATGAATGTAAAACAGAAAGTTATATAAAATAGTAAATATTGTAGCAAATTGAGAGTTTTGAAATTATGTGTTACCGTAGCTAATTAGAGACTTTTAAATAGTATTTTTCTAATAGGTGGTTATTATAATCTTAGATAATTTTTGCCCCAAACGACCCATCTTTATTTGTTGTTGAATGGAATAAAATGATTTTACGTGAAAAATAAACAAATTAGGATAGAAATTATATAAAGAAAGTTTATATATATATATATATATATATATATATAGACACACACGTATATATTATCTCATTTTGATTCATTTGATTTGGGATGGATTGCGAACATTAGGTACCCATTTATTTATAGTCGATTTAAACTTGGTCATCAATCAAATTCAATGACTCTAAATCATCTTTGATCAAAGGATTTAATTGTCACATATTAATCTTATATAGACTGGTTTAATCACCCTAGTTTGATCATAAAGATACTATTTTAAATAAATTTTAATTTCATAAAAATAAATTAGAGACATTTTCAAATATAGCAAAATGAATCAAAATATTTATAAAATATAAAAAAAATCAAATTTATCAACGATAGACACTAATAGACTTTTGATGGAATCTATCAATGTCACCAATGGACACTAATAGAAGATTAGTGTGTCTATAAATGTTTATTATTGATATAATTTAAGAGTTCGCTATGTTGTGCAAATATTTTAAGTCGTTTAACAATTTACAAATCCTCTATTGAATTATTTATTTCTTAAAAAAAATTATTTATAATACATGATATTTCATATCATAAATGAAGTTAGTTAACGACTAAGTAAATGCTGGGATGTATTAATTAAGTTAGATAGCTAACAATAAAACTGTCATAAGTTCAAATTTGTGTTATGTTGTATAATTGTAATTTATTGATTATTAAACTTTTACCAAAATGTTTAAGTTCCGTTTAATTTATGATTCGAAAATTATTTTGAAAAATAAAATTTTTTATGGAAAACAAAAATAAAATTTTATTTTTCAGTATATTTAAAAAGTTCAAATTTTAAATTTTAAATTTTGGATTAAAAATTAAAAATTTGTATTTCATTGTGAATTTAAAAATTATCTCATATTTATAATTTTCTTTAAAATAAACGATAATTTATTGTTTTTTAAAATGAGTTATTTTCGAGAGTTGAGTTTAGCAATCGTTTTTAAAAACATGTTTTTATAATTTTTTCTGTATTTTTTGTTTTTGAAAACATAAAAACGAAAAACGAACCAAAAGACAATATTTATATATTAGTGATTTATTTTTTCTTGTTAATTATAAAAAAAATATTTATTAATATGAATATTTTATTGATATGATATCTTTATTGTTTTCATAAATTTGAAATCTGAATATTTTGTAATATTTAAATCTTAATTGTGTAAGCTTTGCCTATGCAATGACGTGTGATTCAAATCTTGAACACGTGGCTAAACTGACTCAATAATTTATTAGGGAATTAATGATGTGGTTGCAATGAAGATTAGGCAGCCTCATTGGGAAATGGTCTTTAAGTAAGGATCTCAATAATATATTTTCTTTCATTTTTTAATATACCTTATAAATACTCCTTTTTTCTTTCTTCATTTTTTATTTTCTAAAATAGTATATACTATAATAAATTTAGCTTATAATTTATTATTAGATTTTTTTTTAAAATAATGTTTTTTTAATAAAATATGTCACAAATAGGGTGGGTGTGAAAAAAAAAACGTCAAAAATAGGTTAGTGAAGTCGTGTACCCGGTCCACAATTATCCAAAGTTATGGAGGGGGTACACGACTCCGATATAGGTGCTATTAGTAGAGTCAGCGGTGTCAGCGTGACAGTGGTCAACACTGCCATGCTTGGAAGTCGTGGACGAGGTCACGACTTCCAAACATGAAAAAACTCTATTTAGAGTTGTCTTCTTCTTCATACCCATCCGTTGTAAGCCTTATTATCTTTTTTTCAAATAATCCTTTGATATAAATTAAATGTGGAAGAAAAAGAATATGTAAATTAAATATTGAAGAAAGAAAATTATTATTATTATTATTATTTATTATTATTATTATTTATAAAAAAAACACCACCCAAAAAAGTTGATTGAAATCTTAGAGAATTTTTAAAAGAAAAAAGTTTTAAAACCTAGTTTTCCAATATTTTAAAAGTTCAATAAGATTTTAAAAATAGAATAAAAACCATTTGAAACCAACGTAGAAAACATCAAATGACATATTGATATTTTAATAAATAAAAGTGTTTGACATTGATATTAAATATCCATTTTGACATCTATTTTGTAAATACTCGTAAAATATGTAACTCGCATCTATTTAGTCCAGTATAAATATAAACAATTAAGTTATTAATCTATATAAAATTTATAAAATTTAGACGTAAATATTTTTTGGATATTACATTAATTTGGTTTGACACTAATGTGTAATATTATTCTTAAATAAATAAAATTAATCGACGAGTTTACTTAAAACCAATACATTTCGTCTTAGATCTAAATAATTGTTGGTTGATTATGTTGAATGGGCGCAATCCATGAATAAATTAAGTTAATTGCTATATAAGTTTATATTATCATTTTGCTCTAGTTGGGCCAATTCCACTTATAAAATAAAAATAAGACCATGATTTACAGCTAAGATTATAACTTGAAATTAAGTAGAGGAGACTCGACAACATGATAAATTGTATAAGCGACAAACCAGAACCACCGATCGAACTGACGAAACTGATGTTTCACCAATTTGGTCAATACAATGTTGGTTTAGTTCGATATTTTCATTATTAATGAATTTGCTTCAAATTTATCTAAAACTAACCTATATCGAACTGTTTACACCCCTATGACAACATCGTGTATTGAAAAGTTGTAATGAATTGGTGTAGTAGTGAGGTGTCACATTTTTCATCCTACGGTGTTTCGGTTCCATTCTCTTCAAATGTAAGAACGGTAAGTATTATACTAACTAAATTATAATTTAAATATTTAAATTTATTTTAACTTAAACAAATAAATAAACTAATTACGTGTGAAATTAAAAAACAACATTTTGGGTGTGATGAATATATGATACTCAGTTTATGTCAATATTTCTACATTTTTAAAGATTTGGCGTTCGTATAAGAAATGAATCAACATTTTCATTATCTCGTAGAAAAATTCATGAAACATAAAAAAAATGATAATAATACAATAAACACGATAACTTGTTTAAAATCCATAAAACATTATACTAAAAAATGACATTTTTTTTATTTTAATAATTTTATTCATCGACATTTTCGTAAAAATAAAACTTCATAATTTCATCGACGTCCATATTTTAAAATTGGATGATTACAAATTTATAAAAGTATAATAATGTTAAAATTTTAGAAAAACAAATAGAGTACATTTATTTGGAAGTTGGTATAGACCTCTTGAATTTGGGCTTAGAGACCAAAGAAGGTTTGGAAGGATGATAGTGAGAGAGTTTTCGTTAAATTAAACTATAAATTTAATCTCTATAATCCGAAAAAAATTAGAATTCGGTCCATACAGTTTTAAAAGTTTGAATTTAAAATATTTATGGTTCGATAAAATTACTCATAAATAGTTTAGGAACTTCTTACGAGAGTTTGATCGAACTTCTAAAAATAAATTTTGACTGCAAATCATAGAGTTTAAAATCGAATTTTCTTCAAATCAAGACTTAATTTGTAATTTAACCTTTTGATTATTTGGGAGCTAGCATAAGCTTTTTGAACCAGGCTTGGAGACCTGAGAAAGGACAAGACGAATCGACTATCGAGAAAGTTTTGATTAGGTTAAATTGCAAATTTAATTTTATAATTTGTAGAAAGTTACATTTTAATCCTTGTAATTTGATAAAACTTCACATAAATTATTTAGATTGTTCAATAAAATTCTTATAAATCGAAGTTTTATCGAATCATAAGAACTAAATTTTTAGTTTCTTCGACTCCGATTCATTGGTTATTTGGATGATAAAGTGAAAAGAAAAACGGTTCTTCAGAGGGAAAGGAGTTGAGAGATTTGGTGAAGAAAGGAGGGGCGATGGGGCTCTTGAACGCACCATGTCATGAGACGAATGCCCTTTCTTGGCAACGGAAGCGAGCCCACGATTCCGACGGGTATTACTGGCGAGCCTTGGATCGGAACCACATGCACCGGTGGTCCGAACCCATAGTCCACCTCGTTGAACCCAAGCCTTCCCCACTCCGATATGAACAGCGTAGAGTACTCAAGCGGCGGAGCAAACGGGTCCGATTCCGATTCCAATTCCAATTCCGATTCCCTCGTCTTCTGTGATATGTACTCTCCAAATTCCCTTCCCACTCTGCTCTTTGCTTCTTGTATCATCTTCACCACTTCGTTAATGGGCATCTCCCCAATTCCCTTACTCCAACTGCTGATTCTCACTGGAAAGAAGCAGTTGCCGTAAAACCCTTTTGGCAGCGGCGGCTCCACCATTTGCCGGCAGTTCGCGAAGAAAACTAGCTTTATTTCTTGATTGTTGTCGCTACCCTCGTAAACCGCCCGTGTTCTACTCCTCCAAAAACACGCAGCCACAATTTCAAAGGTGGAGCAGGTAATTCCTGTTGATTCTTGAAACTGTTTCTTTAGTGCATTGATTCGATCTATGGGAATATCGATGTTGGTGTGTTGTAGGCTGTATTCGGGCAGGGGTGGGGGAGGGATAGGAATTGCAATTTGATAATTAATTAGGGCATTCTGAGGAGGATTAGGGAAGAAATCTCTATCCCATGTAGGTTTGATGGTGGGAGCTAGGTCAATTCCTCTAGCGAATTCCCCCACAGCATACAAGAATTGGGCAGCTCCAAGACCATCACAGATGCTATGGCAGAAAATCAAACCAATCACAGAACCTCCACAGGCAAACTCCGTAATCTGCATCTTCACAAGCGCTTCTGCTTCTGCTTCTGATTCAGATTCATGTTCCTCAGGAAGTAGAAGATGAAAGGGAATCGAACTAAGATCATCCAAATACTTAAGGGAATCGAGGGTTGAGTCCGAAGAAGCTTCCACAAACAAAACTCCTTGTTCTTGGTTAGAGCCGTCAAGTTGAAGAGGGTAAGTTTGTGGTTTAAGCCGTCCAGCCAGAGGGTAGTAAGCAACCAAAGCTTTTGACAATGCTTCTCTAACAATGGCGGCAGGGGAAGCTTCAGAAGGAGAATCTCTAAACACATGGAGAGTACGAGCATTGCATCTCAACACAGGGAGGCTGTCAATTGGGGATAAATGAAGAATGGTTGCAGGAGTTTCTTCACAAGGCTTAACCAAGCTGGGCTTGCTTCTTCTTACATTCATCTTGCAATTACTACAATCCATCAAGATCAACAAATTGAGATGGTACCTGCTTCTTGTTCTTACTCTTGCACTATGTACATATATATATATATCTGTGTGTTTATATAATAATAAAAATGTGGTCTTTAGCTTGAAGCAATTCTAATCCTTGGCTTTCAAGTACTCCAAAGTAAACTTGATAATTGCTTAGAGCACAATGTTTGTTTATTTAGCTCTGTGTTAGGTGGATATCACTACTTCTAGTTTTCAAACTTCATTCAATTACATTTCTTACAGTGCTTTGGATCATTTTTGAACATCTGTGTTTTAAAGGTAGCAAGCACTTAGAACATGATGATTGTACTAACAATGTCTTTGCACTTGCTGCTCAGATACGCCCCACCAGAATCCACTTTCCAAAATGGAGCAGTTTCTATCCTATCCATTATCCATTAAACCACATCACTAATGGGTATCGCCAAAAAAGGCGGGAAATTTTTGTATACTACGGTAATACCTACTACTTCTCTTTAGAATTTTACATGTCATCAAATGATATGTTAATTTATTATTCATTTATTTCATGGATTCTTAGATTAAAATACTATTTTGGTTCTCGTGCTTTCAAAATGTTCATTTTGACATTATACTCTCAACTTTAACTTTGATTTATTTTGGTACTCGGTGCTTTTAAAAAGTGACTATGTCCCTTCATTTTCATTTTTAAATGATCAAAATGATTGTTTTTTTAAAGTTCAAGAACCAAAATGAACCAAAGTTGAAAGTATAAGTACCAAAAGGAATGTTTTAAAAGCATATTACTAAAATGAACCAAAACCAATTAGAGACAAATTGTATTATTCAAACTTAATTCTTAAATTTTACATTTGTGACAAGGTAGTATGAAAATTTTCTATACTACCGTAGTACTAAATTCTTTTCCAAAAAACGCTCAAAGTCTACTAATCTTCTGTCTACAAATATGCTGTGCAGTGCTGAATGGCCCTGAATCCCACCAACTGGATCCAAATCCCTATATCTTCCATCCATTTGTGAGAAGACGGGTTTCACTTCACTGATTTGATGGAGAGAGCTATCGCTATTGAGGTTGAACTGATCCAAGAAGAAATGAACACATAAAGGAAACAGTGGGGAATGATATTTGAAGGGTCAATAATACAGGTAAACTAGAAGTGGAAATTTCTGTTATTGTTTTTTTTCTTAAAGAGAGTTGTTGGTGATAAGTGGAAAGTACACGCAAAAATGAACATGGCATGGAATGGAGTTCTTGGTGAAAAGTGGAAATCCCAAGTATATAGATTTCACAATTGTGGTTGTCAAAATTGTCTAGTACTATGTGTGGACTACATTTGTTGCATGTAACATTCATGTGGACTTAACTAAATAAATCAATATATATATCATTTGATGGCGGGTCGATTTCGATTAATAATGACTATTTTTTCTCTTTTTTTTGCCAAAACCAAACATTTCATTTTATTATTATTATTTTTTTTTTTGGGAAAGAAGAAAACATAAATTTAGGAAAAAAATATACTTGGGTAAGTCAAGAGACGAAGGTGGTGGAGGAGACTGAATATTTACTAGTAAAAAGTACTCAGGTATATGCTACTCCTTTGTTATTAAAAATTTGAGTTTGATTTTAATTTAATTTTTAAATTTCAAAATATTTCATTTTTAGTCCTCAAATTGAATTTAATTTGTTTTATATTGATCACTATAAATTTTCACTAGTTTGTAACTAACAATAAATATGTATTAATTAGAAGTTTAAAATTTAATTACTAAAATGAAAATAGTAAAATTTATTCGAGTTTTTATTGAAATCAATATTAAAAGTGTAAAATTTGTAAAATTTGAATTCTAAAGGAAAAACTAAAACAAAATTAATACAGAATTCAAATTTAAAGAGACCAAAAACATATTCTTTTTCCAAATTTATTTCCTTGTGTATGAAGTATCCTTGCATATCAAAAGCATTCTATCATTTTTTCCCCTATCAAAAAACATTCTAAAATCCAAAGGGGAAGACTTGATGTCTTATTCAAGTCCAAATCTAGGAACTACTAAAGCATCATGTTGTGAAAAAGTACTTTTAATTATTTAACTCTTTTCCTTACCATCCTTGAACTTACCTTCTAAAGTTAAGTCAGCCAGGATAATTACATAAAAACCCAAAAAAGTAAAAGTAAAAAAAAGGTTTTGGCTCCTGAAATTTAAGAATTTTGTCCTCTTTCTTACTTCATCATTCTCAATTAAAATTACAAAATTACTTAGTTTTCTTTTTCTCTTTCCTTCTCTTCTTGATTTTCTCTTTGTTTTTTTTTTCCCTTCCTCTTCTCTAGATCTTCTCATATCTCCTTGCTCTCACGACATCTCTTCGGTTTCAGCACCTTAGTGTTATCACGGCTTCTCTCCCACGAGATTATGGTGGAGAGGGTCTTCTTCTTCATCAGTTTTCAATCTATCTCTACTGTGCACTCAAGTTTTCAATCTCGACAAGTTTGTGTTGCAGTCTGAGGGAGAGAAGAACGAATTGAGAATGAGAGAGAGGAAAACGGCAAAAACGGAGTAAAATGAAAGAGCAGAGAACATTAACAAATGAGAGTGAGAGGACCAATCAACGTGTATGAAGTTTCATTTTAGAAATTTCACCCAGATATGACATAAGCAAAAGAAAAGTATGATACCAACCATGTGTGTGTGTGTGTGTGTATATATTAAAAAGTTCACCATAATTTAATTCGGTTGATCATTACTTAAACATGCAGATGCAGCAACGATGCTTCGTGTTGACCATGCAACGGAAAAATATGGAAGGGGTAGGGAGATAGATAGTACTACCAAATCCCCCATTATAGAGACAGTACAAGTACTTATTATTGCACATGCAGTACAACCACGAGTTGAAATTGGGGTTAAAAGATTGAATTGGTAGTACATTCATGTGTAGGGGGGAGAGTTGTACTTGCACAATGTACTGTAACACAAACTTTAGCTAAGGGCTATGCAGGTCCCTATTATTTAAGCTTGAAATTCACCAATGGCCATGGAAATCCTTCAAACACACACCACACAATGGTAAGTAGTTGAATTTTGGGCTTTGGGGATTGGGGGAGAGAGAGCAGCGGGGAACAGACAGAGCATGAATGGAGTCCTCGACAGACTCAAAATTAAATCAGCACAAACCTTTTACCCTTTTATCTTCCTGTTGTGCCTCTACTCATGCACTGCCTCTTCCCTGGCTGCCCCTTATTTTTCTATCTCCATCCCCTTAAATCTACATTTCTTTGCTTCTCTTTTCCCTTTACTTTTGTTATTTATTTTAGGTTAAATTACCATGTTTTTAGTCCCTATACTTTAGAGTATTAAGAACTAAAATGATAGGTTTAACCTTTGTTTTAACTTCCATTAAAGTTCTGCCTTTTTCAGGATCAGGATGACTTCTCCAACGAATTCAAACCCAAACTTCTGTTTACAGCTCTATCAATACTACTACTACGATATACTATTAATCATTGTAAAATAAATGAAATTTAATCCCTTCAAAATTGTGTAGTATGTAACCCCCACCACGTTCTACTAGTGCTGTACTTCTATAAGAAACACACTTTTTTTCTTGTTTTACCTGAATCAAATGCAAAGTGGGCAGATCTTATTTGATGCAATGCTTCTGCTCTTCACTACCACTACGAAGAAGAGGAAGTGAAGGATGCAACTGCATCCATTTCCTGTTGCAATAACAGGGCGTCCACGAACATATCCAGATTCTCCCCCTGCATTACCTCCTCAATTGAGTGGTCAGTAATGCCTACTCGATGATCTGTTACTCGCCCCTGCGGAAAGTTGTATGTGCGGATGCGTTCCGATCTGTCCCCACTACCAATCTGCTTTTAATCATCGTGTAAAAATAGTTCAAATCATTATGATTATGTTTATAATCATTCAACATTTTTTGTACTAATAAAATCTTACCTGTTCTGATCGAAGTTTCGACCGACTGGTCTGAATTCTACGTCGTTCCATTTCGTATAGCTTTGCACATATAACTTTAAGCGCCTTTGCTTTGTTCTGTCCCAAACCAAACAAAAAAGAATCGAGTTAAAACCAAACAGAACTATCCCAACAAAATAATATAAGCAATAGAAACATCATTGTTCCTATCCTACCATATGTTGGGATCGCTCGTCTTGTATGGACACAGTCAACCCAGTTGGAATGTGAATCACTCTAACAGCACTGTTTGTGGTATTTGCATGCTGACCTCCTGAACCGCCTGATCTGTACGTATCTATTCTTAGGTCTTCGTTCTTCAACTCTACATCTACCTGCACATTACCTCAACAATATCACCACCCAAACCTAGAACCATAAACAATCCTTACTCTGGATATTCATTTTCTAGGAAGAAAGTGGCTTGGGTTGGAACCTCGTCTGCTTGAGGGAGAATGGCTACAGAAACAGCACTCGTGTGAACTCGTCCAGACTTCTCTGTCACAGGAACTCGCTGCTCAAGAAAGACAACGGTTTCAATTATCAAGATCCCATTGTGGACATTGGTAAATGTTGAGTAATGCTAAAAGGCTAATAACATGCATGCTAAGAAAACCTGTACTCGGTGAATTCCACTCTCAAATTTAAGTTTTCCGTACACCCCAGCACCTGATATCGCAGCAATGGCTTCCTGCAGAGAACGACGATAAAGATACAAGATATTTACTTCAAATGAAATTAAAATTTGCTAATGATATCACCTTATATCCTTTTAGATCTGATTCTGTTATGTCTACCACCTCAAACTTCCAGCCTTTCTTCTGTGCGTATCTCTCATACCTATTTTGATCCAAAAGAAATAACCTTTGTGAACTAGAACGCGTGGAATAGTTATTAGAACCAGTGATATTGAGCATACTATGTAACTGTCACTCACATTTTGAATATATCCATGGCAAACAAAGAAGCTTCATCTCCACCAGTTCCTGGTAGCACTTTCTATTAGCTATAGCTGTCGACATAAGAAACAAAGAAAAGAAGAAAAGGAGAACAGAAACAATGCTGGCTACCCTACGTTCGGTAATATGCACCACGACCTACCTGCTCTCACCTCCAAGATGGAATCCCTCTCATCAGCATCATCTCTGGGAAGTAATGACTTGAGCAAGAACTGCTGTAATCTTTTTTCTTCTTCAACAGCCTGGCCCAATTCCTCGATAGCCATATCAAGCATATCTCTATCCTCTGAGCATTCCTCTATCAGCGTCCTCAAACCATTAATTTCCTACAGCCAGAACCCAATCATAAAGATTTTTTTTAATTTCCCTCTATAAATATTACAACCACACACTGTTCGTTGGGGAAGCGGATGCCTCCCAGTCAGGTCCACTTTCAGGAATTTCAATAGGCGTCGAATCCAAACAAATAGAGAATTAGTATAATTGTGACAGAACAGCATGAAAAGAGATCATCTTTGCACCTAAAGGAAATAACCCAGTCATTTGTTCACCATTTCAGAGGTAACATCATAAGCAGTTCGTAATGTAAAGAAAGACAATATCCAATTTGTTGACGGTACTCCATACCTTCTGTTTAGACCTCAACTCAGTTATTAGATCCATCGTATCTCTGAGTTTTTTAAGCTCCTTGTTAGCCTTTGCGTACTCGGCTGGTGGTGCTTCTGGCTATCTTCAAATAACACCATGACCAAAGCAAATTAAATCACTACTTAAGGTCTATAATTAGAAGAGAAAGGCGTAGAAGATTAGAGTAGGAAGGGTTGAGAAGATTTTAATTATTCATTTATTTTATTTTATTATTTTTCTTTTGTGATGAGAAACAAATTGTTGAACAAAGAGAAACAAAATTATAAGATTTAAAAAGAGAGACAATCTATACTAAGACATAGCTAAAAAATCCAGCTATAAGATTCTCCTTTCTTGGAGAAGAGCCAATGATTTCCTTTAATCCAAATTGCCCAAAAGATAGCTATAACTATGTTTATCCAAATTATTTTCGTCTCCTTATAGAAAGGATGTCCTGGGAGAGAGGATGAGAGGAAACCTTTGGGATGATGTGGTAAAGCCACTGACCAACCAAAGAAAGAGAGCATATCGCTCCAAAAGTCTGGAAAATGTGACCTTAAGATTCAGCTTCATTCATGCATAGGACCAAGATTGATAAATATGGCATATGGTGCTGTAAGAGGTCTTAGGCATTGACAACATTATGAGCTAGCTCCCAAAGAAATAGTTTTATCTTCTTTGAAGATGGGTCAATCCAAATTGAATGCGATAAAAGGGTTGTTTCTCTCTAGCAATGGTACATTTAAGCCGCGAAGGAAGGATTTGGTTGTGAATCTATGTATTTTCCAAAATGTGTGAGATTCATGGCTTCTGTCTCATTCAATTTGTCGCATAGCTTTGAATATGTTAACTAAAACCTTTTTTTTTTTTCGGTAGCGAGGACTAGAATCTAAATTTTCGAAGCTGAAGCATAAAAATTTGAGAATAAGCAGTACCCGATTGATTATATTTAGAAGAAAAGTATTTCTCAGCTCAATACCCCTCAACCTTTGTTCCATTATCTTGATAAGCTCCATTGATAGCGGCTGCGATTGTACTTCCCCTATTTAAAACAAATTTGAAGAAATCTTCAGATTATAACAGACTAAGCATCGAATAATACAATCAAACATTTTGATCAAAAGGAGATCGCCAATAACAATACAATTTAATAATTCAAAGTGAAAGAAGATAAAAACCTTTAGAATAGAAACGGAAAGACGGAGAAGAAAGAAGATCGAATGGTATTGGCAGTAACGGATTTGTACTGATGCGTGAAGGATTATTGCGGTAGTGTAGAGCAAGTGTTCGGATTTGTTCAACAAGCCGCGTAGTTCCTCGATTGGTTCTCATATTGCAATCTTCTCTATCGTAACTGTAGTGATGGGTAGTAATAATTAATCACAAAATTGACAAATAAAAGTTGAGTAGAAGGTTGAAGGCTAGGGCAGTATACTTGAGCAAAGAGATGAATGACGAGGTTCTCCGGCTCCGGTACGGCTGTCTGAAATCGGGGAAAGAGTAAAGTTAAAATATGGTCGCCGGAAAATGGTGAAATAACTCTTTTTTCTACGGACGTCCCCCGCCAAATGAGAAATGACCTAAAATTTAGGATGACGTGGAAAGACAATTTGTACGGACCACTTAATTAAAATGGTAAATATAGCTATATCACTAATTTAGAGAGCTATATTTACAATTTTTTAAAATGTCGTTATACTCATAATTATTATTTTTAAAATTATCATTTAATATAATTATTCGATATTTTTTAAAAAGAAATGTTAATCAACTTAGAAAAGAAAAACAACCAAACAAAGAATAAAAAGTGCATTTGAAGGTTTCACATGGTAATTTTATAGCTAGTTAATATAGGCAGATGGTCAAAATTTATTGGTTTTTAAACTTGGATTAATTTTCATTCGGACCCCTCGTTTGTGCTATTTTTCTAAAGTTTTCATCTTCTACCATTAGCACTCTTTTACCGATTGTTTTTTTTAGGAGGGTTTGATACAAACATTCATATTCGAATATAAGTTAACTGATTTTTTCCGACGTCCAATCTATCAAATGTTTTGGACTTCATAGAATTCGACCAAGATGATATATAATTTTCCAATTGTATAACTTTTTTTACGTAATCTTCTTTAAATTATCTATTCATAGTCCAACTTAATATACATGCTAACTACTACTTAATTCCGCTATTTACATGTTGAAAGTGCATCATTCTTCTATGCTTGACAACTTTTTAGTACAATAGAAAACTTAAGAAACCAACAAACTACCAAAACAAAGCAGGATTTGTCCAAAACAAAAAATTTGAGTGTGGTAAGCCAAGTCTTGAGCGGCATAGTAACACTATTAGTCGTTAATCAAAATAAAGCTTTGAAAATAATTTAATTGCATCAATAGTACACATGTACGGATTCTATTGGGTTTTTTGGTCTTCAATTAAAAATCTAAATACTTACCAATAATTTGTGGAACAATAATGTAGGTTGACTAAAGTTAGACCATGTATAGAAAATTTTAAGAAGATTAGAAAAGATTACTTACAATTTTGGAAGCAAGATCATCAAATCTCAATCTTCGTTTGATGATCTA
This sequence comes from Cucumis cinereus, assembly GCA_037974625.1. NCBI lineage: Eukaryota > Viridiplantae > Streptophyta > Magnoliopsida > Cucurbitales > Cucurbitaceae > Cucumis > Cucumis cinereus. The sequence continues at coordinate 4,494,582 of JBBPDJ010000002.1, read as the reverse complement.
TCGATACGCTTCGTTATTAAATTCGAAATTCGGATTACGAAATAGGAACTTTTATGACATTTTCAAAAAAGGCCCGTTAATATTAGGTTTTGGGCCCAACAGAAGGCTTTTCATTGGGCTATGGACGGAGGTCCGTTGGACCCTCCCATTATTCTTCATTTATTCTTTGAGATCTTTAAGGCGGGACCGGAGAGCGGGAGTTAAGCTGGACGTGGTAGAAGGGGGAGCCACGGAGAAATTTGAGAAATGCAGGGCGATGAAGCCAGAACCTTGCTTGGGTTCTCTCCTGGTTCCCGTCCGTCTTCTTCCCAGGTGCAGCTTCCGCATTTACCATCCACTTGAATTTTGATCTCCAATCCTAGTATGAAATGATTTTCATGATGTTCCACCGATCGATCGCCAATTGCAGGTTAAAGAAGCTTACAAGAGGAAAGTATGGGATTCTCATCCTGACCTCTTCCCTGCTCATGAAAAGCCTCAGGCGGAGTCCAAATTCAAACTGGTAACAATTCTACTTGAAGATTTTTCCTATGAAGCCCTACTGTTTTTACTTTTCATCACAGGTTTAGGACTGATTTTGAAATGGTCCAAATGAACGTTCAAGAAATACATTTCATCACTCAAAATGTTGGTTTGAATGGTTTCCAATTCCGCTTCGTTCGAACTCGATGGATTTTGGCATTTTGCCCACTTTTTTAAACTTACGAATTTTGATATCAGCCAACATTATCAAAGGAAAAATACTGAACTATACATTTCTATGTAATCGCTTTTGCCCATCTTTTTTTACAACACATTAAGCGTTCAATCATAAGTTCATGTGGCAAATTTTTGTTTCTCAAAAAAAAGGAAAATATTTGGTTTATTTATTTCTCTTTGAAACTGATGAGGGTGCATGGAGATAGATACCTAAGTATTGCCCTTATAAAAAAAAACCCTTGGGATGTTTGGAGAACTGGAATGTAATCAAGATTAATGAGAATCAAAAGTGTTAAAAACATGAGTAATCGGAAGGAAAATGAGATGATAGTGAGAGAGAGGGTTGGATTGATCTAAAACACTGAATCAAAATATGGGTCTGGGTACATTATATTACAAACTCATCCTATTACTAGCCACCAAACACCCCCTAATTTTCTTGGAGAGGTGCACTATAGGCTATAGAGGATCATAGTGCTCGAATGTGCGGTGGGGTCGTTAGAGTGTCGGCCTCAGATGTGAGAGGTCGCCAGAAAGCAAGAGAGCGATCAGAGCATTTTGGATGTGAAGGTGAGCATTGTAGAGATAAGAGAGCGAGAGGAGATCGAGATGGGTGAACGTCAGTAGTGTTGGCAAGGAGAGTGAAAGAGAGGAGATGTGAAGTTGGAGAGGAGAGAGAGCGAGAGACCTAATCTGCTTGTGATGTTCCATTTTGGTATTTTCATCCTGATAAAATCTTAAATTTTAAAATTGGTCAAAATTCGTATGAATATTCTAAACTCTATAACTTTTCATTTATAAAACTAATGGTGAATCTGCTTGTTAATTATTACAATGCCTTCTTCTTGCAACTCCATATAGTTAAACATTTTGTTATCTGAAAATATATGGCATCTGCTGCAGATTTCCGAAGCTTATTCATGCCTTCTATCCGGTAATTCTCTACAACTAATCATAGCACACTGAAATTTAAAAGCCAGTTTGTATTGATTTTCTAAGTGTTTGTAAACATCTTTTTTGCACTTAGAAACATTTATCTAAACACTTAAAAAGTCAATCCAAATACACCTTAAATCTAATGACAGCAAAAGGCTAATACCAAATTTGTTAATAATCTAAACAGCTTAATCCTTGCAGGTTCCAGAAATGGAGATTCACATTCAGGTAATGCATACACAAATCCTCCTTAGTTCTGTTACTCCATTCTAGGATATGATTTGATAAGAAGTTGTGGACAGCTACATATGAAAGAGTTGTTAGAAGGGGAGTTCCTGTTTCACATGGAGGAAGAAGAAACCATGCTTTAATCAAGCTTCCATTTCTGTTACTCATTCTGGGGACTGTGTCACTGGGAGGATTAAATGTTTCAAGGTCAGTTTTAAGCATCAACATGTTATGATGTATAATAGAATTCTATGGTCTGTTTTAAGGAGTTAGATTGTGCATTATTCAGGGCTTACAAGAAGCAGAAGGAAATGTATCCTTCTCACAATCCTTTTCTTCCTTGAGGCCAAGAATGGTACAAAAAGCAAGAGTCTCTGATGTTATGTTTGTTGCTTCTGCTATTGGAAGGAAAGGAAGGAACGAGAAGACAGATGATGGTTGCCAAATAAGTTACATGGCCCAAGTTGATAAGAGTGTAAATTTGTCAGGGCTTCGGCTCTCTACATATTATAGAATATAGAAAAAGATTCTTGTGTTATTTGACAAGTGTTTGTGTTATTTGATAAGTGTACGGGTAAGATAATTTTTACGTATATAGTTTTACATACCAAACAACATATACGATGTATATTTAGATTTTCAATATATAATATATTATACATTTAACATATACTTGAACTCACATAATGATTGACTTTCAATCACGAACATAATGATTGACTTTCAATCACGAATATAGAAAAAGAAAAACAAACTAATGAAGTGTTTGGAGCAAAGAATTGGTTATTGTAGTCACATATTATTTATAATAATTTGTATTTAGAAGGTAGATTATTTTATTTTTTGTTATAATAATATATGGGCCCAGAGATTGAAAACAAAGTAATAAACACCGTGAAAAAAAAACAATGTTATTGTTAATTGAAAATACAAAATAAAATAATATTAATTGTAGCTAGTTATTATAATCTTAAATAATCGATGATATAAATAATCTAAATTTTTTTAAAAAAACATTTAAAATATCTTAAATAACAAAAACAAATTCAAAATACGAAAACGACATTAATGAGAAAAGAATTGAATATTTTAGAAGTTCAAAATAACAAAGAAAATATGAAACTGGTCTAAAGCTAAAAGTTTCAACAAAAAAATTCAAAATCTAATGCATTTCATTAACATATGGTGTACAAAAGATTTATTTCCGTGTAAGAAACTTATAATACAGAGTCAAAATTGGCATGCCGCCAACAGAATATTGCTCCATTAGCGACTTATATACAAACCTAACAAGAGTTAAGTTGATTGAATTCTCATTGTTCAATCCAATCCGTATGGGTGTGTGATATACTCAACTCAAGCCAGCCAAAGGTTGCTTGCTCTATGATACAAAATAACCGATGGCTATGGTAGTTGAATCCGGCATAAAATCATGGATTGAAGAAACTCGAACCACCAATGTTGATAGCAATGAGCACAGAGATACTTGTGATCACAGCAAGCCAAAACAACGCTGAATCTGTCGAAAAACACGCATTAGAACACCTTATCACCATCCAAACAAAATATGGCACCAAAAAAATATATATACATGATCGATAATCAGACAGCAATATTACCGGCTAAACCTCCAGCTCCGTTACTTGAAACCGTGGGTTTGTTGTCGGTAGCTGTATCACGAGATCTCGAATTCGTTGTCCCTGAGCTAGTAGAAATGGTGGCATCATTTTGAAGCTTCGTATTCAATGCATCGGATGCCACTATTCCCAGAAATTCTTCGCTCACTATCAAAGCTGCCAGTACGTCCATAAATGATTCCTTGCCGGTTGCTTTCACTGCATCGTTTTCACTCTCCTCATAAGCACCATTTGGCTCATCAGTATCAGATGACTCGTCATCATCTGAGATATCTATATCCAAGGCATCTGATGCAGCCTTGTCATCTTCTTCGTCCTCAACATATGCTTTGTATGTCAATCTCACGAGTACTTCTCCAGAAGACCTGTTTCTGAAGAGTCCCCAACCTCCCCCTAAAACGACAATTGTATCGGTTGGTACGGTATCTTGAAGAGAACCTAGGTCAACCTGTATGTTTTGTACGAAAAAGGTAAGAATACACAAATACCAGCCAAAACACAGACTTCGACTTTGGCGCAAGACAATAATCAGAAAATTGATGGTTTGAAAGTTTAACAAATGTAAAAGATAAACTCCGTCTTTGGCACGAGCATGCTAATGAAATAAATCACTAACATGCTGATGCAGTTGTGATTCAAGATGCGACTGCTGCCACCTTCAAGATGAAGTAATGCGGTCAGGCAGTTAGCTTTCTCTTCAGAAACTATAGAATTCACCTATATCACTGCCAGAGCTGATGCTACCTCAGGGTTTAAAAATTGATCTCTTTAACTAGATTCCCAAAGCCAATGTTCTCTATTAACTTGTACACTACTCAATAAGACTTTCACATGATAGCACACACTAGCAAAGCAAACACTTCGCACCAAGAATGCTCGTAATACAAGATACTCAAGGTTATGTAACAGTTCTATCCAAGAGCTGTGTACCAAAATCTAATGAGCTGACAAAATGAGCTAATGATTCTGCAAGGTACCTAGATAATCAGTATGGTATTAGTAAAAGGTATAAGGGTAATTAGAAAGTAAGTTAGTGGATCTTGTCATAAATAAGGGGGTGAGTAAGTTGAGGAAGGCAATTCACGAGTGATCTAAGGCTTGAGTTAGAATACTCAAGGGGAGGTTTCCAAGTACCTTGAACTTCAACATGGTTTAACTTGCAGTTCTCTATCATAATATTTTAATATATTTCAGATCTTAATTCTAATTAGGAGGTATCCTAACAGATTCACAACCCCCAAATTATATTCTATAAGTCGCAAACTCAAATTAGAAGAATATCCAGCCAAGTTTTGGAATTTAAACAAGACTAAACCTGAAATGACCAAACTGGCTATACATAATTTTCAGCAGTTTTAGTCCATGACTAAGTTCGCACAGTTACATAAGAGAAATAAAGATATAATGGCACAGTAATGGTCGAAGGCAGAGAAATGTTGCAGGGTTTCGCTAGTTTTAACTTGCCCCTCAAAAAGATCGGTAATACCATAGAATCATAGATATTTCAAAATCTAAAATAGCACAAGGGTAAAGAAAAAGATCAGTTACCTCTGCATTACCAATAGGCAAATCTGCAAATCCAAGAGAGTCTTTCACTTGGATATACAATTTCTGTTTCCTAGGATTTGCAACAAGCATATGAAAATCCTGCCAATAATCCCAATGGCAATACATGTGAGTACACAAACAAGATTGAATACTTCAAATGAACCCGAAAATAACCAATATTGTTCATGGAACATATTCTCCAGTAAAGCAAAAATCAGAAATGAGCTTCACCTGATTCCAGATTGGCTCACCAGGTGGTCCAATCACGGTGGTTTGGCTGTTCTTTTTGCTGCGTATTGTCTGATCACCCAAGCTTAAAACGACGTATGGGTCTGTTTTTCCTGAGAGGAACAGTGGTTGATGAATAACGTACAGGATCATAAATTAATGGGAATAAATAGTTACTATCTACAGTTAATCAGATGCCAACTTTCTGAAAGCAAAGTGGCAGTGTCACAACAATGTTGATAAGCACCACAACTACTAGACAGGATAATAGGTAAAGCGACGTACCATAAAACAAATAAGAAAGCTTCCGAGCATCTACAAGGGTTACTGAAAGTTCTCCAACAAAATCATTATTCCCTTCCTGCATGACTCCTGATTTAACGTCATCTGGAACAGGTCCAACTGCTTTTCCTTTCTGGAAATCTAGAACTATCTTCTTCGGGCGCACAAATAGTTTAGGTAAGTCCTCAGTGAGAAGTTTTGTCAAAAACCTATACAGACATAATACACATACAGGTCAGAGGACAAATAAATGGAAGAAAATCAAACCTAAAAATTACTAGAACAATTATCAGCTATATGAGCAAATCATGCCATGAACAAAAGTCAGAACAAAAGGTTTCAGTAACAAATAACTTGATTCTTTTTAAGTATACTTGGTCATTACTTCCTAATACGATCGTCAAAAGTCAAAACAAAAGGTTTCAGTAACAGTAATCTTCTTTACTAGTCTACGAACTATTGCCAAGGAATTCAGACTCTCATTACCTAGCACATACAATTCTTGAATTGAACATGAACTAGTAAAATATTATCATAGAGCAGTCCGGCGAAGCTAATATGGGAAGGAATGTCTCTATTTCTTCCTTGAACTAACAAACTTATATAGCAACTACTCAACAGTTAAGATTAATCAACTTACATGGAGAGAACAGGAATGGCTGATGTTGTACCAGGCGTGCAGCAAAACAATTGAAAGACAGAGAGAAATGTCCATCAGTATCCAAATGTCAAAACTTAAAGCAATGAAAAAAACCTATCATCAAGGAACGAATGCAACCTCCACAAGCATGCCTACTAAAAACATAAAGAGAAACTAAAGAAGAACGTGAAAGTAAACCAAGTTTCATGCTTCCTTGCAGTGAATAGCAATGAAATGTAATTCGTAAACCGTAATCAAAGTAAAAAACCAACAACATACCCATTAAATTGAACAAGCGGAAGGGTGACAACTCAAATTTAATCTTCGGTAGTGAAACAAACGCCCATGAAACGGCACCAACCCAAGGTTCAGTGGGAATTAGCCGCAACTTGACCCATAGTTCACCATCTATGTCAAAATCTCGGACAACAACTGGAACAACAATGGGGATGATGCCAAATTTTAGTGAAAGCATTAATAACATACGAGCACCACCAGTATACCGCAGACCAATTTGGTACCTGAAGAACATTGAAGGAAGATACGAATATTGGTAATACAGTAATTCTAATAATGAAAAAGAAGAAACGAAATGTACCCAACTTGAATATAGCTATATATTGCGTCATGGAATCGACAATCAAAAGAAACAAAAAGAAATGCAAACAATATAGAAATCGAAATAGATATTCACATGATTCACAAACAATGTTGTTAGCTACTTCCACAAAAGCAGAGAATAAGTACTATCATTATAGAGAAATATGAGATTACATATTACAAAGGCACACCTCACTAAAACTTAGAGCCAAAATGGTAAATACCACAATTACAAAAACAATATTCCAACATATTGGTTGAACTCAAAAAGAAAGAAATGTAAAAAACTGAATAAATTCATGGAACTTTTTAGCCAGTAAACATTGCAAGAAGGTGTTCAATCAGTATACCAGAGAGTACATAAAACTTGAAAAATGAGTTCAAAACAACTTACTGCAAATCATTGGCTCGACGGGACGTTCTCCTCTCAACATTCCTAACTGACAATGGTTCTTCCCCCAACGAAAACTGCTTGATTTCCACTCTCTGCACATAATCAGGTTTCTTCAAATTATCAATAACAGGTTGCAACAACCCAACAAGCCAATCCTCAATACCAGGTCTATAAACTTTCCATAATTTTCCCAACACCATATTCACCCATTCCACCGACTCCTTCCTCTGTAAATCCTTCTCCAAAAACGAAGAGAAACTAGTAGGCACCTGAGGCCATGTACCAAGACGCCCATCATCATTTCTAGATTTACTTCTCTTCCTAAATGTCCATAACTTGTCAAAAGCAACTCCAACAAAGAAAAAGAAAACAAAAAGTCCAACAATATTTCGATTAATAGGAGGCGAAGGAATAGGGTGTATCACTCCTAATTGAGTCCTTAACTTATCAACAATGGGATCCTCTTGAAAACCAGTAAAATTGGACCCCACTTGCACAGAAGACTCTTCCTGAGAGAATTCTTCCCCTTCCAGTTCCAGTTCATTACTAATACGCTTAACTACAAAATTTCTAACACCCCTTCTCGCAGAAGTCGCAAGTTCTAAATTAAAGTTGCGAGTAACACCATCTGGAGAAAGAGAACAAACCAAGAACCATTTTCGTCGGATTTTGAGAGCAGATGAAAAGGGTTTTCTGGATTTTCTGGGAAAGGGGACGAAAGCAGTGAAATTGTCACAAGGGCAATGTTGAGAGAAGGAATTGGAGAAATCAAAGGCCGGAAATGGGAAGTGTGTAATCATTTAGATACAGAAAAGAAAAAAGATGAGAAATCATAAGGAAACAATGAACCTGAAGCTGAAGCTGAAGCTGGATTGAGAATGGGAAATGGGGGAAGAAAATGAATGGAAATTGGTGTGGATTGTTGTTGTTGATGATGATGATGACATGAAATTGTTCCCAGGAAGAAGGAAATTGAAGGGATTATGGGGCAGGGGGCTTGGGCTTTTGGCTTGGAGGCCACAGCCTCAGAAAATGGAAGACTTTTTGTTTTTCTTTTTCTTTTTTGGTTTGAAGAAAAGAAAATGGAAGATTGATAATAATATAGAGATCGATTTTTTTAATTAATTATCATTTTCGGAAATGCCACGTGGACTGGACGGAGCCGACGCGGCAACATCTACGGTCTTCGTCTTCTTATTTCATATTTTTTGTAATCCTTTTTCTCCTTCTCACCTCTTCCGCCTCACGACGTCGTTTTCATTCCTTTCTTTTTCTTTTTCGGTCTTGCCTTTTCTTTTTCTTCCTTGTACATTTTTTTAATTAGTTTATTTTAGGATTAATAAATAAAATAAAACAAAATATTTACGCTCCGTGACAAAAATTCACTAGTTGAATCACTACCCATCATTCTAGTATGAAGTGCAAATATTTTATCAATTTTATCATTTTTTACAGTTGTCTTTTATTAAAAAAAATAAAAATATATATGAAAAATGAATATACGTTTTTAGTTCGTGTATTTCTTTGATTACATAGTTTTCAATTTAGTATTTAAGTTTTGATTTATTGGTTTGGTTTTAATTTATTTACAAATTTATCTTGGAAAATTGAGTTTTGTTCCAATTTAGTTTATCGAGGTGAAGATATGGATCATATGATATTTTACTAAATACTATTTTAAGTCTTTAGTTTGAACGTACAATAATTAATTTAAAGTAATTGAAAGAATTAAGATTAAGTAACCTCCATTTTTTTTTCTATCACTATTAAAATAAATTTTAAATTTTACTTAAAAATTATTATAAATTAATCAATAGACATTAACGTCAAAATCTAAAGTGATTATTCAATAAAAAATCGAGGTTAAAAAGAGTAAATTTTGAAAATCTAGAGACCAAATTGAAGTAAAATTTAAAATTTGCAAACAAAAACTTCGATTCATTATAAAACCTAAAAATTAAATCGAAATGAAATTTAAAACTTAAGAATTAAAAGTGAAAAACTTTAAAACTTTGACCAAATACAAACTAAACCGAAAAAGTAGTTACCTTGTACAAATAAGAAAATAGTTTCCGTCAAAGTTGACTTAACTCAACGACAATCGACAATGAGATTAGACCTCTATCAGCTCATTTGTTATAATTTAAAAAAAAAAAGGCAATTATTATATATACTGTGTGATCTAATTAATGAATTAAAAATATGGAGTGAAGAATACGTGTACACAACAGTGGGGTTTAAAAAGTTGAATAGTCATATTTCGAATTGGAAAGAAAAGACGGAACAAGCCGCACGAAAAATATTGGCTATTGTAATTGATTATAAAACAGTAAAAGAAACGTGATTAAATTGGAATCTACGCGGAATCTTCTTTCTCTTGCTTTTTCAAGTTGCTTGAAATCCATTTGCGTCTGCCGTCCAAACGTACTTGTTGCTTTTATCATAAATTTATAAATACAAAACTTTTATTGAATAAACGCATACAAAAATCAACTTTTTTCTATAATTTTACATGTGTTTTTTCTGCCTATATCTTCACTCTTTTACTCCACTTTTTAATCACTACTTTCTTTTTCAAGTCCGAGATTGTTTACATGAAATTACCAAAATAGTACTCCGCTGTTTACATTTTGTTTATAGTGAAATTACTAAAATAGTACTCCAAAAACATAGATTGGTCACTTGCTTTCGATCCAATCGGAGATGACTCCCATCTCCGATCGACAAAAGTGAAAAAAGGAAAATCAAGAAGAGGAAGGATGAGGACAAAAGAAGATTTTATACCTTTAATGATAATGATGCACGTGAGTAATTTGGTTAATTGAAAATAGCTCTTAGTTTAATATTTATAACTTTTACATTCAAATGCAAAATTTTACATTTAATTCTACATTTTACATTAATTTTCAACTTTAGTTGATTAAAATATTAAAGACAGTACTTTTTATACCATCAAAATTAAATTTAAATATTTTTTTTAAAAAAATGTTATTTCATTGCACAAACATTTAAAACTGTTAATACTGACTATAATAACACACTCATTATTCCTCACGTCTCCTTGGTCGCCGAGACGTGAGGAACAAAATTCCGTAATGTACATAACAAGGATCTTATCTTGCTTTTGATATCACCCTTCATAGTTCACCAAGGAATAGGAAACACACACAACCCATCAACAAAAAGCATTTCCAAAAAGGAATCAAAAGGAAAAGGAAATGTAATATTAAACAACCTCTAAAGACGACCAAAAATGAAGAAACCCAATAATCTAGAACAAAATTCATCAGCCACAGAAAGGATGAAATGAAATAAGTCGTTCTAAAACCTACTTGACTCGTCCATAGAACCTAGCCTTCTCCTGTGTCGTCTGGAACCGTCCGTGGCCAAACTTAGACGACGTATCGATGAACTTCAGTTTGATTTCCTCCATAGCAACCCTAGATGTTTGCTTGATCAGTGACTGCCTCAATGTGACCACACGCTTTTTTGGACCTGCACAACAGCCCTTGATCATCAAGTAATCCTCTTTGACGATACCATAGTGAGGGAATCCACCAATTGGAGTAATATCCTTCTCGGTCCTATATAAAATAACCACAAACATCAGCAGCGGGAAATCTAAAACTAGGAATTCAAGTCAAAAAATATATATATTATTAATAACCTAATCCAAAAGCAAAGATTGGCTATGAGAGACTTTACCTATCAAATTCGGTCATGGCAGAATGAGAATCTTGTCCGGTCTTCCCAATCTTATAAACTTTCTTGTTCATTTCTGTGCGGTGATGATAGCCATTCTGTCCTGCCCGAGCAACTGTGAATGACACTCTAGCTGGATGCCAAGCACCAATACAGGCTACTTTCCGAAGGCCACGATGGGTCTTGCGGGGCAGGCGAGTGACACCCCAACGGGTCACCACACCCTCATAGCCTTTGCCCTTTGTTACTCCAATGATATCAATCATCTCATCCTTTTGGAAAATGGCTTCAACGGGGATCTGCTTCTCAAACAAACTATACGCATAATCAACCTTCTTACGAACATCTCCACCATTCACCTGAATTTCCATTAAGTGAGCTTTCTTTTGTTTTAGTCCATGCATCTTCCTTATCTGAAAAACAACGTTTTAAAATGGGTCCATATTATACATAGAATACATATCAAATATGAACCAAGATTTACAACGTTTTAGACATTCAAGTAATCACAACATTGCTTGGAAGTGTTTTTCATGCGATACATTTTGAGAAAGAATAAGGAGGAAACATAAAATACCTGTGAATGGGCAAGAACACGGATTACAGTGCTGTGTTTCCTCAAACTGTCCAACTGTGACTGAATATCTTTCTTACCATCTTCAGTCTCATACTTCTTCGAGTACTTGGTGAAAGCCTTTTTCTTTGACATGCACCAGTTCTTGTAAAATCTCCTCTTTACCTCCTCGCTCAAGTGCTGGGCCCACACAGTTTTAAATGAACGCAAGCCTCGGGGCGTTTTGATGTAGCCAACAACCCCAACAACAACCATGGGGGGTGTTTCTATAATTGTCACAGCTTCACATGTTTCTTTCTTGTGTAGCTCTGAGAGGATCATGTTACTAAAGTTAATAATAGAGCGCAAAAAAACAAAAACAAAAAAATACACACTTTTCTACTAAAAGTTTTACTCCACGTTGCAAAAGGAAAAGTTGATTATCTCAATCAACTTAATACAAGAATCAGAAAAAGATAAATGGAGAACAAAACCATATTACAAGATCGGAAGTCTGATCCAATATTAATCCACACAAAATTGGAAATAAGGCATGATGGTAGCTTACAGCGAAATAGACATTAATAAGTGCATGTCAGATGTATTACTGTACGCACGTGAATCATTCTGTCAAACTAGATTTAAATAACTAAGAACATGACTCACTTGACCCAGGCTTTTCGACTTCTCTGACAATATGGGTCATCCCAGCCTTGTATCCAAGGAATGCAGTCAACCTACACGGCTTTGATGGACCATCTCTAGGAAAAGCCTTCACTGCAATGCACAAATCAACACCATTATTTAATAATATGTAACTGGAATTTAGAGCACGTAATTCGGAAAGTTAATGATCTCCAATATGCAAACGCTTGAAAATATGGGCAACTAAACAAGCCATTGAAATGAAACTATGGAAAGATAAAACAAGAATTCGATAAAAAAAAATAACCAGCATACAGCAATATGACAGTGCTACGGATGTACTGAACGAGAGCCCCTAATTACAGTAGAAAACACTCAGCTTACCATAATACAACAAAAGAAACTCAATAAATAACTTGAGTAAATAAAATTACTCAATCTGATTTATGACATGCAAAAGAAGAATTCATATAAATTGCCTTGTGGAAATAAGTAGTGGTTGTGATTTATAAACACTTGATACGTTAGAAAAAAGCCAGGGATCATATAAACTGCAAATCTTGAATCGTGCACAACCTGCATACAGATAGATTGCCAATACCTTTTCCTCTATGCCGAGAAGCTCTCTTCCTTGGAAGAAACCCTAAAGAGCCATGTCTTGGGTGCTCAAACTTGCGGTGAGACATGTTGCCTTCCTCTAGCAAGTAATTGGAAACTACCAAGTTATAATGACGGGCACCAGACCCGAAAACAAAACATGTGTTAATACAGAAGAAAACTATGTGAGGAAGAATAGACAAAGCAATATTAGTTTCACATCAACCGAATTTCCGTTAACTAGAATGAAACAGAAGGTCAAGAAATCCAAAGATGGTTTTCAAATTGAGATGCAAAGATAAAATTTTCTTTGAATGATATAAAATCGATCGAATATGTCAAATCCAGAAAAGAAAAAATATTAGAACTTAAGCAGTTTTTGATAATAGAATAATAGTAAAGTGGCCAAAGCAAAATAGTAAAATCTTTTAAACAGAACGAATGTGAGTAAAATTTGGAAAGATTAGCAAAACAAATCAGGTTCCAGGTTCAAGTTTCTCCGAGTTCAATGTTCCAAAATCCAGCAGACAGCAAAATGAGCCCCGACCAGTGGCCTATGGCACTAGATAATGCCAAAACTCAAGCTCCTTTGTGTTTCAATCCAAAAACCCAAAAATAGGCATTGGTGAAAGAGCCCGTTCTAGACTCCAGCCCTGATTATTCATAGTTTACTATGGGGGAAACCATTTTGACTGTCATTTGGAATATTGGAATTAGACCGGAAAAACATGATGGAACAACAGTCGTCAGTAAAGAAGTATGAAACGAAAACTAAATCCAAAACCCCAGCAAATTAAATGGATAAACATGAACATCAAATTATCCAGATTTATAAGCGTCATATTAACAATAAATCGAATACATAACCAGCTCGCATCAAACAAAATAAGATGAACGATCGTGCAACTAGAAATCAATCGAATAATATAAAGATGAAGAAAGAGGCCACCATGCTCTTTGAAACTAGTATACCTGACACTGGAAACCTCAATCGAAGTGGCGGAAGGGAAGAGAGGATGTTGCCGTCGTAATTAGGGTTAGAGCTACACCTTTGTATTTATAATAGAAATGGAATTATGGATACTGCGGCTACGATTTGGCGGCTGCAATGCGAGGGAAGAAATTAGGGTTTGCTGGGGACAAAATTGGGCTAACCCTAATGTGGCGTTGGCTGTTGAGCTTATGAAAACATTGACCAATTTAAAGTCCAAGCCCACGTGCTTCCCCGAGAAGCACGTGAACATTGTCGGAACAACGACACGTCGGTTTGTCGAAGATAAAATGCATTCGACGAGTCGACTTGCAAATGGATGAGTAGTTGAAGTACGAACGGTCTTTTTTTTTTTTTTTTTTTTGACGGATGGCTCATTTTCATAAAATTAAATTAAATTTAAAAAAATCAGTTTAAATATGTATTATGTATGTATGGTAAATTATATACTGTCATTAAACAACCACGGACTCTCCATAAATAGATGGAGAAGCCAGCAAATAATATCGTCACCTCGTAAACAGAAAATAACATCTTTCAAGAAAGAGGAAGACTCCTCAAAACTAAAAAAAAATATAAAATTCGAGATCAAGCAAATCTAGCCAACAAGTACACGACCCAATAATATCATTAAACAACGGTTATACATTATGTTTTTAACATAAAACATGTTCATAAATTAATTAATAACCGTTTACAATTAATCTACTGTTTAGTTGGTACTTGTAGCTAGTTTTATAATTTACATTTAAAACAACTATTTAAATTAAAATATAATTTGTAGTTTCAAATCCAAAAACATAAAATACAACTTTTATTTTTTATTAGATTCGTTTTCCTATTTATTACCAACCAAACACTCTTTCTTTTATATATAAATCTTGTGATGAACTTAACACAATAACCTTGTGAAACATACATGTTGGCATTTGATACTTGCTTATCGTCACTCACTGTTGCTCACTTTCATGCTTGTATATCACTCTTACCAACTCGACACTTACACTTTGTAGGGATGGAGTCACATGGGACAAGGCAAGTACCCCTCGTTTGATTCGAATGAAACACACGTACATCTGTACCAACAAAAGCACTTTGACCTCGTGGTTATTGAGTCATCAAAAGTGGATGGTACATCGCTATGTCAAAAGTTTGATTCCTTACCTCATGCAATGTGATTGTTATGTACGTTTTAAAACTTTAGAAACATGTAATATTTGTTTTTTTTTTCCATTGTTTTCTCGACTTCAACTATATGTCTGTATCTATACAAAAGTAAGAGTAAGTGTTTGAGTTACTAGAGAGCAATAACAAGAACGAGTGTTGAAATGAGCGACAATCAAGTGTTGAGAGCTAACGTGAGTTTTAAAAAATTTGTTACAGTAATTTCACAATGTGACGATGCAACTTTTTTTTTTCGTTTTTTTACCACGTTCTCTCATTTGGTTGTTTTTTTTTTTTTTTAAAAAAAATAGGGTTTGTTTGCGTTTATTTTGTTTCTTTTCATTTATTTCTTTCTTTTTTCTTATTCTTCCGTTCTTATTTTTTCAATACTATTTTCTTTGCGTTTTTTTAACGCATCTCTTCTTCTATTTTTATACTTGTGTTTTTTCTCGTGTGTCTTTTATTTCATAGGATCATTCTTTCGTTTTTATGCATTATACTATTTCATTTTGTTTTCCTTAAATCCCAAGTATGAGTATCAAATGAGAAACATATACAACATAAGTAAAACATAGATTATTAAATATTGAGCATCGAGCATTGTGTAATTAGTATCTAATATTGATGATCGAATATCTAGTGACGGATAATAACATAGAGCATACAATATAAAACATAGAGCATCGTGTAAAGTTTCACAATTGCAAAAACACTTTGAGAGATAAATTAGTAAATTTACTAGACGAACTAGTTGGACGACACTAATCACCCCAACTTCTTCAACACATGCTAGAGTTCTATCAAGCACTCCTCTTTCACCTCTACAATGCTTTAAACTCAAACTAGAACACTTGATACGCATCAATCAATGTCGGAAAACCAGAAACATGGGCTAGAATTCAGTATCGACTCATCATCTCAAAGGCCCTTGAAAATTGGAAAGACCTCAGACGAAGTTTTTCACGGCGACGAGGAGGAAGCAGAAACCATGAACCCTAAACCCGGAATCCAACGCTACCTTGTCGCAGTTGAATATATTGGAACTCGCTTTTCTGGGTCTCAGCAACAGCCCAACTGCCGCACGGTGGTTGGCGCGCTTGAGGTACTTTCCCATTTTTCTTTACACTGCCTTTTCTTATTAACCAATGAAACTCTTTGAGATGGGACATGGCTTCTTTGTATCGGCGCTCTGTGTAGCTGGTTTAGATGTTTTGACAATTAGTACCTTAGAGAGACCAGAAGGAAAGATGATTTTTTAGAGACATAGTTAATGCTTATTTGAGTTTGGGTTTGAGTTGCATACTATATAGTCACAATACCAAAGCGGAAGAGTAAACAAATGCAACTAAAAGTGTATGAAAGAAGGATTTGAAATAGTAACGTTGTAGTTAAGTGAAGTTGTTATTGGAGCCCCCAAACATGGGTGGTTTGTATTAGCTCATATCGTCCACTTGTAGAAGTTGGAGTGAGACATCCCATTCAAATTAGATGGCTCCCTTTTTTCTCTCTCTTTTTTGTTGGTTAGTAATCATCGATAATGAATATGGAACATCCATATTGATATTATCTCATTGACACTTTGTATCAAGTCATGATAGTTTCAACTGTCATGGACTTGAGCTAAAGTTTATTTCTATTTACGTCTCTGTTGTCGTTTAGATGCTTTGAAAAGTAAGATTTATTTTTGAACAATGCATCTCCTTAATTAGACCATGTAGTAGTTGTAAGGGACCAATAGTTGTATTAGCAAGGGCGTTAGGGTAATTAGATAGGGAGTTAGTTAGGGTGTTTGAGGGAGAGGGATTGAGGGGAGACATGCAATTGTTAAGTGATTAAGAACGTGGGTTAGGACACTCAAGAGGGGAGGTCACAAGGGCCTTATACTTGGTTTATCTTGTAGTCTTTCATACTTTGTATTTCAATATATTTCAAATCTTGATTCCTATTAGGTGGTACCCACATACCTTTCTTTCAAAATGATGAACTTACACTTGTCAGGAAGCGTTCCAGAAGTTTATCGGTCAACCAGTCTCGGTGTTTTGTTCTAGCAGAACTGTAAGTTTATCTTATTTTGTCATACAAAACAATCTTATTACTACAAAACAATCTTATTACTACTATTACTTATTAGAATGTTCAGTATACTTGTAGGGTATTATTACTTATTAGACTAGATGAAGATATTACCGAATTTAAATTGAAAAGTAGTTTGAAGACCGTTCTCTCTCTCAAGGTTCCACAACCTTTTTCTTGTTGATTCTTCAGTCCTCTGGCAGTTTTTCTCCCACTCGATTTGATATGCATAGAGAAGGATATGCAATTGAACTAATTATTTGACTGTTCACTTGTCGATGTTGAAATCCTTGAACTTATATTCATTTGAAATAATGGACTCACATTTATTGTTCTAAGTTGGATCTTGAAACAAATGAACTGTGGTGTTTTAGGATAAGTTACTTTCCTGGCTTGTTTGCTGCCGAGTGCAATGCATCTTGCTCCATATTCGTACGTTCTGATGTGAGGCAAATTAGAAGGGGTTCCAATGATGGAGCTGCTCTTTTGCTTACATTGATTGTTAGCACAAGAAAATTAACATTTTGATCTTCTTGAAATTTATGGACCAATCATATTTTTATAAATTATGTTTAGTTTAGAACAAATATGCTAATTAGTTTCAGGGTAAGTTATTTTCTTTCTTATAAGGAAAAAGTACCAGGGCAAGTCACTTTGGGATTTTCTGCTGAACTGCAACCTTGCATCACATGCATGTACTATTGTAGTTGTGAAGACCAAATATTTTTATTAAATTTATCGACTGAATTGTTTTTGCTTTCTTTGTTTATTCGAATTCTCATGTGTGTAATATAATGTTTCTTTCTAACATAATTATACTAGTACATCCGATTCACGTTGTGACTTTCCTTTATTTTTTCTTGGTACGATCAAGGATGCTGGAGTACATGCCTTATCAAATGTTTGTCATGTTGATGTTGAGCGCATAAGCAAAAGAAAGCCTGGAGAAGTGGTTTGTCCCTTTATAACAGAATATCAACATCCCTATTTCCTCTCATATGTACACTTATAATGTTTACTGATCTAAATGAGTAATTTTCCCCGAAAACTTTGGTTCACTAGTTGACTTTATTGTTGAGATTAAAGTTTAAACTCCATACATATGAGTTTGAAGAAATGGTGCTCAACTTTGCCACAGAGACGCTAACATCTTTTTCCTAACTATGATGCAGTTACCACCTCATGAACCGGGAGTGGTTCATAGGGCCGTGAATCATTTCTTACAGGTTTGGTTCTCTGCTGACCAATCACTTTCTTCAGCTACTTCTGTTTCTCCTAACTTTCATTGTTTTGATCTTGTGCTTCATTTTTAAGCAGTGCTACATGCAATTGTCTTGTTAAAATCGCCATCTCCAATCTATAAATTTATTCTGTTTGAATTTGCAAGCACGTTAGAATGAAGAATCTTCCCCTTTACCATTTCTATTGAATTTAGATTTAAAACTGCTATATATCCTCTTACCATTATTATTGACTATTGTTAAAGGCTATATATGAGATAGCACCTGAGACGTAACTTCCTTTTCCCAGCTTGAGCCTTTGTTTCTTTATTGTTAACAAAGAAAATGATGAGAGAGGTATTTATGTTGGTTTTGATTTCAGAAACATGAAGGTGATGTTACTGTAGTTGATGTTCGAAGTGTTCCCAATGATTTTCATGCTAGATATAAAGCTCAAGAGCGTACGTGAGTACCATCCGTCCATGCTTTAATAGCTGTCTAGTTGATATCGTTGTTGCATATTAGATAGTAGGATTAATTGCAAACCTTCATAGGTTGACCCAGTGGTAAAAAGGAGACATAGTCTCAATCAATGACTAAGATGTTAAGGTTTCAATCCATGGTGCCACCTATCTAGGAATTAATTTTCTTTGAGTTACCTTAACACCCAAATGTAGTAGGGTCAGATGGGCTGTTCTGTGAAATTAGTCGAGGTGTGCGTAAGCTGGCCCGACACTCATGAATATAAAAAGCCTATAATTAATTATTCATAATTTTATAGAACTAGTTTTGTATCTCATGAAATATTTTCAGATACTTTTATCGGTTAGTTTCTGGACCAGAAGCTCTCTCAAGCTTTGAGAAGGATCGAGCATGGCACGTGCCTGAGACACTAAATATTGGGGCAATGCAGGTATGAACACATAACAATTCATTGCTGGTGATCATGTAGATTTTGAATTACATTTTGGTTGTTGAATTAGTTGAGACTTATAATAAAAAAGATCATTGGGCCATGCGGGTTCTCCATAATAATTATGACCCATACCCTTAGCCAATTTAGCTCTTAAGACATGATCATTCAAATCTGGTTTTTTTGTTATTAGGATAGGTGAATTATTACTGATGCAACTTTATTAGAATGTGTACAATCTTATTTGAACATGATTTGTTCTATAAGTTGTACGAGTGTCTTCATGAGTTTTAAAAATTATTGGAACTTGTGAATTCAGGAGGCATGCAAAGTGCTGGTCGGACATCATGATTTTAGCTCCTTCAGGGCAGCTGGTTGTCAGGTCACTTAATACTAAAATTATTTATGTTCCCAGCTTATTATACATTCTGTTTGTAACAAAAGCCGGGTTGTGGTCGGGAAATGAACGGTGTATGGTGTAGTTTAGATGTGCATTGTGCAGTGCAGGCAAACTCACCAACCAGAACTCTGGATGAACTAAACGTTTGTGAGGTCGCTTCAACTCCTTATTTTCCAACATCAATGGAGCGAAAGCAAAGGCAGGGCAAAGAAGAAGGTGAGAATGAAGTGCCACGTTCAGAAACTTGTGAGGTTGGATTTGGAATCAGGAGAAGGCATCGTTGTTTTGTGGTGACAGCACGAGCACGCTCTTTTCTCTATCATCAGGTTCAAAATCCCCAACACTAGACCTTGTGCATGTCATTGTCTTATTCAAAATCACTTTGAAACACGTTTTTGTTCCCTTCAATTAATTTAATATTTAGTTTTACGCCTTTAAATGTGATATTCATATCATCAAACCTAGTTTTGGATCGTTAAAAGCATTTTCATAGTACCTTTTTTGAATCACTTTCAAACATTTCATTTCTTTTCTTGTTCATGAGATTGATTGATTAGTTAGTTATTCTGGAATGGGATATCCTTCTTAGGTGAGACTGATGGTTGGAGTTCTAAAAGCTGTCGGCACCGGAGATCTAACCGTAGGAGATGGTAGGTGGCTGGGCAGCAACATATACAATAGCAATACTTGAAAGTAGTTTATATCGATGAATTACTAGAACACGGATGGTTCAATGTAGAACAATAATATGGTGTATGTGTGTTATTTACTGCAGTAGAAAGAATCTTGGAAGCAAAGGATGTGACTTCAGCAAGGCCAATGGCTCCTGCGTGCGGACTCTACCTCGGCCATGTCAAATATGATCTACCGCCAGCTCCCCATTGAATGAAACCAATTCAATCTTTGTTGCACCTAATTCTATGTTTTACTTAAACGGAGAAATGAAAAAAGGTTTTGAAAAAATAATTTTTTTTAAAAAAAATTGCCACATGGCAATATTTTATTAGATAGTAGTTTGAGTTGAACTTCTCGAGCTTTACTTATATGCACCTCTTCCTTTCGTTGATGTTCAAAATTAATGGTTGAGTTAAAGTTGAATCCCATCCCATTCTGTACGGATTTATTCTTTAATATTTATGATCACTCAGAAACATTATCGTAAAAATTTTAATTATTATATTGTGGTAAATAATAGTAGTATGTGTTTAAGATAAACATTATTTTGGTGCATTTTCAAATAGTTTTAATGTTATCATAATTGGGAGGTATACATATAGCTCCAAAGGCAAGCTAAGAGTTTGCTTCATCCCCTAAATCATACCTCAACATAATATTATAAATTATTTTATCCTTCAAAGAACAGACTTTACCAACTACAGGAGTCTTTTTCTGTGTTTACAGTTTCACAGTCAAACACAACTTTCAAATTTTCAATTCACATTTGACGTTTAAATATTGGAACTAAACATGTTCTTGAGTCATAGTGAAAATTTTTCATTTTCTACAAAATTTCACCTAAATTTGTAAATGTTCCTAACACCATTCAGAGGCAGAGTAATGATTTTCAATAGGAAGCCAATTACGATACAACTAAACTACACCTAGTCAAATGTAATTTTATGATACATACACGAAACACAAAAGCCTATGAGTATCAGGTAATACAATAATTTGTCTACTACTTCATGTACTCTTCTATGGCCATGTGGATGGAGCTAGTGCGAGAAGCTCTGCGATGCGGAAGCAATGAATGAGGTCCTCTCCACACAGATTTTGGATTCAGTGGGAAAACGACTCCACACAACTCTAAAACCATCGGGTTCTTAATGCTCAACTCTTCCCATGCCGTTAATTTCTTCCTCTGTTTTTCTTCTTCCTCCTACCATCAAATCATTCGTTAAATCACCGATTAAAGCTTAAGCTGATAGGCGAAGGTAAATTTAATGTTATATCATCTAACACTCTCATTCACTTGGAGACTTGAAATATGGGATAGACCAAATAGGTGGAAAGGAAAAAACATTGCAAGTATTTGAACACAGAACCTTTTGAATCAATCGCTCTAATATCATGTTGTATCGCATAGACAATGGAGGTAAATTTAACATTATATCATTTAACACCATTACAACATACTCAGTCCGTTTCTCCTCTACTTCCTTGCCCCCCACCCTTGTTTTTGTTTCATGGTTCTTGTTTAATGGAAGCTGTGTTTGCTATCAATTAAATAAGCTATGTTTGCTGAAACTAATTTCACCCGTTTAACTTTCCTAGTTCAATGATGGTTTGATTAATGGTCCTTGTTTTCTAAGCTAACAAAATGAAAGCAAAATACCTTCTGTTCCGAGTTATGAATATCTTGCGGAACATCCTCCATTTCCAAGTCACCTGAATCCTCCATTGTTGATTTCAATGGTCTATCATGATCCTCCCTCGACTGTTCCGACTGCTCGGTTCCTTTAGAATCGGCAGCTGTTCTCTGCCCCATTTCATTTCCTTCATCTTTTTCATCGTCAGCTTCATCTTGCTTATCATCTGGGGAGCTAAACTGTTGCTTTGAAACATCCATTTTCACCTCGTCTCCTGTTTCTTCTTCAACACCTAGTTCATTGTCTAGTGAATCATCAGCATTTGATGATGAATCCACGCTGCCAGGACTTTCCCCACGCAAAGATTCCTTAACAAAACGAAAAAGAAAAAACAAACAGATGGAGCATTATTCTTTTTCTATCCCAAAGTAAAGAGAAACAAATGGATGTTATAAACAGAAAGAAATCATTAATGTCAATAAATATCAAATTCTTTTCCCAATACTTATGTCTTTGCAATCTCTGTTATGATCTCACGAAAAGGATAACGGAACTTGCTTCATTTCTGCAAAAGTGAAACATATACAACGTACAACATAAAATAAAAATGGAAACAACATTCCAAATTGACCCACCATTAATTTTCTATTTTTATTTTACATAAACGATTGCATTAGGAAAATAAGACACTGTTCCTGATTTTCCCTAAACATCAAGAGAGGTTTGAATAAATTCCAAGCACTTTTAAGTCACCTCAAACTTTAACTCCTGCGCTAGGTTGTTGCCAGCTCCAATTTGGTCTTTAGCAATTCTAGCAGTCTCTTCACGCTCCCTCCTCCGGCGCTTTAAAACACATATTGCACATAAACAATCAGATTTATGGCGCCTTCTGCAAAAACAAGCACTTCAATCAGCTTATCACATGAAAAGATCTATGCTGAAGATACATAAGAAATAAAGAGACTTTATTTCATACAAACATCATTGTTAGTGACTTTACTACAAAAATGGGGGTAAAAACTAACAAGCAAATTTCCAACTAGCTAGCCAGAGATTTTACTGCCGAGTTAGATATTTTTGTTCAACTAAACTCAATTGGTTCTTTTGGCTATACTAGCAATTTCCTTCTACCATCACGTTTTGAGAATGTACTATATCCAAACTGTTGCATTACAACAAAGTAACTCCAGTACTTCCCTCATCATCTATCCATGAACATAAAGGTTAAATTTTTGTTCAACTGTGCAACTCAAGAGCCATAAATGTAAGTTGCATCTGATGTAACATTATGCAGGTTAGTGAATCATACCCATGACGCTTCTTCGATTTCTGTTTTGACTGACCTTTCAGAGGTTTCGCCTGACTGGATGCTCCACCATTCTCTTGGCTTATATCAACACCTGCGAAAGGAAGAAGAAAAAACATAAAATCCATGCAGAAAAGAATCCCTCGACCACATTTGTCAAATGCAACAAAACTTTTATATGGATATATCTCTGCAGAAAGTCATATCTATGCCAGTGAAAAATGCCATATAGACATATGCATTTATTTTATTATCAAATATAAGAAATAACAAATTCATTTGATTTGATTTCCACCTAGTCAGCAAGAGATAACTAAGGAGTGTAATAAATTAAGTTCAGCACCAATGAATTATATGACCCCAATATTTTGACCAAAATCTCACCATTAGTTGCTGTAGTCTGCCCATTGTACAATCCAGCAGCACTCCAATATTTTGAAAAGTTTTTCTTCACCCTCCTCATAAGATCCAGGATGTAGTCACCTTTATTGTTATACTTATAGCAGTTCTCCCAGATGTACCGCACGTCCTTGAAAACATCCTCTGAATTCATATATTTAACACCATTTTCAAGATTGCTGCATATTGTCCCAAAATCCATTGGTGTATCTATCACATCAAAATAATCCTGCAGGAAAAAGAAAATTAAAAACAACAATATAAAGAAGGGGAACAACAGTTGCAATATAATAAAAACGGTGCCAGTATAAGAACAAGCAACCAGTCAAATGAAAATGAATAAAAATGCAATATTAACAGTTTTTCAAGTTAAAATGATGTCAACCACACTAGAGGAACGGCTAGCCCATTCCTGTTCTTAGCTCTATAAGTTGAGTTCAAATGCAAAACATGGAAGATTAGAGACATGTAACGCTCCTTATCCTAATCTTCCCTGCTTTATTTTTCCGCTGCAATTAAGTGCAGTGCAAACTCATCAATTCTGAAGCTTCCCACGATAAGTCAAGCTATTTGATTAAATAATTGCAATTTGGGAGAATCATTGAGAAAATTAGAACCTTCATGCCGTGCTTATAAATATAACTAGACATCCATAACCTCCATTTCACTAGTCTACCCACACAAAGATTGAAAAGAATGTAAGAAGATCTATAAAGCAGTATGCGAACAGGAACACAACTACATGTAATGACGAAACTGACCCATTGAGCAATTAATATAATAATTCATACTTACGGGTATCCCTAAAGCAACAGGATTCACAGGAACATTAAACGGTTCAGCTGCATCCATTTTCATGACTTTCTTTATGACCTGAATATAAGAAAAGACCATTGAGAGATATGGATCAAGCAGGCTTAAAAAGTGAAGCAAAAACCTTGAATACTCATTCAAAAATAAAACAAATGGCGGCCTTCTACTAGATTTACATGTTCTTGAAGCCATTTGTGCAAGTTCCCTAGGCCCTTCAGGTACACAACTAATCTACCCCATTGGTACCGCATTTTTTTTGGCATTAAAATCGAGTTTCTTAGAGCATGTGTGGGAGTGATCTTGTAAAGGTCAAAATCAAAACGACTTTTGTCATGTTCAACAGCAGCTCGAAACATAGATTTAATAATATGACAATCGCATTTAAACGTGTAAAATCAAACCTAAGCCAGCGAACAAAGACGTGTTTCATAGTGGATTTGAAGAAAAAGGGAAAGAAAAAGAAGAGGCAACTTACCGTGAGAGCAGAATCCAACTCTTTTTTATTAGGTCGAGAATCCTGTTGAGGCATCCGAGTCTCAGCCTGCACCTTCACTACAGTGCTTGTCGGGTTATTACTTGCTCCGGAGCTCTTGGAAGCCTTAATCTTTATGCTCCCAGGTTTCTTGGATGCAATTGTAGTATTCCCAGAAACACCAGTTTCCTTTTCAGACAACGAGTTGGCACAATCTTCCATTTTCTCAGAAACCACACTCTGTTTCTCTAAACCCATTTGAAGACTACTCTTATCAGTGTCACTCTGAGTGAGCGCATCGGAAGAATTAAGCTGAGCATCCATCATTTTTGAGGTCTTTAGCTTCACTTTAACACGTCCAACTGATGATTTCCCAGCAGTTTTTTCGATCGAATCCTTATCAGTCGCAACATTGTGATGATCAGTCCCCGTGGACGAAGGCGTACGGATTTCCGTTGCAGAATCATACCTATCATTATCGTCATCATTATCAAACTCCTCCAAACCTGAATTCTCCTCAGTACCTAAAGAAACCACTTCCTTCCCAGCTACTTCAGTTCCCCCTTTACGCTTGCTCTTCTTGTTCCCTCGTTTACGCTTCATTCTTCTACAGCCCAAATTTTGTTCTCAATCAAAATATTCAAAAACAATGACGATAAATTATGGAAAGATATGAAGCTCTTCGTTTGATCGTGGGAATAACGAAACAAACTAAAGGGAAAGCAAATTGCCGCCAACCCAGAAGGTAGAAACAGTAAAACCCTAGAATGAGAGATGAAATTGAAGATTGTGAGGAAGATTTGAATCGGAAGATGTAAGAGTTGGAGAGTATTAACGGAATTTTGCGGGAAGAGAATTGGAATCGCGGTAGTAGGCAGGAAGAACCCGTAAAGAACAGAAAAAGAACAAAGACAGCAGTGAATTAACGAAACGAGAGAGATTGAATCATCGTACCGTGCTTGCGATTGTGATGATGAGCCAATAATCCAATCGATTTACATTGTCATTGGGCTTTCCCGTTCTTTACAAAGCCCAAAAATATGACCGGCCCAATACCAAAATAAACCAAGGTTGGGTGTTCACGGTTTGGTTTGGTTTTATCCAAAAAAAAAAAATTTTAAAAAAAGGTTTCGAATTATATTTATCAAACCAAATAAAACTGTTTTTAAAATAAAAAAAATTAAAAAAAAACTGTTTGTTTAATGCAAATATTCCGTATAAAATCATTAATAAACTCATTCACCGTTAATGTCAAATTTTCACCTAAGTGACAGCATTCGTAACTTTGTAATGTGAGAAATAACATGACATGCGAAATGAAAATATAAGCACACTGAAAAATCTGTGCACACCAGTGTGATGCTTGTCTACGTGGTACAAATGCTACCATACTTAAGTCATAAAGAGAGTTTGAGTATTGTATTTAACTTACTTCCTTACTGGTCATAGTAATTTTTTTACAGAGAAATTCTAACATAAGGTGTTTTCTGTTTGAGTTTTCTAGTCATATTAGGGCGTCTTTTGAGCTAAATGGGTTAGGATATACAATTAGTATGTCCGTCTTTTTTAAGTTCAAGGATCGACCTCAATTTCATCTTTGGGATGAGGAGGTTGATTAAGATTTTTGTTTCAAACCGTTGTCTGATTGAGGTCCACATAAGTTATAATAAGCTTCGTTTATCAAATGGAGAGGGACCGAGTTCTTAAAAAACCTAAAAGGTAGATTTTTCAAAATAAACTTTCACATCACCCTAGTTTTAGAAATTAGAAAATTGTCCCTAGATTGGATCTATTTTGGATGAATTTGTTTACATTAGTCTTAACTTTTTGAGCCATCAAAAAGCCTGCGCACCCAACCAAACCTTTTCCATGGCACGTGCGATAAAAAACCTCACACCTTTTGTTTTGATTGTGCCTTCCACGTCACATCCGTGTCATCGTGGCCGCCCCAGATAGACCCGATTTCAATAACCCAAAATACAAAAAAACACCAAAATTCCAAAAACGGAAGGACGCCGGGGGACACCCGAATCCCGCTGTTTTTCCCCTAAATCCACTCTCCATCTTCCTCTCACTCTCCCCTTTAATGGCTAACCACAATGAAAGTTCCACTCTCACAAAACCCGACTCCCCCCCTCTCCTCAAGCGATCCAAGACCATCGCCGTCGATACTCCGCCGCCGCACCACTTCCCCGGTCCACTCTTCCCCGCCGTTCGCCGCCTCTCATCTACTCCCCTCTCTTCTTCTGCTTTCCGTCAATCCACTGACCTCCGCCTCTCCGTCGATAATGATTCCGCTTCTCCCCCTCACGGTGCTCAGTTCTTCAATCGAGATTATATTTTCCCCTCTTGTCTCGGTCCTTACGCGTCTAATTCCAGACTATCTCTTAAAACCCCCAAGCTTGCTAACCAGGACGTCTCCACCACTACCACGTCATCGAATCGTCGGATTGGTTCGAGTAGGACAAGGGGTGTGGCGGTGGTAACTCCGTTAAAGGTGGAGGAATCGAAGAAGGAAGAGAAGGTGGTGAAGGTGATTGGCAAACCTGATTCGGATTCTCAGTCCAGGAGATCTTGGAAACCTTCGCGTTCTCTAAAGCAATATTTGGTCAGTGATTCAAATTTTTTATCTTACTGTTTTTTATTCAGCTTTCTCGTAAGTATAAATCTAAAATCTTGATTTTCACACTTTCCAAAAATAAATCTTGCTGACATCGTTGTTATTTATTACTACCTTAAAATTAATTTTTTTATATAAAAATCCATAAAAACACAGGCAACAAAATATAACTACCTTAAAATTAATTTTTTTTATATAAAAATCCATAAAAACACAGGCAACAAAAATTTTTTTTATATAAAAATCCATAAAAACACAGGCAACAAAATATAACTAATGTAATTATAAAATGTTTACTTACAATTTTTTTTTTTTTTTGAATTTTTTGGTTTTATAATTGTTTCAAAAATATCCACAGTCTAGATTTTAAACCTTGATTATCTAAAAATTTTGTTCTGTTTTTATACCAACGACATACGGGACGACACTGGCGGTTTTTTCTATCTTCATCATTTTCATTACATTTTGCATTGTTTTTCTGCGTCAAATTTTGAGATTAACCGACTCAACGAAAGAAATACACACACTTATATCTATACGAACATATATGTATATATATATAGATGTATGTATGTATGTGTATGTATGTATGTGTATGTATGATATACATACCAGAATTGGACATAAAGGGTGCTATTTGGCTTTGGAAATGAATGGAATGTGTACATTTCTTGCGACTATGGCTAGTATGTGTATTTGTTTTAGTATTTATGCAAGTATGTACAACTGAATGTATGAATATATTATTTCAATCAGAAGTAATGAGTATAAAATACTACCTTGAATAGGCTCTGTTGTATAGTACAACCGCGTCTCTGAGTTCTAAAGTAATTGTTTTGTTCAACAACAAAACTTCATTGGACGTGTACACCCTCTTGATCAAGCACAGTGTCGTCTTATGGTAAAAAAAAAAGATACCCATTTGCTGGGGCACTTGAAAACTGCAGAAGAATGGTTATCGCAGTTACTCTAATAAAATTGTTTTAGAAAGGGAAGAAATTGTGCACGCTGAAGTAGACATCCTTGGGCAAGAAAGGTATCAGAATGGAAAGACAGCAGTCCCAGTTTAAGTATGCGTCTACCTTATGATTTACCGGCTATAATTCTCTTTATACCTAACTTTTAAGAGTGAATCTCATTATCTTACATCTGATTATATTCAGAAGTTATTATTATTGTTTTTTTTTTTCTTTTCATGTACATGTGATATGGAAGCAGATAAATCAGTTTTCTTTTTCTAAAATAGGTATAAGAGCTAGAACACCTGTGAAAATTTACCTTTGGTTTTCTCTGTAATGATTGATTTTGATTTTCAAGTTGCTTCAGCAGTTTATTTTCAAAATTATTGATGTCATGGTCAAAATGATTTTTACAGCCCATTGTCGCTTGTACATTCATGGGATTCTATGTAGTTTTCCTGCAGACGAAAGTTACGAAACTTGAGGTATATTTCGTACTCAAAATTGATGCTATATTTCCCCTTTCAAGATATGTATTCAGTTTTTTTTAAATCATTATACATTTTTGCAGGAAGAGAAATCTCACCTTCATCAAATATGTAGTAATGAAAACGTTATCAATGCAACCTGGGGAATTTCAGTACCAGGAGATAACAATTCAATATTTTATTTTTTTAATGCTGACAGTCGAACTATAGCTTTGTATACCGTAGTGTGCACACTTGTTATGCCATTTATATTGTACAAGTATCTTGATTACCTTCCCCGAATTAAGAATTTTTCAGAAAGAACTCAAAATAGCAAGGATGAGGTTCCTTTGAACAAGAGAATTGCATATGTGGTCGATGTGTGTTTCTCCATCTATCCTTATGCAAAGCTGCTTGCACTTCTTTTTGCAACTGTATTTCTTATAGCATTTGGTGGGTTAGCATTATATGCTGTTAGTGATGGTAACTTTGTGGAAGCTCTCTGGCTTTCATGGACATTTGTGGCCGACTCAGGAAATCATGCTGACAGGGTTGGCATTGGACCTAGAATTGTTTCTGTCTCTATAAGTGCAGGAGGTATGCTGATTTTTGCAATGATGCTTGGGCTTGTTTCTGACGCTATTTCAGAGAAAGTTGACTCACTGCGGAAAGGAAAAAGTGAAGTCATTGAAAGGAACCACATTCTCATTCTTGGATGGAGTGATAAATTGGTAACTTACTTGTGTACTAAGAGTCAATAGCTGTGTCACTAGTAGACATTGATTTAATTGAATTCTTCATTTTGGTTTTTGTTCTCTATTCCACACATGCTTTCTCTTTACTATTAGATGCAAGCAATTGATTTTTTATTTTCATTTGAAGTGTTAGATCATCAGATAGATTTTGGTTTAGTTAAGACAGAATTGGTGTGAACCAACAAATGACATTTTTTTTAAGAGAATAAATGCACACATACTCATATAATATCAAGAAATCATGGAGTGTTTCTCTTGTTTTAGGGTTCACTTCTGAAGCAATTAGCTATCGCAAATAAGAGTATTGGTGGAGGGGTAGTTGTTGTTCTTGCAGAAAGAGACAAGGAGGAAATGGAGATGGATATTGCAAAGCTAGAATTTGATTTCATGGGGACCTCTGTCATTTGTAGGAGTGGCAGTCCTCTTATACTTGCCGACTTGAAGAAGGTAAATTCAATTCTGCTCGTAGGCTTCAGATTTCTTTTGATAATCTTAAGAGAAATTTATATGGTATTCATTATAACTACTCAGGTGTCTGTGTCTAAGGCACGTGCTATCATTGTATTGGCAACCGATGAGAATGCAGATCAGGTTTTGTATTACTAACGATGTATGACTATGATGCTTGTTTCATCTTTTGCTAATCAGTAGATAAATCACCAGTATCCCTCTTTCCAGAGTGACGCGCGTGCTTTGAGGGTTGTGCTAAGCCTCACTGGAGTGAAGGAAGGTTTGAGGGGCCATGTAGTTGTAGAGATGAGTGACCTCGACAATGAACCTCTCGTAAAGCTTGTTGGAGGTGAAGTCATTGAAACAGTTGTTGCTCATGATGTAATTGGACGCTTAATGATACAATGTGCTCTGCAACCGGGACTTGCTCAGGTTATACAAGATGCACTTCTTAAAATATGTTATTTCATTGGTGCTTATTTAGCCTATCGACCACTAAAAGATGTTGGAACATTGTGAAAATTTACATGTTATATAAATTTTATCTTGTCTAAGTTACTGTACCCCCGTGTTTCAAGTTGTTCCTTTCTTATTGGAGTTGCCCGCTGATCTGCACTCTCTTAACAACCCCACCCCCAATTAGATCATACTTGCAAATTAAAGTGGAAAAATGAGGAAATAAAGGCTGGTCTGTTCACTGTTGATGGAAAGAAATACAGAGGATGGTAGCCTTCTGAGATGACTCTCTCTTGCTTCACCTAATATATTCCCACCTCTCTGTGACCACCAAACTCACTTATATTCATAATCACCGCTCCCCTAATAAACTCCAAATAATACAAACAAGCCCCTAGTAGCCAATCTTATGCCATCTTAATTTTACTATACCCTAGTACCCTGGGTTCTATTATTTTATTGTCTCTCACTTTGTGCTCGTATTTAATAATTTTGACGTTGATTCACACAGTTTCAGCTTCTGTAAGCTTTAACTAAATTAAAAGGTGTTTTTATATTCTCTTCTTATTTACTTGGCCAGATATGGGAAGATATCTTGGGGTTTGAGAATTCAGAGTTCTACATCCAAAGATGGCCTCAGTTAGATGGGCAACGATTTGGAAATGTACTGATTTCATTTCCTGATGCTATTCCTTGTGGAGTTAAGGTTGCCGCCGATAGTGGAAAGATAATCTTAAATCCAGATGATAACTACATTTTAAAGGAGGGAGATGAAGTCCTTGTTATAGCTGAGGATGATGACACCTATGCTCCTGGTCCCATTCCTGAGGTTATCCTAACTTCAAGTCATTAATGCTTTACAGCCCCATTTTGATTGTCAATAAGATAGCATGCAGAGTAGAGAATTATAGAACTTATATTGATGGGTTGACTTTCCCAATTCTGCTACTAATCCTCCAGAATTCATAGAAGCATCAACGGGAATGGCTACTAATCCTTTTGGAGAGTAGTACCACTATAACTCTTTAACTAGACTCCCAAAAATTACTAGTTCGTTATT
Source organism: Cucumis cinereus (assembly GCA_037974625.1). NCBI lineage: Eukaryota > Viridiplantae > Streptophyta > Magnoliopsida > Cucurbitales > Cucurbitaceae > Cucumis > Cucumis cinereus. The sequence goes on along the minus strand of JBBPDJ010000002.1, from coordinate 4,463,066 downwards.
TCTTATTCTAGGCCAACAAAAGGTGCCAAAGGAATTATGATAATAATTAATCAACAAATGGCTGAATTCATCTCATATTCTCATTGCAAGTTGGAAATATACAATCTCTACTTGTATTTTAAACATACGAGGGTCTTTGGGAGTTCATATTTTTATCCTCATAGTTCACAAGGTCCATGTCTGATAATTACTTGCTGTAAGTGGTGATAAATCTTTTGACTTTTATTTATTTATTTATTTTTAATTTTAGAATATTACATCACATGTGGGTGGGGGTAGCAATTCAAACATACAACCTCATAGAAGAAGTAAATGTCTTAGTTGCCAAGCTATCCTCAGGTTAGCCAAATAAATCTTTAAACTTGAATATGTTAACTTGTTACTGAACATTCTAGAATTAGAAAAGACATGAACTCCAGCTTGAACCCAATAGAAATATAAATTAATGCCTTCATCTTAACTAGTTGAATAATTTGTGACATGGTTGTCATCTTAGGTTTCACGCTAAAAATTTTCGCACTTACTCCTCAGGTACGCAGGGGATTCTTCCAAAAGATTATCGACCCTCCCAAATATCCTGAAAAGATACTGTTTTGTGGTTGGCGTCGTGATATAGATGATATGATTATGGTATATTGCTTATAATGTTTCATTTCTAATTTGGGTGTGTTTTAACTATGAGTCTATGATAGAAGAATTACTTAGTGAAGTCTCACAGTATGAAATATGTTTTTCCTGTCTCAGGTTCTAGAGGCAATCCTCGCTCCTGGTTCGGAGTTGTGGATGTTTAATGAAGTTCCTGAAACAGAGAGAGAGAAAAAGCTTATTGATGGTGGGCTTGATATTTCTAGTCTAGTTAACATTAAACTTGTCCATCGCCAGGGAAATGCTGTCATTAGAAGACATTTAGAGTCACTTCCACTGGAAACTTTTGATTCTGTAAGTCCTGTACCATTTTCATACACAGTTTATCTTTAAATATCTGATCCCATTAAGACCATTTCAAAGTTAGATAACTATTTGACTTTAACGTATGATTCTAACACCATAAGGAACAGATACTAATTCTCGCAGATGAATCCTTAGAGGACTCCGTTGTGCATTCGGATTCACGTTCTCTTGCCACTCTTCTTCTTATTAGAGATATACAGGTAACTAGTATCACCATTCCTAGACTTTGCCTGAAGCACATTATAAAATAACGAAATAGTTAATCTTGATATATGAATTGGTACCTATTAAGTTGAATTGGAAATGTATTTTGAAATGCTGGGGGATATAAGGTAAAAGGCTGCCAACCTTGTCATATTGCAGTCGAAGAGGCTTCCGAACAAAGATATGAAGTTAACTTCAACATCTTTGCGGCTTGCTGGGTTTTCTCATCACTCGTGGATTCGCGAAATGCAGCAAGCATCAGACAGATCGATAATAATTAGTGAAATCCTGGATTCAAGGACCAGAAATCTGGTATCAGTTTCTAGAATCAGTGATTATGTGTTGTCCAATGAATTGGTAAGTATGGCACTAGCTATGGTGGCGGAAGACCAGCAGATTAATCGTGTCCTTGAGGAACTATTTGCAGAAGAGGTATTTCTTTTTCTTGCTATATAATCTAATGCAAGGGCTTATTTAAAAAAAGGTTAAATAATTTTGTCCTCTTGAATAAAGTTAAAATTTAGTCTCCAATTAGAATTTAGTCTCCATACTTTGATAAAACCTCATAAATGGTTTATGAAAATTTTATATAACCGAAAAGACTAAATTCTTATTATTAACCATAGGAATTATATTCTTACTCTATCCAAACCGTACCGTAGTGACTGAATTTACACTTCAAGCCCTAAAGAAAAGAACAAAAATGGTTACTTCAGTGAAATTTTCTTATTGGCTGACTAGATATCAAGGTGGATTGGTTTTTTTTTTTTTTTCTTGTGATTTTAAATGAAGATGTATGTGTAATTGCAGGGCAATGAAATGTGTATTAGACCGGCGGAATTTTATTTAGTTGATCAGGAAGAGCTCTGTTTTTATGACATAATGATTAGGGGGCGACAGAGACGAGAAATAGTGATAGGCTATAAGCTTGCAACTTCCGAGCATGCAATAATCAATCCACCACAGAAATCTGAGCAGCGGAAATGGTCTCTGGATGACGTTTTTGTCGCGATATCGTCAGGTTGAGGAACGTGGAGACACAAGACAACAACAAAGGGTGACAGGTACAAGTATGTATTATTTTGCAAAATCCCTCGATGTGCTGCTATCCATGATAGTGATAGGAATGGGCGGGGGCTTGTGAAGCTATGATTCATAGGCTCGATGACATAATTTTTTATTGGCGGAAGGGATTTTGAAGGGCAGAGGATGATCAGTGTACAGAAAAATAAAAAAGGTTTAGATGTCAGTCATCAAAGAATGCGTATGGCTAACCAATGGAAGGTGACAGCGGCACTTTGTATAATTTTGATTCATATTGTAAAATCGATGGAGCTCTCTTTTGCATTGGGGAGGGGATTAGGAAACATACCCATTGTTACATGATCGTAATGAGGCAAGGTATGATGTTATGCCAATAAATGCACTTTTGTTCTTCGAGAATTGGCTTCGGGGTCTGTTTGGTTTTTGGAGTTTTAAAATGAACCTTGTGGTAAATTATTCTAAATGGTTTTGAGCTAATTTAACGTTAGTCATCCGCCTTGGGCAAAAGAGAGGATATCTCGATCGGGAGAGAGAACGGGAAAATACCATATGACCCAATATATCTGATAAGTCGCACTATATATCAACTCACAATGCATCTTCCTCTTCGAGATTTCGAAAAGGTACTTTAGTTGACTAATATATCAATGGAGCGGAGAGAGACACCAAAGGGAAAAGAAAATGAGAGAAAATCCACTTAATAGAGAAAAATAATAATAAAATTAGTCAAATTGACTGCCTCATTTAAAATTTGTCAACTCAAATACGCTGTCTCATCTAAATTCGTCAACTCAACATGTGATATTAACGTTTCAGTTAGTTAATTAACAATTAAATTAATTGGAGGACTATGTAGAAGTATTTCATCGAAAATTCAAGGATCAAAATTTTAATTTGGAAACTTATGGGATAATAAACACGAACTTGAAACTTATGATCCAAAATGTTTTATTTATTTATTTATTTATTTATTTATTTAAGGTGGGGGTAACGAAGTAATGATGGATGATGGGTTGAAATTGAAGACAAAAAAACTCTGCGAAGATTGCCAAATATGGATTATTGTGTGTTCCGTTTGCTTGTTTGTTTGGTATGAGTAAGTTATTATATTAGTTAATATGCGATTTTTTTCTCGAATACAACAATTACAAAAGTGAATGATCAAACTTCGACCTTGATAAAAGAATGTCGTGCCAATTAACACCGGTTTAAGCTCGCTTTGATTATTATGTCTTATTATTTATAAGTAGTCAGTGAATAATTATACGTTCTTAAAATTAATAAGAAAAAAAAAGGGAATAATTTATATACACATTTTTATTGAACATTCATGAAATATTGTTAATATACAAAAACTTGTTCGTTCGTAAAATCTATAAAATAATAAACATATTGTACAATATTAAACACCTATTTGTATTTAATACTAAAAAGTAAAATAGCTAATATAAAATAGAAATTGAGGGCAAATGTGGATCTTAAATAAAGGGTTTAGGGCAAAATGAGAAATTGCGTAAAAAAATAGGGGACAAAATGTAATTTATTCGTGTATTGGGTACACGACTATATCATCTATTTTTTACAATACTTTCAGCACCACCTTATTTTTTACAATATTTATTAAAATAACAACATTATTTAAGAAAAATTTGTTTTTAAACGTATAATTCCTTCAAATAATGATAATTGATGGTACGTGGTTCTCGTTATTTATAGTTATTTACCATTAATTAAATTAGGCAAAATATTTTAAATAATAAAATATTTACAAGCATCATAAAATATCATACTATATGTATCTATCATGATGCACATAGATTAGTATTGGTTTATCGCAGTTCATCGTAAATAGATTATGGCTTTTTACTATATTTCATAAATATTTTGATTTATTTTACTATATTTAAAACTAATACGTTAAATTATGTTCTAAAAATGAAATATAAATCAACTCTGAGAAATGCAATTAGATTTAACAATTTAATTATTCAAATAAATTGAATGCAGAAGTTGAACAACAAACTCTTATTATAACTATTATATTATAATTATTATAATTAAATAAATGTATATAATTATATATCTATGTAAATAACAAACAACTGAAAACTATATAACCTCACAATTTTACCATTGTGTAACCACCACTTTTAATAATTTTATTAAAATTTGATTTCAATTTCAATTTAGTCTATAAATTTCAAAATGTTGCGATCTTACCCTTAACATTTGAGTTTTGTTTCAATTTGGTCCATAAATTTTAATATTTTATATTTTAAACCTTATTTTTCATTAAATAATCACTTACAAACATCATTTTTAATATTTATTAATTAATTTAAAGTAACTATGAAGTAAAATTTTTAATTTAATTCTAAAAGTGATGAAAATAGTGAAATTTATTTGATTATAATTCATTCAATTATTTTAAATTTACTGACATACACTAAAATTGAAGAAAACTTGAGATTAAAAATGTAAATATTGAAATCTAGGAACCCCATCAACAAAATTCAAATGTCAATAGTAAAATAGTAATATTTTAAAACTTAGACGTTAAATATAAACTAAACACAAAATTCAGATACCAAAAAGTACTTTTTCCTATAATAAATAACTAAGGTTCGATTTAATTTATTTATGTAAAAAAAAAAAACAATAAATAACTTTTAACTTTAATATAGTATTATCTAGTAAGTAAGTGGTTTAACCTAAAACAACCTAACAACAACAATTTAGGTTTGAAAACAACTCACAATATTATAAATTAAAGATTTTGAAAGACTTTTAAGGAACTAAAAATGAATATTTTAAAATTTTAGTGATCAATATCGGGACTATAAAGTTGGGTCTGTTCGGTAGGTAATTTGAAAATTTAATTAAAAATTAATAAGAGACTTAAAGAAAGATATAATTGTTTTTCATGTTTTCAGATATGTGTTCGGTAGCAGATAAAATAAATTATAATTAAAAAAAATCAAAACGTGTTTAAAATATATTTACAAACTAAAAAAACTATAAAATTAGATATATTTACTAATTAAATATTGAGTTGAATACAAACTATTACTAATTAATTTACGAATTTATTTTATGCTAATTTTGTTAGAAACTATAGAACGAAAAATATTTACAAAATATAGAAAAAATTATATCAATGTCACTAATAGACATTTATATAAACTTATCATTATTTAACATTGATCGAATATAAAATTTTGTTATATTTGTAAATATTTTTGTTCATTTTACTACATTTGAAAACACACTTAACTATTTTTTTATGATTATTACTTTGATGGATCGTATATTAGATATTACATAATTTATTTTAATAAAAGTAATCAACTTTATGATATGTAATACTTTTGTTCATGTTTTTATTTATTTTTTAATATAATTATACATTTTAAATTTTTGGATTCGAGATTTAAATACTTAGAAAACATAAATAATACATTTAGAATGTGCTTCATGGGTAACAAAATTCAAAAACAATTTTAGAAAATAGAAGCTATTTAGGCAACGAAACACGTTGAAATCTATTTGATTTTTTCAGTATAAATTGGACTTCTTGATTTGTATTTAGATTACAAAAAAACCATTGGTTTGAATCAGATTTTGGTTAGAAAAACAACAAAAATAAAATAAAATCAATTGTATTAATATACTATTAAAACTAAATTATTCTTTAGGTATCCTTTGGTATTTAAATTTATTACGATGCATGTATTTTTTTTTTAAATGCAACATGCATGTGTTTTTATTTGAAATATCTAAACTATGCATCTTTTAGGAGTCGTTTGAATCGAGATATTGTTTAAATAGTGTAAATAAATATATCAGATTTGAATGTTTGAGTTTTAAATGTATGACATAATTAATGTATGTGTTTTAGATGTGCATGATAATTAATGTATGAAAGTTAAATATTTAAGTTCAAATCAATAATTTGTAAAAAACAAAATAAAATATTTATTTAACTAAATGTTGGTGACCAATTAAATTTAATATAAAATAATTTATTGTCAAGTTTCATAGTTATTTGGCTAGTAAAATAAAAAATAAAAGAATATATTTTAACTAGACACAATTAAATTAGTAACTAAAAATAATTAAATTAACAAAAAAGTAATTAGAATATTGAATTAACAATAATAATAATTTAAATTCAACAATTAAGATAACATAAAATACTAGTAAAAAGATTGTAGTTAAAATTTATTAAGTCTAAATAATATATTTATATTTAGCAATGAATTAAAATTAACAGTAACATATAACTGATATTAATTTTATGAATTAATTAAGCTATATTTTTGCTGTTCATCCCCAAACATAAAAAATCAACAATTCTACAATGTATTAAAAAGCTCATGTCGAACAAGTTTTAAAGTTTCATAGATAATAATATACGAGTTTTAAAAAGTGAAATTATGTGAAACAAATGAATATTAAATATCTATCTGAAATTCTGTCAAACAAACGGGGCTTGAGTTGAAATTATTATGGTGCATGTATATTTGTCTATTTGAATCGGTACATTATTGATTTGGTTATCGATTGTTGACATTTTTTTTAATTGTATATTGATTCGGATTCTTGATGCATAAAATCGATTGGTTTGGTTTGATTTTTAGTTTGCTTTAAAATGGATAAAATCAAACCGACTATCATCTCAATATAAAGGAAGCAAGAAAGTTTGAGGTGAAAATGTTTATTAGATTTAATTAGAAAAAGACAAAATAATTAACAAAAAAGTCTAAAGTTAAAAAAAAAAAAAAAAAAATTTCGAAAATTAAATTATATTTCTTCGTAGAATTTAATTAATTTCCTTTATCTCTCTCTCTCTTGTGTCCTACTCGGACTTCCCTCCCTTTTCACGACAGATACTTACTTTTTATTCATTTGCTTCCCCTGTGTCTATATCTTCTCATGGATCCCTCCGGCTGCGGCTGCGGCTCCGGCTCTGGCTCTGGCTCTGGTTCCGACACCGTCAATTCAGTTTCCCCCTACTACCTTCTCTTCACAGCAATTTCTCTCGTTCCTCTCTCTCACTTTCTCTCTGCCTTCCTCATCATCTTTCTCGTCTTCCTCTACAATTTCTTCGAGATTCATTTTCTTCACGACTTCCTTCGTGCATTCAGAGGCGACCGCGTTTCCATCACTGCATCCGACCCTGACTTCTACCAATCCGTTGTTTCCAGGTGCCGGATTCTTCATGGCAGGTTTCTTCCTCTTTCCTTGCTTATTCACGATTTTGATTTCATTAACTCCTTTTGACTTAATGCCATTGATTTGCTTCAATTCCGAGCATGAGCAGGTTCTCCTCAACTCCCTGGCTTTCTAGTCCTCATTTGCAGACTATTTTCCTCAGCATTGTTGGGAGGTCTCCTCCTGTCTCCTATAAAAGGTCTGCTGTTTACACTTCGTTTGGATTTATGATTTAACAGATAGACAATGAATGAGAGAAGAATGAAGGAAAGTTGAAAGAAATAGAAAAGATATCGGTTAAGATAATGAAATGAACCCTACTTGCGGGATATCTGACGTTCAACTACTTAAAACGTGACTGTGAATGACATCGAGATATTGAGATGAACTCTATTGTGCTGATTTTCTTGAAGATTGAATATATATGGAAAAGAGCTTTCGAATATTAGCATTCAATTTTCTGTTTTGTCTGTACTATGTATTACATCATGTTCATAAGTGATTTACAATCTTGGCTTGTTCTTATAATATTTGTTATGGCATAACTGGAACCGCCTTTACATCTGCAATTCTGTTTTCCTTTTCTATTGATACTTCTTTTACATTTTTATAAATTTTTTCCTATGCTTTTACCCCCAGACAGTTATTCCGTGTGCCTGATGGTGGAACGATTGCTTTGGATTGGCTTAGGGGTTCTGATGGTACGTTTCATTTATTCCCTCATCATTAAGAATGTCCTTACTTTCTCAATTATTGTCTCTGGTCTCAGTAATGCATTGTGTATTGATATTTGTCCATGAGCAGATTCCCAAAAGTGTGTTAAAAAGGATTTGCTTATCGTGACAATCTTGATATGCCATTAATTTTCTTAATCTGGAAGGGTCCGTTTTATTAACCGTTACAATTCCAGTTTCCCTAGAACTCACAATTAAAAGTTAGTTTGTACGGATATGTGAGGGCGCTATGTTCAACGGTCATAAAGAAAAATAAGGAAATCTTTTTTACAGAAAAGGTAAGAATTACTGAATTTAATTGAAGAATATTTCCTATATTCAACAAATCTTAAATCACCAATTGACCCAAAAGCTTAAGCTGATTGGCGAATGTAAATTTAATTATATCATCTAACAAGTTTAAGGCTTAATATTTGACCATGGCCTAAAACCTAAGGCATAAACTTCAAAAGTATGGACTAAGTATTAGTTATCTGTGGGATCAAGAAGTCACTGGTCTCCTATCCCAAATATGTTATTTTCTTTGTTAAAACTGACGTAATCTATGCTGACCTTCATTTATCGGATGCTACAAGCTGCCCCCTATTTTTCAGTAATCAAGTGATACTTGTTGTTGGATACTTCTATAATTTTAACATCTTTTGCAGTTGAATGTGATGGCTTTGGTGTGAATGTTAGCACTCCTGACTATGAGAAAACACCAACTGTTATAGTCATTCCTGGATTAACCAGCGACTCATCTGCAGCTGTAAGTTATATTTCAGTTTTCCAACTTGTATTCTAATTTTATAATCTATTTTCCTGAATTTCCCAATCGATTTTCTTCTTCTTTTTCTTCTTTTTTTGTTCATTTTTCCCAGATTATATGTTTGCACAGGGTAGGGCAATGGGATACTACTATTGCCATTGATGTTGTTTTCTACTGTTCATGCCAATTGTAGTCTTGACAAATAGCATATACTCCAATACGAAGTATAAAAGGATATCAAACTATTACGTCTTTTTCATTTGAAATGTCATGTACGTGCCAGATTGCAGGAGACAGCAAAATATGTCATCATGTAAAAGGCTAGTGCTAGTAGGTTGTATATAGAAGGGGAGTTTCAATAAAATCCTGAAATGTTAACTGAGAGACACGCTATACTTTATAAAAAAATGTTTCATTAAGTACATAAAATTATATGGATACTACAAGATGCCAAATTGAAACAAAGTCATCTATTTTAATTGTTAGACGTGTTCATGTAGAATTTTATATTTAGGAACTATGAAAGGAATTATTGAAATTATTATAATGATGCATATCAATTCCTTTGTCTTTTTTCTTTTTACGTCAACGATACTAACTCAAATTTGGAACTAGAAAATAAATGATAAACTCAGATATAAGTGCAAAACAGGGTGTACATCATGAACAATTCTCATAGTTAGCATGTGACCAAAGCTTTTGTATGTAATCTCTATGGTTGTTTTGTTGGGCTCAAGAAGGCGTACTCTTTTTACAGTACATTAAGCATTTGGCATTCAGGATTGCAAAACGTGGATGGAATGTCGTTGTGAGCAATCATCGCGGTCTTGGCGGCATATCATTAACTGTAAGATTTCTATTAAGTTTACACTTTTGGCATGGCTTTAACCTTAAAATGGAGATGCGGGACATTGTGCCAAATGGTGAACACACCTTCCTCTCAGTCTTGATTTACTTTTTTAAAACCATTTCTTTTACAGGTTATTCCAAACACACTATTACTCTTCTTTAATTTTCAAAAAATAAGAAACAAAAGAAGTTGAAACTATGAAAGACTCTAGTTGGGATTAGCTAAAGCAAGTTACAGAAAAAAAAGAACACGGAGTTATTACTTCTAGTGAGTCACAAGCAAACAAATGTGGCTAACATAGCTGTTAGAGAGAGCGGGAATCTACGTGGAACCCATTCATTTGTTGTAATGTACAATTTGTTTAATTTAGTTGCATATTGTTTGACCAAATGTACATTACTGCTAAAGTACCTTTGACCTGAGCACATCTTCAGGGAATGGGTTGTGTGAGGTTCCAATTAACTGTTGGACGAACTATTTTCCGTCCAATGATATGATTTTCCTGATGGTTATGCATATATTATATGTTGTTATGATGATTTTCTGTATATTTGTGATGTATCTTGGTTATCCTTGGTCCTTGTCAGTCTGAACGTGTCTATAATGCTGCATGGACGGAGGATATAAGGAGAGTGGTTGACCATATTCATAGTCAACATCCAGAAGCCCCTCTGTTTGTTGTTGGAACTAGTATTGGCGCAAATGTTCTGGTATAAGTATTTACCGTTTTAAACACTTTATAAATTCACGTTCTCTTGACTGAATTGGATTTTCTCATAAAACCAGCAGCAGATGTAGAGAAGTTTGGTAGCTCAAATTTGCTTTTAAATTCTTCTGATTTTTAAGCTTATGAAGGTTCTAAAGTTTAAGAAGGTGGAGAATGGTTATGGGATCAATGGGGAAAAAATTTATTGTGGACTGTAGAAGTCTTTATTGTTTATCCTCTTATCTAACTTTGATTATTTTGTAATTAGAGACTTGTGGACTGTAGAAGTCTTGATTATTTTGTAATTAGAGTCTCTTTTGTTTCCCTTTCAAAAAAAAAAAAAATAAAAAATCTAACTTTGATTTTGGTGGCGTTCCTAGTCCTTGTCTGCTGTTTCTGGTTTTCAATGTTTATGAAACGTAAACATTTGGTTATTGTTTCTACTTCTTGTTTCTCATTTTAAGAAACATATCCAAATTAGGTATAGATTTGGAAATAACAAAATCTAGTTTCTTGTTCTTTTCATGTTTCAAGTTCTTTTAAAATATGAACAAAATATAAATTATCATTTTGGTCTTGTGAAATACATAGTAGATATATGAAAGCAAATATAACATAAGAATTTTGGATAAGTTTTTTCAAAAGATATTTAACTTTCATGTAGAATTTTATTTATAATTAAAACTCTTAGAGAGCAAGAAATGGTTACCAAATATATTTTTGTTTTTCAATAAAAAAAGAGAGAACTAGATGCAACAAATAAGAAACATTAGATGGAAATCATTTTTTCTGTTTTTCTTTACCAACATGTATTGCTTCCTCCAGGTAAAATACCTTGGAGAAGAAGGTGCCAATACCCCTATTTCTGGGGCTGCTGCGGTTTGCTCGCCTTGGGATCTTTTGGTTAGTATACCAATCGTGTTTTGAATAATCATTTTATGATCTAGGTTGGCCCAGTAGTAGAAAAAGGAGACTTAGTCTTAAAACTAACTAAGAGGTCATGGGTTCAATTTATGGTAGCCACCTACCTAGAAATTAATTTGCTATCTTGTTCTGTGAGATTAGTCGAGGTGCACATAAGGTGGCCCGAATACTCACGAATATATATATATATGTGTGTGTGTGTGTGCAAAATTTGTTACAATGTCAGTGTCATTATAAGAACGAATGTTCTATTCTGTTTTCAATCGTCTAACACAATTCACATGCCGTTTTCTTCTGTAGATATGTGACAGGTTCATTAATCGCAGGCTTGTTCAGAGTTTTTATAATAAAGCTTTGGCTAACGGCTTACAAGGTTTTGCATTATTGTACGTCTAAACATTTTTGTATAACCTTGATATGGTTTTTTTTTTGTATCCATTGACATGAAAACTTAAGAATGCTTTGCTGATTTAACTATGAAACATAAGATAACTTTAACATCTTTCCAAATTTAGGTTTCTTACATTATGACCAAATTATACTTCCTGCAGGCATCAATCCAACTTGTCTCGACTTACGGAGTGGGAATCCATTAAGAAGGTCCTTAAATCTGTTTCATTGTACTTGGCATGCAAATATTTTAAGCCACACATCTGAAACTTTGTTAGCTCTGATACGATTCTCTTCTGTTGGACACTCCCGTTGATGTCTCAACATAGCCTCATCACTTCAAATTGATCTGGACTTTATGCAAAATCAATATTTCTATCTATTCTGCTTTTGTTTTTTAAATATTCAATGTTAAGAAAACTACTTCTTGAGCTGTACTTGCGTGAGGAATACAAGACTATGTTACATTTAATTTCATAACAAATTGGACGATATATTAGAATAAAGCTGGATACATGCGGCTCTGTTGGTCTACATTATTTACCCCACCCATTCGATGCAGTAGATTGGAGTAGTATTTTAAGGCCCTGCGAGGCTTTCAAGTTCAGGATTTTTACTCACTTCTTTGATGGTTCTAAATGACAATTAAGACAAACCTTTATAATTGTATCACAGAAGTTTTATTTTGGTTTGTTTGTTTGTTTTTTTTTTTTTTTTGGTGTCCAACCATAATTCATATTATACATACATATAAATATATATCAACCTTTTCTTCTTGTTCCATGGCAGTCACGTTCGGTTCGTGATTTTGACAACTATGCCACACGTGTCCTTGCAAATTTTGAGGTAAAACACACACTATGAATACTTTTTTTTTATAGGAAACACACACTATGAATACTAATTTTCACTGGATAAATTGATATGAAAAAATCAATTTATACTCGGCACTTGAGCGATATATCTGCTAGTCATACACCCTCACCAAGAGTTCAAAGGTTTGAAACATCGAACCCCCAATGTTGTTAGACTTGATAAACAAAATCAATTTGTACCCTTTCATAAGTTATCAATTTAGACTGTTTGTTTAAGATTCCATTTTAGCTTAGCTGGTTAATACGAAGTATTGAAAATCAAAACTACATGGATAATTTTCACGCGTTTAAGACTTCAGTATCATAGAGATATATTGGGAATCAATTGGACAGAAGCATACATTTTTTCATATAAGTGGTTTTGTATCTCCTCATCCTCTAGTTTTCTTCACTTATCTGGGGAATAATTACATGGTAGTTTTCCTTGCTACTTTGGTAGGATTTCAGGAGAAAAATAATTTTAATGAGTTAATTCTGACTTGATTTTAAATGGAATCAAGTGAAACTAATTATAACTCACTAAAGAAGATTTAAAATTGATACAATTAATAATTTGAGGTTTTAATTGATACAAATTCAAAATTTAGGTGTATAGATTGATTTTTTTGCCAAATTTCACATTCAACTAAATTGTTTTTTTGTGTCAAATTTCATATTAAACAATTCTCGGGGTACTTAAAATAGTAAAATATCCAGTTTGTTTTTCAAAGTAACGGTTAATATATAATCATCAACGTGTAGGCATATGGAAGAAATAAATGAAAAAATATGCACTAAAAGTATCTTTTTCGCACAGTAATTTTTTTTCCCATTTTTGTATTATAAAATGTAACCCAAAAGGCCCTCATGTTTCCATATCTTTGTAAATGGTAATACATGTTTTCCTTTCCCAGACCGTGGATGCATATTACAGGCACGCCACTAGTTCTAACTATGTGGGAAATGTAGGAGTACCACTTCTATGTATCAGTGCTTTGGATGATCCGTTGTGCACAAAAGAAGCCATTCCATGGGACGAGTGTAGGTAGGGCATATTCCTAGTTCATGCTTGTATACACTTTTTTGGCATTATATTTAATGCTATACTATTTTTCACCTAGTTATCAACTTATTGCTCAATGATCCTTTCAACACCCCCCCCCCCCTCTTTTGCCTTTTTTTCCTTTGCCAGTATCTGATGTTAGATGTTTACCATTAAGCTTCAACATTTTTCGAACATCCCATTGCCCAAATGTGAATGAGTTTCCCCACCTGTTCTTCGCAAATATCCAGTAGGAACATTATCTTAGTTTTCTATCTACTCAACTGACTATCAATATATTACCCCATGTGATGGTGTAATGAGGAAAAGGTGTCAATTTGTTTTTGCTTAAAAGTCCAAAATTTATCTTAGTTTTCTCTCTACTCAACTGACTGGGCCTTGGTTTTTTGGTTTACATTTTTTTTTTTTGATATCCGTGAGTGTCCGGACCAGCTTACGCGCACCTCGACTAATCTCACGGGACACCCGCCTGAC
>JBBPDJ010000002.1:4433057-4448810 GCA_037974625.1 Cucumis cinereus | reverse complement strand
CACCTCGACTAATCTCACGGGACACCCGCCTGACCCTACAACATTTGGGTGTCAAGAAAACTCGTAGGAAATTAATTTCTAGGTAGGTGGCCATCATGGATTGCACCCATGACCTCTTGGTTAGTTATTGACCTTTTTACCACTAGACCAACCCATGATGGTTGGTTTTTTGGTTTACATTTATAACTACTTATTCTGTAGAGGCCATTTATTTGCCCTCAGTTTCTATGTTCTTACTAGAGCTGTTTTTAAAACTTGTGATTTATTTCACAAGTTATTCAGAAAAGACTATTTCTGGAATTACCATTCACAAATCCGTGATTTTGAAGGGAATAACTTTTTTTCTTCGGAAAATAAATCATTTGTGAGAAAATGTCATATTACTTTTTAAGGGTTTAGGGTTAACCCAAAACCCTAAACTTTTTAATATATAATTATTCAAACTCATCTTTGCTGAAGGCTTCTTCTAAATAAAGGAAAATAGTTTCCAATCCTCTGAAGTCCTTGTTTTTTCGCCTTTATAGCAGGTCCATACAATTCAGTGCCATGACTTGCCTAATCCTATCTTTCTTGGAGTTTGAATAACACTGTTTGATTAACTATTTACAGGGCAAATAGGAACGTCGTTCTGGCAACAACACCACATGGAGGTCATCTAGCCTTCTATGAAGGGATAACTGCTAACACCCTGTGGTAATATACATGTGCTCCCATTTGTTGCACTGGGAAAAAGGAATTTTTGTGCAATTCTCCAAATTATAATGATTGTAGTAGTTAGAGAAAACCAGGTTAGTTTATAAGACAATTTTCCATTGTCGTAGAAGAGAGCAAGAATTCTGATGTGATGAAAAAATCTGGTAGAGTTTCTCAGAAAATATCCTTATAGTATTGAAAGTGATACCGGTCCTTTTTCTGGGTTTGGAAATCTTGTTCTACTTACTTTGATTGTGGTTTACGTAACTTTGAGCATAAAAATGTAAAAAAAAATAAAAAAATGAAAACGAGTGAATTACTGATTACCCGAAGTCTGACTAGATCTTATTTTGGAGCCTAACTTTCATTCGCAATCTTGGAATTGAAGTCATCTAATTGTGATTCATCATGTCAAATCATATGCTGTAGGTGGGCGAGAGCTGTCGACGAATTCCTTGGCGTCCTGCATTCCAGCCCATACATTGGCATAATAAAGGAGGTGCAGTAACATGATCATAATTAAATTTAAAGCATTTAGGGCTCAGGCACATTGAAAGCTAATTCATGCATCATGAATGATCGGATTATCGAACTTAATGAGAGCGCTAACGTTGGAAAAGACACTGGGCCGTTTTACCTCATGGAAGGATCAGCTATTTATCCGACTGACTCCATCCATGAAATTGACGAGATCCAAGCTACCTTGCTGCCATACTGGACAACCATTATTGTTAGCATTTTAACAATGTGCTGGCCTCCCGGATCATCTAAGAGTAGATAGGAATAACTCTAATTAATTAAGAATAGTTATAGATTCCCAACTTTTGATCGGTTTCTAGCTGCCCTTCCACTTCCCGTAGCTTTCACTTACTCATAGACAACTTACCTTTTTCTGCCTATATATCTTTACTATATGATTGCACACTGCTAGATTTTTCAACTCTTTCTGCCCTGTTCTTGTTTCCTACAAAAGTGAAGTGTATTGGTGGATTGGCTTTCATTTCAAAGAACTTGGCTTGTGTATAATGCCAATTCCCAAATCAATGCTGACCAAGAAAAGCATGTTGAACTGGACAACGGGGAGTTTGAAAATTTTATTTCTTCAATAAGACAACCTTCTGGTTGTCCATGAAGTTTCTAAGTTGGAGCATTTGCAGCTCTGGTGCAAGGCAGAAGAAAAGTTTGATCAAAATTTTATACTTGATATTAGTTTTGATATTGTTTGTTTTTCTCTAAGAACCGAATCTCTTCTATTAATCGCTCTGCCATCAAGTCTGTTTGGCTATGCATATTGATTGGTCTTTTTTATGCTCGAATGATGTTGCTACTGGTCCCTTAGCCATGCCCATATGGGTTTGAGTTTTGATCATCCGTTAATATTTTGAATGTTTTTATTGGTATTTACACCCCTTCAAACTTTCCCTCGACAACCATTTTTCTGTTGGTCCATCATCCACACATCGATAGATTTTATTTTTCGCAGGAGAGATATTGAAGATCTTCATGCTTTATGCAACGATTGTTTGGGCTTTGGTAGTGTTTTTCCTGCTTTAGTTCGATCAATAAAATATCCATAGGTGGTTGCGTTGCCTTACCACAAGCATGAGAGAATTCAACAAGGACATCTGAGATCTCTCTCCTAATGATATGCCTGTTTCAAATGGCTGTTGTATTTGGTCAAACATGACTGAATCTTCCATTTTCAATCTTCTTGACTCAAACAAGTGGAATGATTCATTCACTTATGATACTTTCCAGAATAAAGGATCATCTTTGAACATTTTCCTGATGCCTTAGAAGTTGAAGCTTTTTCTTGGTTGCAATCCCTCCCATATTTGAAAATCCATTCCGTCAATGTTATTTTAAGGAAAAAGAAAACCGCTGGAGTTTTTAAGTAATTAACGTTTGAAGTCTTCTATCTCTATGTAATCTAGCCTTATACAACCTATACTTTCTTGCAGAAGCAAAAGACAGCAGCGCCTACTCCAAGCTTTTCCATCGATCAGGGTCCTTACGTGAGCGTTTTGGAAGATGGAATGGTCACTGCCGTAGGAGATGAGCAAACGGATGATACTATGCAAGAGCAAGATGTGCCAAACCAGGAAACGGCCAATGTTACTATGAACGACGAAGTCATTTTGGACAAAGTAGAGGCTGATGAACATGTTACAAAGAACGACCAACCAAAGCGCTACGAAGAAAAGGATCCAAATCCAACACAGGCCACAACTCTTGTAAGGAAATGCACAGATTGTCTTGCACGCCGGAGCAGTAAATCATTTTGGCTGCTCGCATACATTGCAATTGTCACAACTTGGCCCATGGTGCGCCCAGCTCTCTCATTACTCTTTAAGAAGAGATATAGAAATCCTGCTCCTGGAGGTCCACGTAAAATATAGGATTTGTTGCTAGCAAGTATTAATAATATTAAAGTTACCATTCAATTGAAATAAAATGAAGAGAGGAATTGAATTACATGTACTGTAGTTTATTTATTATGAAGAAATAAGATGCCTGAAACTAGTTATGTAACTTATTGTTTGTCCAATTTTATCATACACTGTACTATTATTAAAGAAATAAAATTGAACTCTGTTTACTCCATCCTGTTATTTGATGTTTCTGTCGTTGGCTTTTCTCAGAAGCCTTCTTAAACACCAGTTGACCCAGAAGACAGGTAAAGATAAATTTAATATTATATCCTCTAACACCCTCTCTCACTTGTGAGCTTGGAATACACAGAAGACTTCATAATATTGCAGGGGTTTAAATACAAGACTTCCTAGTCTACTTGTCCTGTTAAGCTTCAGCTGATGGATGAAGGTAAATTTAATATTATATCATCTAAAAAAAATTCGATTAAATTTGCATTATAATTTCGTGCTAGTGAGTTTAATGTTGCACCAAGTGAACTTGGACAATGAGATTCTTTTAAACTAACATGTTAGTGTTTTTCAATTCACTCAACATTTGTAGTTGGAGGGAGCATTAAGTGATGTGGAAGGCAAGAAAGGAGTAGGCATTTAAGCTACAGTGGATATTCTAACTGCTGTACCAGAAAATCAAATATTTGGAGATTCAACTACAACTAATGCCTAGGTCCACCTTCCCCAAAGCAGCTGCTTTGATGAAAGAAACTATAAATTGCAAAATTCTACATGATAGCGTTGCAGCTAAACGTGCGACAAGTAAGCATTTTAAGCTTTCTATACATGGAAAGAATGCATGTTCTGTGTTACTAATTTGTTAATTTGAAAGATTAGGGAAAAAGAACTTTTTGGTCGGAAGGTTTTGAGTATAGTTTCTACTTGATCTCTAAGTTTTAAAATGTTATACATTAGGAGACGTTTGCGGGACTAAGTGAGTTATTATAGTGTATGACTTATAATAGTTTGTGTTTTGAGTGCATACTGGAAACTATTTTATTTAGTGAAAGATAAAAGAGGATGAGTAGGACATATTAAACATTGTAACAAAAAAAAATTTGAAATGATAATATTGTAATTAATTGTGGATTATAATAATTGGAAAACACCAACTATTATAGGTCACTCTACCCAATTAAAGTTATATACTCAAATAGTCTTGAAGCGCCTAAAATTCTTTTAGCGTTGTTTCAATTTAGTTTCTAAGTTTCAAAATATTACAATTTTATTTTTGAAATTTTGAGTTTTTTTCTTTTCTTTTTTTTTTTTTAAAAAATTGGTATGGGTTTCTAGATTTTTCATTAAATACTCCCTTTGTGTTTTAATTTTAAAAAATTAAAAGAATTATATTTAATTGAGTTTTACTATTTCTCATCACTTTTAAAATGAAATTCAAATAATTTTCACTTCATAATTATTTAAAATTAATTATTAGACATTAATAACTGTGAGTATCAAATTGAAACTAAACTCAAGACTTGAGGACTCTATATATAAGATTTTTAAATTTAAGAATGAAATAGAAACTATACTCAGAACCTAGGGACTCAGAAAACTATTTTACCCTTCGTATATAAGCTCCACCTCTCTATTGGTTGGGTGGTCATTTTCGACTATCTTCCCCTCAACACTATGATAGGATGATTTTTGTCTTATCCTTGAAACAACAGCCATCCCTCTCTCTCTCTCCCCCTTTACTTTTAAAGCTAAAGCAAAGAGCTCAATTCTCCCACCAAACCAATCGTCAAATATACCATATCTTCCCACACCCTCGTACACATCCCAAACTCACTAACTCTCCAACCATGGAAGACCCTGACATACCTAGCCAAACTTCTGCCTCCACTGTCGACACCTCCCGCCCCTTCCGCTCTGTCAAAGAAGCCGTTGCCGTGTTCGGCGAACGCCTTCTAGTTGGAGATGCATATTCATCATCTCCAAAACCATCTACCGACACCCCATTACCTGAAATAGGCACATGGGAGGCAATGCCAAGCTCTACAATAACAATAAAAGAAGAGAAAGAACATGTTTTGGATAGCTTGAAGAAACTTGAGGCAGAGCTGGAAGAGACCAAGGAAGAGTTGAGGTTGCTAAAGGAAAGGGAAGTAGATACAGAAGTGGCATTGGCATCACTGAATGCAGAGCTGCATAAGAACATGTCGAAGTTAGCCGAGGCCGAGGCGGCCGCAGCAGCAAAAGCTGCATCGACAAGAAGAATTGTGACGGGATGCGAGAGTGGAAGGATAGAAGAAGAAACGAAGAGGTCGGAATTGAAGATGAGGAGAATGGAGGAGACAGATTCACCTACATTGGCTCAAATATTGAGCTTTGGAGACAAAATAGGGTATTTTGGAGGGAAGAAGGAAAAGAAAAAGATAAAGAAAAAACCAATTATTCCTCTGGTAGGAGATTTGTTGTTAATATTAAGGAAAAAAGGGTCTTCTGAGAATGATCTTCGTTCATCTTTCAATTCCTTCAATTAAAAACCTTTGTATTTGCCTTCTCCCTTCTCCCTTCTTCCTACTTGCATGTTTCTGTATCCAGTCTGTGTGTACGTTGTGGATTGTATACGTTTGGAAGTGATTTTAAAATGGTTGAAATCACTTTTATTATTTTATACCTATGCTTTTCTTTCTTTCTTTTTTTAAAAGGTGATAGTAAATTGATTTGTGTATATGTCATCAACAATATAC
Organism: Cucumis cinereus; assembly: GCA_037974625.1. Lineage (NCBI taxonomy): Eukaryota > Viridiplantae > Streptophyta > Magnoliopsida > Cucurbitales > Cucurbitaceae > Cucumis > Cucumis cinereus. The sequence continues at coordinate 4,442,995 of JBBPDJ010000002.1, read as the reverse complement.
AACAGCCATTCAACTAAGTTCATGTCTATTTAGGGTGGATTTAAAATGCATTTTCAATATTTAATTTTAAAAAATAAGTCATTTTAGAAAAAATTGGAGTGTTTGACAATCACTCAAAATAGATTTTCAACTGTATTTTAATCCGTTTTTATCAAACGCGTTTAAATAAAAATTAGTTTTTTTAAAAACATTTTTTTTTCTTAAAGTCAATCCAAACATGTCTTTAAATTATAGCCTAACAAAAAAAAATTTAATTTTTTTTTTAGATGTTTGTATAAAAATTTAAAATTTTAAGCTAAAAAATAATGTCAAACTTTGGTCAACAATGAGCTTGGATTGACATTCTTTTAAAAGATAATTATAGTATTTTTTATAAAAATACATTTTGACCTTTCATTTTGGGTTAGTTTCTATTTAGTTACTAAATATCAAAATGTTACACCTTAATTTTAGACTAAGTTTAGGCTTTTAGCTCTCAAGTTTGTGAATATTATTATTTTCGGTTGAAATTTGAATTTTGTTTCAATTTATACTTTTAATTTCAATTTTTCAATAAATACTCATATCAAGGTATGGATGTCTATTAATACAAACATTTCGTAAAGTGATAAATTTAGTTTTAATAATGTTGAAAAATAGTGGAACATAATTGATAATAATATTTTAAAAATAACTAATGTGGCATTATCACTAAAGATGAAAAAAAAGAGAGTATTTTGGTAAAATCAAAGTAAAATCTTAAATCATAGACCAAATTAAAACAAAACTCAAATCTCGATTGTGAAATTGCAACATTCAGAAACTTAAAGAATAAAGTGAAACTATACTCTAAACTTAAAAGATTGAAGTGTTAAATTTCGGAATCTAGGACTAAATAAAAAAATTATACCAAAAATCAGGTAGTCATTCTTAATAATAATAATTTGATCAAAATATTATTTTGATCCTTATACTAAGAGAAATTTTCAATTTTAGTCTCTTGACTCTTAAACATCTAACTTTAATTCTTGTGCTTTCAATAAATTTAAAATGTAGTCAATCTAAGTTTATTTTAATCGAGATTAGTTATTTATATGTCTATGTTGGAAAAGACTAGATGACTTATTTGAGACTAAAATTGAAATTCGGCCTTTCAAATATACTTTCTTTAATTTTTCAACCTCAATTCTCTCGATCTTCTTCAATATTTCAATGTCACACGTCTTTGATTATTCGAACGCTCTTGTAAATTAGATTAGACTAAATTATTTCTGAATTTGTATATATCCATCGGCTTGGTTAGTCTGGCTAACATTTATGTTTTGCGACGTGCACCCACACATTGGTCCTTCTAGTGTCCTATGCGCTTGGTTGGGTTCATCTATGAGCTCCATCGAACCAAACGGTTTAAAGGTGGACCAATCTAAGATTAAAATGGAATTAGAAACCAAAATTTGGTATTTAAACCCTAAAATGTTTTAGTGGTTAGTGGTTAGTGGTGAGTGGTGAGTGGTGAGGGAAGGGTAAGATATTGTTAATTCCGGAGGGAATTAGAAATTAGAAGAAAGTAAATTGAATAGCGGAGGAGAACGGTGAAGAAGAAGAAGAAGAAGAAGAAGAAGAAACAGAATTTGAACACTCAATTTTCTCAATCTCTTCATCGATTCTGATCCAACTCATCCTCCTTTTTGCACAACCAACAGCGATTGAATTCAATATGCATGCTGTGGTGTTGAATTTGAATCCTTCCCCTTACACCAGAGCTCCGCAAACCCTAGAATCTCCTTCTTGTTCTCGTAATTTCAAGGTTTCCTTTTATTTCCACTGTCTATTGCTCAATCCTTTATTTTTTTTTTTGTTCCTTTTTAATCAAATTAACATGTTTATTTCTTTTAGGTTTCGAGGTTTTTCTTTCGTCATGTTTCACCTTGGCGGAAATCGTGTCGTTCTCTTCGAATTCGATTGCCGTCTAGCTCACGCACGCGAGGTATGGTTCCTTTTTATGTCTTCTATTGAAGTGAATTGGACTGAATCAAGTTCTGGTTGTTGATTCTGTTTGATGATTTCTTTTTATTATCTTAAATTCTTCACTCTTGAGTCAGTGCATCTAGTTAGAATGGAGAGGATGAACAAACCCCCTCCCCTATCAATTACCAATCTTTGTTGTTTGATTCCAAAATTTCTGTTTTGCAGTTATAAGAGCTGTTGCAACTCCCAATTCGGCATTGGAATTGCCACTGACTGCAGAAAATGTTGAGAGTGTGTTGGACGAGGTTCGACCATATCTTATTGCAGATGGTGGAAATGTGGCATTACATGAAATCGACGGAAATGTTGTACGGTTAAAGCTACAAGGAGCTTGCGGCTCATGTCCTAGTTCTGTTACGACCATGAAGATGGGAATTGAACGCCGTTTGATGGAGAAGATCCCTGAAATTGTTGCTGTGGAACCAATAGCAGATGAAGAAACTGGACTGGAGCTCAACGAAGAGAATATAGAGAAGGTACAGAAATGTTCTCTTTCAATCAATCGTATTCATTCTATTATTTAGATGCAACTTTGAATTGTACTTTTGCCTTAAACACCCACAAGCCCCAACTCATAACGAAAAAGGGCTGCTCCCCACCAAGATAACTGAACTCTTTTTTGGGAGGAAGAGGCCAAGTGGTATTAGCTTCCACGGGTTCTTTGCTATATCCGATTATTGAGAAATGAAGGATCGGAATACTTAATTATTAACCACCCTAAATTACCCTACAAAAAGTTTTAAAAATTATGGAACCTATGGTCAAACTCTAATGGCTTGGCTAGCAAAAACTTTTATAAAATTTATTATAAGTTTCGGCTGAGTTTTCCTTAAAAAATGGGTTAATCATGCCTAAAAAGATAATACGCTCCCAAATAAGTTGTTATAAACTCCAACTCCAACTCCAACATGAAGTGTCCCCTCACACCACTCCATACTCTCTAGAGAAAATCTACGACCATAGGATGGTCAAAAGCCATCAAGAGAAAAACATAAACAATTTGTTTTAAAATTCATCATAAACTTCAAAATTGTACAATTTTTAATGGTTATTAAGAGAACTTAAGGGTCGGTTAAGCAAGCATTCTTTGTACTCAACTTCAAAGATACATTATCTGGCATCTTTCACTTTTAAAGATACTCTTGATTAAGCAACACATCAAGCTGTTTGTGAACCTATTATTTCTGGTTTCGTGATTACATCTTCCTTTCCTTCTTTTCTTCAAAACAATATCAATCAATTTAGTGCATCCTTAGGTTTGTGGGTCTGATTTTCTCATTCATGTGTCACTCGACTTGGTTTTGGTATAAGACTGCGACCAGCTTGATTTAGCTTGCAGCATTAGAATTTGCTTCTCAGGAAGAGCTGTATGATTGAACTGTACTGGTAGGTTATGTTTACTTTCTTTGGTTGTAGTGAAAGTGAACTTAGCTCAACAACAATTAACATGATTTCCTTTCCTAAAGGTTGGACGTTTGATCCATCATCTCTTCGGTTGTACTTCAAAAAACTTTCCCTGGGTGTAAGAAAAGTACGTTTTTCCCCATCTTGGATTGTCTGGTGATGATTCCTTATCCCGTCTCATCCTTGCATCCAAATTAGCTGTGGTATTCCTTACCACTACTTGGATTGGCTGTATTTCCATCGTTATTTATTATCATCTGTTCAACCTTGATGGAAATTTCAATGCCTCCTTCAACCCCATGAAATATTGGAAACAAATTAAGACCCATTCTTGTTGTACAACTATGGTCGAATGTTTTACAGTGATGCCATGAGGTCGATTTAGTCCACAAATTTAGAAGCTGAACTTTCTCTGAACCCTTTTCTTAGGTACTTGAAGAGATAAGACCTTACCTTGTTGGGGCAGCGGGAGGATCTCTTGAACTTGTGGGTATTGAGGAGCCAATAGTTAAAGTTCGGATTACGGGGCCAGCCGCCGGGGTTATGACAGTTCGTGTGGCTGTTACACAGAAATTGCGAGAGAAGATACCATCCATAGCGGCGGTTCAACTTTTGTCATAATGAACTCCAATTGTAATGAGGGATTGTGTATAGTTCTTCGTTATTCGACCAATAGAATCTCGTAGAATTTGTGTATAATGGGGTTGTTGCATTGAGGCATCTTGGTTGGTTGGTTGGTTGTTGGCACTGTATTTATGTAAGAAGGTATAAACAGTTTCTTAGAATATTTCAATTTCATACAGTTCTCTTTCTAAAGAGAGGGCGGCCACAAATAATTTGGTAAAATCTTAAATCTAATGAATGGAATAGCTCCCTCTGTTTATACAATCCACAGCATTTACATGGAAAATTGCTCAAAAGGACCCAAAACTCAACTACTTTTATACAAATGATTGTCTTAAAAACATATCTTCTTTACTTTTTGTGAATCAAAACTATCATTTTACCCTTATATTATTAAAATATTAAATACTAGATTTAAATTTTGTTAGGCCATTTAAAAGTTGAGATTTTTTAACGTTAAGGAAATATATGTTGTAACAACCTATAAATGACCAACAAAATCAAATTGCAAGGTGATAGTTGCACGTTAGCACAACACAAGGTGCACGATGCACTATCGTGGAGCTTGGGGTATGAGATCATGCATCTCCTGTTTTGTGATTTTACTTTGGTCGTATTTTTTCATGTTTTTTTCAAATATTAATAAATATCTAACTTTAACAAGTTTCGTTTGACAACCATTTCGTTTTTCAAAATATGAGTTCATTTGCATAGACGCTTTTGCTTTTAAGGTTGTTATTATTCAATTCCATACACCAGGTTTAGGTTTAATAATATAGTAAGACATTTGCAATGTAGTAAAATCAGTTTGTAATTATCGTGTGATCATTTGCACACAACTTCCTTTTCATGTGTTTTATGAGGCATCAAATTTTAAGTATGAAGATCAACATCAAAGACACTTAAAATCGAAAATATCACATGAAAAAGAATCAAATCTCTCCCCCAAAGTCCCAACCTTGAACTGAAAATTAGAACAAAACACAATCCTTAATGAAGGCTACAATACATTTGTGGGGACAAAACATGAAGGGGCAAAACGTCTGGGAAAGACAAATGACACTACAAGTTCTTAGAGAATCAGATTAAAGATTACATGGAAGAGGAAGAGGAAGGTAAGCTCTTTCTAGAGTCACCAAAACAGGATGCCTTCTATAAACTCACTCAACATACCATCTTATTTCATGTATTACACAACTAGTAATACTGTTTAAAGCCCGAGTTCTTTGAGAAGTTGATTCCATCTCGGAGTTTCTTCGTCAAAAATGTACGTCAACGGAGATATTAGAACCCCACTTCCTCCAATCTGCAACAATTAGTTTGACATGAGAAATCAAATGGTTTCATAATGCAATTAAGGACACTGTTTTTATAATACGGGGCTAATTATTGTTCAAGACAAAAGCTAATGGCTTACTGCTCTCAGTTGCTGAACCGACTTGTAGAGGGATTTTTTAGGGACACATATGACAATGGCATAGTAATCAGCTACTACCTTCCCGTCACGTTTGCAGAAAACTGGACTTATGGTAGGGCCCTGTATAAAGAGAACAAAAATTATACACATTTTATAGGACTATACGTTCACTTTCTAGAGGATTATTATTCTTTTAGGGGTAGTAATGAAAGAATTGCTTCCACCTGCATCCCAGACAATGATGTTTGACTTAAAACACGCTCGGCAACTTCTTGTGCGCTACTTCCTCTCATATTAGCAGTCACCTGCCAATTTGAGCATGTTAAATTTCCAGCACAGAAGAAAAAAGAATATTGATTACAAGTAACACAACAAGAACTCACCGTGAACTGACCAACGGCCATCAGATGTGCTTCCAATCTTTCAAGAATCTCATGGGTTGTGTCTAAAGCACCTTTCCTCTGAACCAAGGACTTTCGGCTGGCAAGAAGAACAGCCTAAAAAGCATTATCTTTGTGGTAAGAAAGCATCTGATATAGAGAAAACCTAAAACAATTATCAAATGGCAAGCTTCTCAAAGCAACTCAGTTTTACAAGATTAAAGGAAAGAGACCAATTTAGAAGGTCACCTGGCTTTCCAAAACCACTCCACCTTCAATTTCTTTCAAGTTGTTCTCTCTCAGAGTAGTCCCGCTACTTACAAGGTCCAAAATAGCATCAGCTATCCCCATCTGCATTTCAATGGGGAAACATTGTTCTATAAGTATGGAGAAACAGTACTGAGCAGTGAAGGTTGTCCAGATTATTATGCCTTCTTCAGTCATAGAACTGAAAAGCCTTATCAGAAAATCAACACTATCTATCTAGGTATCAGACACATTCATTCTTACATTAGTTGCAGGAAGTTTCAACCTAATTAAATTTTCCAACCTGAAAACAGGGAGCTAACGGTAAATGTATTATCATCCTTTCTCAAAATCCATTCCAGAAGTTACATTTTAGTCCAATTGGCCAATACATACCTAATTAACAAGACAATCTTGTACGCAAAACGTGAGTTACTTGGGATGCATGAGTTATGTTAAATCACTGATTGATCCAAAAGCATATCTTTCTAATACAATAGGGGGGAGCAATTCGAACCATGGACCCCATTGTTATCAATGCAGACCATATGTCAGTCCAGCTATGCTTGCTTTGGCATTTACCCAGAAGCTCAATACTTTAACACTTTAACACTCCCCTCTCACTTGTGGGCATGAACATTGTTTTTAAAAACTCAAACACAATAAAGCGCAATGTTCTTCGGGGCTTAAGTGTAAGGCGCAAAAAGCCAACGACTCTTTTTTGTGAAATGCACTATAGTATAAAAGTACTACATAAAGAAGAGAAAGCATAAATGAAGTACAAATATGGAGGAAAAAAGACCCCTAAACACAATAAATTTTATATTTAAGCTTAGTAAATTTTATTTTCTAAGTTAACAAAGAAGAAAAACCCTAATTATAACTATTTCTTAAAAGATAATAAAAAAGTAGCAAAGGCCCGGGCTTCACAAAAGGTAGGCGAGCCTTATTTTGGAAACCAAGGCACCAAACTTGCCCCTTCAACCTAGCGACACGCTTGGGAGGGGTTTTTTAAACACCTGGCTTGAAAATTTTAGTAGACCCAACAAGTAGAAATCAATATTAGTTAGAAAGAAAATGACATTACAAGGGATTGAACACAAGATCTCCAATTCTAATGCCATTTTAAACCACCGAGACCCAAAAACTTAAGCTAATGGGTTGCGCTAAATTTGATTGCATCAACATTGTACAAAGTAAATGATCCATGGAAATTAGATTGCATCAACATTTTAAAAAAGTAAATGATCAGTTCATCCAAAAAAGAACTCTTACAAAAACTTAACTAAAACCTACAGGACAATTTCATGGTTTGCCCACTGGCAATAACATCGGGCAATGCATCATATCACACTGGTAGAATACAAGTGTAATGTGGAAATCAGCAAACAACTCAAGACGAGAACTTTAAATTTCAGCAAGAACTATTACCGCAGGGGCAGCCTCTAATGCTCCATCAGCCGTTGAAAAACTCACGTGTTTCAACCCATTCTCTCTAAGAAATTTGGGGCCAAGCTGTGAAAAAAGACATTAGAACGAATCCAATTAGTATTTCATTCAAACTTCAAAGTTCAAACTGAAACAATTTTTTCTTTTTACTTTTGAGAAAAAGAAGCAGTGATGAGATGGATGATGAAGAAACGCATCATACATAAGTAAAGCCAGTAGCAACTCGAAGAGGCTTCGACTCGGTCCACTGGGGCATCTGAGCCAGATCCTGGATTGAATTTATATTCTCGAAAATGCCATATTTGGGTATCTAGTTTGAGAAGATAAGTTGACAGTGTCAAACTACAACTCTTGACAAGTTCATGACATAGCAAATCAACGTTGATGATGTGAAGGAGGAAGAACTTACAGCAAGTGATAATCGGCAATCCCCATATTCAAGGGCCTCGTGAACAATAATAAGATCTTCACTACCCTGTGCGAAGAAAATAACAATTGGGAGAAATAGGATTTTGGCTTCTTAAAATTTTGTTCGTTTAAAAAAAAAAAAAACAACAATTGGGGGAAATAGAATTTTGGCTTGTTGTTTTTCTTCATGATAGTTGCAAATGGATGGAAGTGAAATTTATTCTCATAGTAATGAAAAAATAAACAATTTCAAGGTAGAGCAAAGAGGGAACAGTGGCATTCCACAAAAACTAAGAACATTATATATTGAGACCCTCACTTGTCCATATTCGCTCACTGTATCGAGACCCACGATACCGAGGTCCAAGTCTCCAGATAACAATTTCCGAACGATGTCTTTAGGCCTTTGGAACCAGACTTCCAAGCCCGAAAGCTGTTAGGAAAAAAAATGAATGTGTAAACAATAACATTTGCAGACTTCTTCACATGGACTGTAGCTAAAAGCAAAACTCATTCATGAAGTGCAGTGAAAGACTAGCAAGTACCTGTGGGATATTTGCAACATACTGCCGTGGATTGACTTGTTTAACTGATAATTGACAATCCTGGCATGCCAGAGAAAAGAAAAAAAGTAAACAGCTGGAAACGTTTACTAGAAAAATGAAGAAAAAAAATAATAATAATAAAAAGGATGCAGAATAATGGACCTTGAGAAGTTCTAGGGTGTCAGTTGCCATCCGACCTTTACTAGGCAACCCAAATCGAATCTCACTTCTCTCAGAGATCCTCCCGTCTGTAGTTCCATTAAGAGTCTCAACCTGAGACTGTAAGGTAGAGCAAATGATTGTTGGCTTTGGACAAACACGAGAATGCGAAGAACGTGAGGTTATGGAAATTAAAGGAATGGGGGAATTCAGAGACGGCTGAAAATTTGCTGTGAACGCCCACATCTCTCGCAATTCCAATTGAAACTTCCAGAGCTTTGTTGAATGAATAAAACCCTGGGATTTCAGACAAAATAGAAATAAAAAGTGAGATTGCAGTGGATGAATATAATGGTTGCCTCAAAAATTGCCAAAAATAGGACAAAATAGATAACAGATAAAGAGATTTAAGATGGTTTTAATTTTGTTGATTAATAGGACTTCTGATCCTATAAAAGGTCTAATTTTCTCCTTCTAATTAATATCTCTTCACCAATTGACCTAAAAGCTTAAGCTGATAGGTGAAGATAGATTTAATATAATACCAACGCTTCCCTCACTTATGGGTTTGAAATATGAAGAAAAGTCCAACAAGTGAAAATCAATGCAGGGACTTGAATGCATGACCTCCCTGAACCACCTGCTCTAATATCGTCTTAAATCACCTACCTAAGAATTAATTTCATACGCGTTTCCTTAACATCCAAATGTTGTAGGGTCAGACAGGTTGACTCGTGAGTGTCAAGGTGCAAGTAAGCGGGCCTAGACACTCGCGAATATTAAAAACAATAACATCTTAAATCACCAATTGGCTTAAAAGCTTAGGCTGATGGATGAAGGTAAATTTAATATAATATCTAACAAAATCCTTTGCTAAATCCAGAGACCCTTTTTTCATTTCACTCTCTCTCATCTCTCTAGTTTTTCTCCAATTTCTCTCAAGTCTTAACCTCTCTCTGAGCTCATGTATCTCATCTCATTCCCCATTTTTACTTTCTTTTGTCTCGCTCCTTTCAGTTTTAGAGAGGCCCTCGGCCAGAGTTGCATTTACACCAAGAAGGTTCCCAGAAATGGAGAAGTTAGAAGGATCGGATTATATGTCCTTTCATTTCTCGATCGAAAATTGTTGAATATGGAAAGTCCTCACATTTTTCTCATCTCTTTGGAAAGCTAATTTTCAGCAAATATTTACTTTCCCTATTTGTAATATTCTAGCTCTTTTTTTGCCTCGCTCCTTTCAGTTTTAGAGAGGCCCTCGGCCAGAGTTGCATTTACACCAAGAAGGTTCCCAGAAATGGA
>JBBPDJ010000002.1:4421242-4432957 GCA_037974625.1 Cucumis cinereus | reverse complement strand
AAATATTCACGTGATCCATCAATAATTGTGACGAATAAAAAAAAGGAAAAAACTATTTAGAAAGTACGGCAAAAGAACACAATAATTCAGTTTTTTCCATAAAAATAGTGGTGGAATAGAAAGATTAAATAATATTTGCGATTATCGATGTCAGAATACACAAAGAGTATGTGGATCTAGAACTGAATCTAGACAACAATCTGATTTCAAATTCTAACTTGTTATGTTTTGTAGATTTGAAAGTGAAGACATCCGGATTGTTTCAGGTCGGGTGCAGAAGAGATTTGAGGGATTTTTTTTCTATTCAATTTTAAGTTAGCTAAATAAAACAGAAGTACTCTAAGCAAACACTGAATTACTCCATAGGTTTGTTTGACCTGTTGAAAGACGGCTATCTGAAGAGAAGACCCCAAATTGTGAAGGTCTCACTGGGTAGATTAACAAACGTATTCATATAATAAGGGACGTAGATGAAGAATTAATACAGCCCTCTAACATGGAGGAGTGTTCATCATAGGGAATGAGCAAAATAAAGAAAATGTCGGAAATGAAGAGACAAATTGTAGATTTCATGCACGTTAGAACAAAAACGTAAATTTCCTTAGTAGTGCTTAAATCAATCTCCATTCCAAACAATAAACAGCACCCCCACCAACCACACAATGAAATCAATCATTCACAAAATAACATTTCCCCATGAAATTCATTCTCTAATTCAAAACTAAAAAACCAAAACAAACAAGATTTCAGTATTGTGGTCACCTATAGCTGACGACAAGAAACAGAGAGAGAGGATCGGCGGGAAATGGCTGCGGATGAAAGATGACACTGTCAGAGAGGCAGTGCAAATGACGGCACAGTGAAGAGAGAACGAATGCACCACTAACGGCTACGAATGGCGGTGTCGTTGCCGCCGGGAACTCTGTCTTCGGCGAGCCGTCTCGTCGCCTTGTTGTCGGCAATTGGTCGCGTGGAGATATTCAACGTGCGCGTGGGAGAAGAGGAAGGAAATACAGATTAGGGCTTTTTTAGGGGGCAAAACAGTCATTTCGTACTCCAAAAATAAAATAGCAAAAAAAATCAATATTTTGAGAACCACAGGTAAGATGTCACTATAGAGTGATTTTAATAATTTCGTTTTGTTATTTTCAAAAAAAAAAAATCTTTAATATAACAAAATTTCATATTTTATTAATGATAGACATTGATAGACTTCTACCAGTTGCTATAATGGTATTGCACTGTTAGTATTTTTTATAGAATCAATTTTGATATGTTAGATAAATATTTTGGTTAATTTTTCTATGCTTGAAAATGTTTCTTTAAAATAAAATTTGTGTTTGAAAGTGTAAAATCAAACAATAAATAAAATTTGAGTGATTAAAAGGTGTACGAGATGATTTTAAACATGATAGAAATTATTTTAACCATTTTAAAAATCATTCTCAATGTTGCAAGTATAATGTGCAAAACACACTTGTTCGAGTTTAATTGATTTCTATTTAATCTATTAAATTAAAAACAAAAAATGCACTTTAAACATTATTGAACGAGAATCTCTAATAAATTATGGATCCTCACGTCTTTTTAGAAAATTACAAATTATCAAATCTTGAACTAAATTAAAAGTTCATTGGAAAATTGAAATTAAATCAAGACCATAATCAAATTGATAGGGTTATATAATCTTTGAGCCAAGATCAACTGAGGGTGAAATAGTCATCTTTGCCTCATGATAAACCAAGCCTAAAATCTAATTGATTTGGCCCATGGCCCACTAAGCCCAAGCTCATGTCTATGTTGGCCCAAAACAAAATAAATAATTTTTGTAACATATATATTTTTGTTTTAAATTAATTTGAAACACCATATGTAAATGTTAATAAACATATTTAACTAGTATGCACATTATAATTATTTTGATGTTAATCATGGCGATGATTTTGAAACAATCGATATAAAACAGTAAGAGAAGAAGCCTGTAAAAAAAAAATTAACAAAGTTCAAGTCAAATAGCTTGTAGTAGAGAGTGTTAGCTCGGGTCAAGGCCCAGATCAATGTACTTGACCTCGACCAAAGGTTAAGGTTCAGCCTAGTGAAATAGCTAGCGGACAGGTATTATGCAAAGCATCACCCTATGACCATTTACTAAGGTCAAGGAAGATGCTCGACTCGTCCAAGTTGAGGTCAACATTAGCCAATGTCAAATCAGGCATGCCTCCTCGATTCAATGAGTTGAAGAACTATCCTCAAGCAACCTAGGTCAACCACCATTACGACTATATTCCTCATAAGGAGAAGTAAATTCATTTGTCACTCACCAACTGTTAACTTACTGTTATGATATCTCACTACTGAGCGTATTTTCTTAATTTGTTCGTCACGTCTTATTAAACAAATCTATTGTTGATGTCACGTAAAAATCTAACTTATGTTTTTGTTCGAATTTTACGACAACAATGTCGTTTTGTTTCGATTATCTAACCCACGATAATAAATAACTCATTACATATGATTTTAAAAGAATATACTCCATGATACTCATTCATCAAAAAATGGAAATTTTCTTAAACCACATATTTAATAGAATGGACAAACTATCGTTTTTTCATCATAAAGGCCATTCGTTGGAGAGATATTATATTTGCAAAACCTCGTTCTAAAATCAAAAGATTATCAAGTTATATATATATATATATATATATATATATATATTGTTTTTCAAGAAAAATCTAGAATTCTTGAGAAAATATAACAATAAAAATAAAATATAATTTTCAATCGTTATGCTACTGAGCTCGAGTTCACACGATCTTAGAGGGGCACTTATTGAAGATTGCCAACCTCGCCCTTGAGAGAAGTTTCATCACATTTTAATCTTTATATTTTTAAGAGGTTGTTTGTTTCAGATATACTGTCGTGAAATTTCAAACAAATATTAAATATACTTTTTTATTTTACGTGATTTCATGAGTCGATATTGTTATACGGATAACATTAAAAAGCTCATGATATTTATGTTTTAATACTCTCCAAACTTGTAGGATTTTTATACACGAGAGATGAATAGAGTTCAATTAATTAATAAATTAGTATAAATTAATCATTAGAGTTATTTTCAAATATAGCAAACCGACGCATTTATAAATTAAAGTAAAATATCACAGTCAATCAATATAGACTATTACATGCATCTATATGTATCGTGATAGACACATATAATAGTTTATTAGAGATATACTGTGATACTTTACTATATTTGTAAATTTTTTTTGGAAGTTTCTATCATTTAATATAATTTTCCTATTCATTAGCATTGATTTACTTAAATATTAAATAAAAATACGTGTTTTAACTTAATCCATTTATCATTGATATTTTATGTTAACTATTTAATATAAGATTTTATTATTAAATATTAGTATTCTAATTAAATTATATTTATTTAAATATTTTTGTTATTAAATAAAATAGTTTAAACAATGTTTAATTAAAAAGTAACCATATATTGATATTTCAAGTGACTTATGATTAAACTTAACTACCAGATTACTTATTTTCTTACATTAAATTAAAATTTTATTTAGTTTTGATTTATATATACAAATAAAACACATTCATTTAACTTGTAGACATTAATTATTCTAAAAATTTAAATTTCAGATATTTAATATCCAAATTCAAAACAATATCTGGGATTGACTCGTAAGAGTGATGATCATGTGCAACTAACCATATGCACCGTATTTTTTAGAGACAAAAAAAAAGTATAATTTTTAAAAATATTTACCAAGTGACAAAATTTTATTGGACAATTCTACAACTCAACTTTAAAAGACCAAAATTAAGAATTATCGAACAATTTTTTTTAATAAAAAATACTAAAATTAAAATAGGGTACATAAAAACTATATTGCTTTAAGAAACCAAATACTTTCAATTGTCTAATTTTAATTTTTGTATTTCAATTAAATTTAGTTTTCATTTGTTAATTTTTTTCTACTATAAAATTGGAAATATATTTATTTTATTGTAGAAAAATTATTATTATGATTTAGTAAATTTAATAAAAAAACAAAACTAAATTTAAAATTAATTAAATTTATTTAGGTTGGATTTTGCGAGTGTTGCATTGATTGGAGGAAGAACATGTGTAGACCCAAATTGGATAGCGAGGCGAATTCTTTCGCTCCAAGTCCGAGTCCAAGTCCGAGTTGAGTTGAGTCTACATTTTTTTGAAAAATAATAATATAAAAATATTTGGGGGAAAAATCTTCATCTCTCTCTCTCGTGGTCGGCCTTCCGATTCCGATCCAATCCCAGCAGCGCCCCAGCTGTATCCAGTTTCACTTCCCCCACCGGCGGGACCTCTCTTATAAGCGCCGACATAAAAACCCATTTCTAGTTTCCACCGCCCTTCATTTTCAAATCTTTCATTTCCATTAACACCCATTTCTTCTTTTGATCTTTGCTTCTCCTCGCCATGAACTAACTACCCAGTTTTTTTAATTAGTTCATCGCTTTCTCAAGCATCTACTTTCTTCCCATGGCGGCGGAGCCTCCCAGTTGGCAAGAGGGTATGTCCTCTGACAATGTAAAAGGCCTCATACTTGCACTTTCTTCCAGTTTCTTCATTGGTGGAAGCTTCATTGTCAAGAAGAAGGGCTTGAAGAAAGCTGGTGCTTCGGGAATCAGAGCAGGTATGCTTCTCCGGCGATTCTGAGATATGCAATGTAATGTGGGTTTGGAGTTTATCATTTTGAGCTTTGGTTTAAAATTTCTTACCCCAATTCGTTTTGGGATTTTTTTTTTTTTAATTCGATTTGGTTATATGGGTGTCGAATAAATGTCATTTCCTATGTGGGTTTAAGTCACTGGCTTGAGTTATTAGAGATTTGATTTGGCTATGTTGAAACTGTTAGAGATTGTTCACACTAGTTTCCTTCTAAATTAGGCGAGAACGAGTAAGATCTTAGGGGTTTTCATTGAATCTACTAACAACTTCCCACTCTTGTAGTTCGTTTAGGTGGAGTTGTTTGATTTCTTCTAGTTCTGTTATAACTTTTGCTTATTGATTCTTTGCAGGAGCGGGCGGATTTACTTACTTATACGAGCCGTTGTGGTGGTTGGGCATGATAACAAGTGAGTTTCAAACACCCTTTGCGATTGGTCATTGATGTCTGAGATGCCGATTGCAAGTTGCAACAGTATTGATTTTCGATTCGGCTAAAACATTTCAGAAGAAACTGATCTGTGCCCTGAAACCTGTGGAAGCATTGCTTCTTGAAACCCATGGATTCTAATCTAGATGAATCTCTTTGATGTCAGTTGTCTTGTCTCTTTAACTAATCTGATCATTATGGATTTTACACCTTAGTTTATAAGTTTCAAAAGCAAGCTATTTTTATGTACTAACTAACTATCAAGCAAACGAGTTATTCAATGTTGTGTGGCTTTAGTTGAAAAGTAAATTGGAGTTAGATCTGATGGATCACTATCATTTTAACAGTGATTGTTGGAGAAATTGCTAATTTCGTAGCGTATGCATTTGCACCAGCCTTATTAGTCACTCCTCTTGGAGCTCTCAGCATAATAATCAGGCATGGCTCAGATATTGCTCAATCTGAAAGTTTAAATGTGTTGAACTCATTGCTAATTCTTGATCTTGTCCTACAGTGCTGTTCTTGCACATATCATTTTAGGGGAGAAGCTACACATTTTTGGAGTTCTTGGTTGTATTCTGTGTGTGGTGGGCTCCATAACCATTGTTCTTCATGCACCTCAAGAACGTGAAATAGAATCCGTGACAGAAGTTTGGCAAATGGCAATGGAGCCAGGTATAAAGCCTGCTTTCTGGAATCAGTTGTTTCCGTATATTAGTTTCATTTCCATGGTCTCATGCTTCATGGAGTTATTTTTTTTACAACAGTGAACTCTTTTTCATGGCAGCTTTTCTTTTGTATGCGACTCTGGTCATAACCTCTGCTATTATACTCATATTCCACTTTATACCTCAATATGGCCAGACACACATAATGGTTTATATTGGAGTTTGTTCCCTTTTAGGTTCTTTATCGGTAAGTACTATGTGTTCGTTATAAAGTGCTCATAATGTTATCTTTCCTTTACATCCTTTGTACATTCTTAGGAAAAAATCATGTGCCATGCAGGTTATGGGTGTTAAAGCTCTTGGAATTGCCATGAAGTTGACACTATCTGGAGTAAATCAATTCGTTTATCCGCAAACTTGGCTTTTTGCTATAATTGTAACCACATTTTTGCTTACTCAGATGAACTATCTGAACAAGGTAAGCTGACGTCTTTATTTATCTTAATTTTCTCTTCTTTTCTGCTACGATCTTTGAGAGATCCATTTTTCTATATCTCCATTCTTGATTCTTCAGAGTTCATATGCTCCTGTACAATTTGGTCCATTCAACTTGAAAGCTAGTGTACCTATTTTGATGTGATAATTTAACACGAAAAATAAATTGTTTATCAAGAATTCCATGATATTTGCTTACCTTTTCTTCTACTTCTCATTGCAGGCCCTTGATACTTTTAACACTGCTGTTGTATCTCCCATATACTACGTGATGTTCACATCACTGACCATTTTGGCAAGTGTTATCATGTTTAAGGTATATTCATAACGTGACCCGTTAGTCTTTTAGCAATCAATTGGTCATTAATACACTTGTTAAGGACCTGTTTCTCGGTGAGAATACATGGAAAAAAAAGTGGCCACATTTATTTGGGTCTTGTTTGGAATAACTTTCTAAATGCTTAAGAAAATGCTTTTAAGCGCAAAATATGTGTTTTTAAGGCTCCATTTGATAACCATTAGGTTATTGGCTTTTGAAAATCAATCCTATTTCCTCTCAATTTTGTAAAATGATTTTCATCTTTCACAAGTAAAAAAGTTGAATTATTAGCCAAAAACCAAAAATCAAAGGGTTACAAAATAAAGACTTAAGTTCCTAGAAAGTCATTCCAAATAGATCTTTCGTATCGCAATCTTTATCGTTGATTGATTTACAATCCATAATGAGCTCATAGTTCAAATATGTGCAAATCTTAGTAGTATACAACATATCAAGAAGCATGCAATGCAACATATTTATGCACTTTCGGATTATCTTTTTGCTCACACAACTGCTAACACAACACCCTCTCTGCTATTTGTTCATCGCAAGATGTTCAAACTGGAATAGTAACAAAATTGCTTATTCATTTTCAGGATTGGGATAGGCAGAGCCCATCACAAGTTATCACAGAATTGTGTGGATTTGTGACTATTCTTTCAGGAACCTTTCTTCTTCATAAAACAAAGGACATGGTTGATGGTATGCTCTTCATATTATTCTACTGAAACATTGGCTGGCAATGCCATTTTTGGTCAAACCCAACTTTTATCCACCAAGTTTTAGTGCATGTTTGCAAGTGATTTTGAAATTATTGAATCATTCAAATAGTGATTTTAGAATCACCCTCATATCCTAATCTATGCTTTAGAATCTGATGTTCGGTTTTGAAATTTTATAGGTGTATCGACATCATCGCCGATACGACTTGCGAAACACATGGAAGAGGATGAATATAATGGATTGGAAGGCATACCTTTAAGACGGCAAGATGGCATGAGATTGCCATGAATTAATATATAATACTCCTGGTTGAGCCATCTCAATTGGATTGATATTCTTTAAAGAAAAACTGCTATAGAAGTTGGGAATGTTTTCGTTTTGTTCTCATTCCCCACTTCTATTGTAAAAGTAATTTTCTTTTTGTGCATACAAAAACTCTCCCTGTATATGAACAGGATTGTAATTTTACAGCCATTATTTACAGATTAGACTAATTTGAGAGAGAGAGAGAGATATCAATCCTCTTTTTTCTTTGGATCCAATGGCCTTGAATATTTAAATATTTGAGTTCATAGGTCCCACTTTTAATTTTTAATTTTTTGTTTTTTAAATTTTAAATTTTATAGTTTTTAAGTTTAATAATAGCAATGTGGATAATGGAATCATCCATTCAGTATTTTCTGTTTTTATTTTAATACAATGTTTAAGACTTTGAAACTTAAATACTTGCGAATTTATTAATACACATTAATACCAAAATAAAAATTTAGAAAATGGTGGAAATAGTATTTTCAGTCATTTCTGATGGAATTGAACCCAATGGATTAATAGTTGTAGATACAAAAATTGAGCTTGAGATTTAGGGTTGCAAAAATTCCCACAGTCAGGTCTTTGTTTTAACTTTTTTGATTGGGACGGAGAATCATCAGTTTGATCGAGGGATCGGGTAAAATCCGAGACACAAAACAAATCGTCGAACCGAGGTAGGGATCTGTCCTAGACTTGAATATATATTTTTTAAATTGTTTTTAATATTTATTAACACTAACAGTAGTTTTGTTATTTTTTAAAAACTTTTTTAAATTGCATGTTATAATACATCACGATAGACCAAGATACTATACGTGTGTGTTATCACGATACAAATAGTTACAAAAAGATGATAGAATGTGATATTTCGTTGTTTTTTGAATATTTTGATAACTCAAATTATTAAATTTAAAACAAAGAAATGTTTTTTCTATTATTAATTTAAATGTCAAATTTAATTGATTTTAAATGAAAAAAATATATAATAGAAGATGGAGAAATTTTCGGTGTAGATTCGATCCTTGGAGATTCCTAACTCCTCAAAATGGGAAATGAGACAGGGACGATGATAAAAATTCTCCACGGAGACGGGATGAGAAATACTTCGACCCCGCCCCGACACTGTTGCATAAACCTAGTAAGATTTGCAAATTTGGATAAGAATTTGAAAAAATTACCGTATAAAAATATCTATTCGAGATGAGAATAAATATGAAAAACAAATTTGAAATTTGAAATAATCACTATTTTAAATTCTTTTGTGAAAACTACTTTTTTTTATCATATTTACAAAAATACCCCAAGGTGTAGCGTGAACGTCGTCGTTTTGTAGCTGCCTTCAAAAGCGAGCGAACTATAGTTAATCTCCAACCTTGAGCGAGCTGCTACCAAACCAAACTGTCTTCTCCGGAAACATTGTGGCATTTTAACGATGGATTCTGCCCAGCCGTTGATTAAGGTTGTAGGTCAAAAATTAAGGAGAGCTTCTCAACTATGGCTTGAAGGTTTTATTGATGCTTGTTGTCTTCACCGTATTATCATCCCCTGTCGCAGGTTGAACTTCTACTTTAACTTCCACTCTTTGTTTTCCTATCACTGTGATTACTCGACTGGGATTGTATGAACAATTCTTAATTATGATTTGGTTTTGGATGTGTTTCTTTACTGTGGAATTGTTTTTTTGTTCTGGGTATTTTTATAATTTCATCTGAAATTGAATTTCAGGTCGAAAAAGCTTTTGATCCGGACGGGTCAATGTTTTTTGTTAAATGGGTTCATCTTCTTAGGAAGGTAATTGTGCTTCGCTTTCTTATCTCTCTTTTCTCTGCGTTATTTTTGTTGATTCTTCTGTTGTGTATCTGAATTACGCTCTTTAACAATCTTATTTACTACCTTTATCCCCCTACGAGATTCTAACTCTCTATTTGTATAAAGTCTTTCCAAGTGGACAATGTCGTACTGTTGTTGTGGAGATAGGTGAAGGTTCTGTTATTCTTATCAAATTGTCGGTTAGCAATTTGCATTCTTTCCATCTCCACATTAGAACGAACTACGAAGCTAGACGATTTGAACTTAATTCATTTTTTACATTTATAATTTCACAATGTTTCTTTGATTGATATGGAAATTTGCTTGCATCTTTGTCAATTTGTCCACTTAAGATGATTCTTCATAAGATAATTTAAATAAGTCTTGGATCTAAATAAAACTAAATTTTGTCTCTATGGCAGTGGTCTAAGTGCAGTCACTTAGGAACCTACTTCTAGTCTTCTTTTCTTAAAGTTTCTCTCCTCCCCTCTCTCTTTCTGGGGGATGGGGGAGATCTTCACATTCTTATGTCTCGTGGATAATGGTTTTGTTTTGTATAATTTAACTTAATAATATATTCAAGAGACCTTAATTTGTTCAGAGATTATTTCAACATCATTAAATTTTTGCCAGCACTTTCCCTGTATCATTTTTTTTTTAAAAAAAAAATGTTAAACAATGAAAAGTCGGCATGTTTCTTGATTTTCTTTTTTGCAGTCTTTTGATCCTAAACTCAGTTATCATCCCAACTCTCCAATGGATATTACCTGATCAGCAATCAGTGATTAATTCTCACAAGTTGAGCGCATTTGGTGGTACTTTAAAATTATATTCCTTCTTACGTCTTGGACTGATACAACTTTTTTATGTAAGTACGTATTTGATGCCATGTTTATAATTGTGGAACAAATTAAGTTGTTTTCCGTCATGCATCACATATAGGCCCTCTTTGATAAGCATTTGAGTATTGGTTTTTAACTTTTGAAAATTAAGCCTACACACCTTTTCCACCTCTAAATTTTGTGTTGAGTTATATACTTTCTACCATGTTTTTAAAATCCAAGTCATGTTTTGAAAACTAAAAAGGGTAGTTTTTAAAAACTTGTTTTTGTTTTTGGAATATGACTAAGAACTAAAAATAAAATGGTTACCAAAGGGGCATTAGTTTTTCCAACAATGGTTGTCAACATTAATTGGAGAAAAAAATAACCACATTTTAATTATGCTTATAAACTTTTCTTTTTGTCAGCTCAGGAATATTCTTATGGATTATAGTATTTCTGTTTGACAAGACAATTTCTTTGCCTTTTCAATATGACTGCAAACTACGATGTTGTACTCAACCGGTTTATATGTAATGACTGAAACATGATTCACAAAAGAACCTTGAATAACATATTTATTATTGTGTTTGTCTCAATTATTTTTACTGACTGATTGTTTTTTTAATATTTCTTGCAGTTGTTCTGGTTTTATCCAATGTACATTTTCAGCTTCATTCTGAGCAATATCTGGTATTTCTTTCTCCTCTATTTTCTTTAGCATTCTCTCATTTTTTTTTAATCAATTTTGCCTCAAATTTGGTTTAAAGGTTTTCTATTACGTATGAACTCTTCAAACCACATGGTTTAATGATTGAGTTCTTAGTTGCACGATAAGTTTAGATATAACATTTATTCTGTTAAGTTTTACATTTAAAGTTCGGACATATGTTGTTATACTCATTACATCTGGATGGAAAGTGTTTTATTAGTTGTTTTCTCAAAGTAACTATTTGTTGTTCTGAAGTTTCTAAAAAGTTTCTTTTTGATCCAGGTACAATGATATTGCTAAACATGGTTTTGCTGCAATGGGAAAATCTGAGCCAACGGCAGCGAACCCTTCAAGACAAAATGAAGGGTCTTTCAATGCTGCTCAAACTGGAAAATCAATTGGATTGGGGAGGTAGGTTTTTAACTTGGTTATTGGTGGTGTCTGAAATGTTCTTGGCTGCTTGTTTGATGCACTTTTCTGCTTGATACTTGTTGACCTATAATTGTTCTCAGGGTTGTAATAGGAATAGGAGAGCAGCTATATTCTTTACTTCTGATCAACTCCTTCTTCCTCGAGGTAATAGCATTGGAAATTTGTTTTTCTCTTTTTGTCTTTTTTTTTTTTTTTTTTCTACTTCACTTGGTTATATGTGGTTATCTTTCTTTTATTGTAAGCACTTTTAGAAGCTGACTTGCTG
>JBBPDJ010000002.1:4364225-4408710 GCA_037974625.1 Cucumis cinereus | reverse complement strand
TAGATTAAAAATTTTTGTTATAGTTTGTAAGTAACTTAGTTCTAAAACAACGCTTATATATCCTAAAAAACGACATGTCTTTTTTAAAATAAAGTTATATATTTGAAAATTGTATGTGTCATTACATGTTTGTCATGTATTGGTAAATTAAACTTTGGTTGTATCACAATTGTGTGTAAGATGAGCCTATCTCTTGTGATTGATAGGACAATGGATGTTTATCCTTAAAAGGCAAAGAGAGATAAAGAAAACTTTGATATCAAATTTGTACCCAAAGACTCATCCATCAAAGACTATATGTTTTGTTTTTCCCTAAACCTCAAATCAATACCAATAATTTCATTTTGTCTCAAATAGCCACTAGGTTATGTTATTAATTGAGGTTAGTGACGGTTAATTTTAATTTGGGATTTGAGATAAACGTCGAGAGATAATAATTTTTAATTTTTTACCAACTTGGTTGCACATATTTATATATAGGTTGCTTATGTGGTGGAGCCAGTAATTTTATATAGGGAACACTATATGTATTAAGATTGGCAATAGGATCGGCAATAGGATCGGGCTAGGGGAGGAGGAGGGAGGTTTCTTCTTCGTTATGTGTGGAGTATTTACCCCTAACCATGCCTCTGCCCCGAGACTCCGCAAGGACCTATTCCTGTCAGACATTTCTTAAGGGATTGAATAGAGATAAAATTGAAAGTTTTGATGTTTATTGGTTATAATTTTAAAAGCTAAGGATTAATGTTGTACTAACTTAAATATAATTCTAAAATAACTATAAAGTAAATAACAGTAAAAAAAAATTGTATGTGAAAATGATGTTTAGATGTCTTAATTTCAAAAAACTTAGAACTAATAAGATTATTTTCAAACCCAACAAAACGAATCAAGACATTTTAAAATATAGTAAAATGTTAGTGTTTCATTGTTTATCAGTGATGGACACTGATAAACTATTATAATTTATCATAGTAGAAAATGACATTTTGTTATATTTAATATATATCACAATATTTAATATTATCATTCACTAGCAATCTTATTAAGAAAATAATATATATACACATAAATATACACTATCGATTTGCTAAATTTATTTTACCATATTTTTTTGACAATATATGGATGAGTGGACGTAGTTGGATCGAGTCTCTAATTTCTTAGTAGCATAAAAAAAACTATATTATTTAGATTATGTTCATTTTGACAATTTAGTAACTCGTTTACTTATCCATATATAAAATCAACTGCGTAAAGAACTTATGTATATAACGAAAATACGGATAATTAAATAAATAAATATATATATGAAAAAAATAAGTGGGGAAAAAGAAACATAGTGCAACAAAAGATGCCATGGTGATAGAGACGGAAGTCTTGTAAATGTCAAAATCTCATTTACTTATTTACAGCCTTCAAAATTTAATGTTTTTTATTTTTAATTTTCCTTTTTCTTTTATTTTCTGAGTTTATTTAATAAATATGTTTTCAAATCATTAATATTGATTGCAACTCAAAGATTTTTTTTTTTTTTAATCATTTTAACTTTTTGTTTTTTATTAAAACCACAAATTGCTGTTCTTTTGAAAAACAAAATGTGTTTTTTTTTTGTTTTTTTTTTTCATTTCTAATTTTTTCTTTGTAATTTGAAAAACAATATTTTTTAAAAATTAATTTTAACTTGAGATTTAGTTTTCGATAATTTGGTAATTTCGCGAATTTTTTTTCTTTAATTTAAAAATAAAAATAAAAATAAATATTATTATTTGAAAAGTTAAAGAAAATTGGTAGGTCCGGACGTCGACTAATGGTGAGTGATAAATGGTAATGGAGATACGTGATACGTCATTGTGCGGAGCGGTTCAAATAAATCAAATGATTGCATTCCTTCGCACGTGTATCTCACGTGATTTCATGCCTCCAAGGCCCAACAAACCCTTACTCGTTTGGGCTTTTTGGCCCATTTTTGTACAATCGCTTCTCTCCTATTAACTGATTCGATTCTGGTTGTGGGCTTTGGCCCATTTCCCTCCCTTCAGCCTGCAACCAACCCCACCTAAAACTATCCAACATTTCCAGAGAAATTCTTAGCATGTGTTTTGTTACGGAGGTATACATTAGTTGGTTTCGATTTTTTAACCAAACTGTCGTTGAATCGACTGTAGTCAGTTTTATAAATGTTCAAACTGATCCGACTACGAAGAAATACAAACCAAAATTTTATAAATGTTGATTTTGAATTTTCTCAAACCAACACTGACCGAACTCCTCCGACTTGATTTTTCAGTCCATTAAAATTTTTGTTGAAATGCTTGTTAACTACTCTAAATATATTTTTGAACAACTTTAAAATTTTATTTTAAATAATTATTAGCAAAATAGTTTAAATAAAAATAACTTTTTAAAAATACTTTCTTTTAGTCGATTCAAATACGACTAATCCATATCAATAGCGTGTTAAATTTTGATCCATCGTCTCTCATCAATCAATTTAGCATATGTACACTAAATTGGATATATTTTGGAAGCTTGGATTATTTTATTGGATATTTTTTAAAAAGAAAAAAACGTTTTGACCTTAAATTAAGATTTGATTTTTGTTATTTTTTATTTTCGAAGGTTCGATTATTTAAAATATGAAAGATGATTATCCTCGATATTGAGATTTTTAAAGTTTTATAAATATGCGTATACATGTCGTACACTTATCAAATAGTTCTTAATTTATTTCTCAAAAATTAAAATTTAAATCAAATATATTTATTTTTATTTTCGTCGATTCCAAAATTTAAAAATAATAATATTATTTTAATGCAAGGAGAGTTGAAAAAAAGAAAAGGTCAACTTTAGTGTTTTATTTAGTATATCTATATACAAACCCTAAACTTACAACTATGTATCATTAAACCATACCCCTAATAATTAGAAAACCCTAAATTATTTAAAACAATAATAGAAAACCCCAATTTAATTCACTATGTTATTATTCAACCAACCTTAGTTTAAATATACACAAACACAAAGCATTAATTCAAATTCAACGCTCCCATCCATATCCACGTCACCAAATTTATATAACCAACCCAAGATTTGCCAAATATGTTATATATTTACGAAAAATCAAACAAAAAACATTTATTTTTAAAAGCTCGTGAATTGAAAATTATATATTTTGAAAACTCAGAGACTAAATATGTCTGTTCTTACAAATTCAAGGGTTGAAAAAGAATTGAGAAAGAGAAAGTACGGTCTCGTTTGGTTCGTGATTCATTTACGTTTTTATGTTTTAAAACGTGTTTGATATACATGTTTTTAAAAATGAATTCTAAACAATAACCTCGAAATAGTCTATTTTAAAAAACAATAAATTGTCGTTTTCTTTGTTTTTAGAAATTGTGGACATGAAATACACTATTATCTTTTCAAATTCACAATCAACCACAAGATTTGAATTTTGAATCAGAATTTCGAAATATTAAATTGAAATTAAACATGTTTTTGAATACAGTGAAAAATAATTTTTTTTTTCATAAAATTTATTGTTTTTTCAAAATAATTTCAAACAAAGAATAAAAAAGAACTACGTTATAAAATTAAGAAACCAAACACACGTGTTGGTAAAAACATTTGAAACTAAAAAGAAGTAATTTTATTTTGTTTTGCTATATCTAAAAACAATATTTAAATTTATTAATTTATTTTACTTTCTTTTAAAAGAAGAATGAAGAAAATAATAAAATAATAATAAAATAATAATAAAATAATAATAATAATAATAATAATAAAGCTGAAGGTAATGGACATAAGCGTGGCAGCATCGACACAACTCTTCACTTACCCTTTTCCCAAGATTCCTCCTTTTCCCTTTCTTCAATAATTTCCCACTCACCCCCCAAACAAGAAAGGCTGCAACAGGCAGCACCTATCTATAGCAACCAAAACAAACACACTTCCATTTATAATTTTCAAAACAAAACCATGATTGAACTCTTTGAATATCAGCAGCTTTTATATGCAACAGATGGTTTCTCATCTACAAGACTTATAGGCAAAGGATCTCATGGATGGGTTTACAAAGCAATTCTCGACGACGATCGGGTCGTTGCAGTTAAGAAGCCTTTATTCGAAACCCATTACTCCAAGGTCGACAACGAAGCTCAAGTTCTATTGTCCCTGCGCTCAAGTCCCTTGGTGGTTAACTTTCTTGGAACCACTTTGGACTCTCCTTCTTACAACAACAAGCTTTTGGTTATGGAGTTTATGCCTAATGGCTCGCTTCGTGATTTGTTGCTTCAACCTGTGCTTACGCCTGCGCCTGCGCCAACCACTACTTGGCATAGACGGCTTCATATTATCACGCAAGTTGCACGTGCCGTGTGTTTTCTTCATCAAGCTAATCCTGTTGTCATTCATAGAGATATTAAGGCGGAGAATATTCTGTTTGATTCTAATTGGGATCTCAAATTGGCGGATTTTGGGCTCGCCGTGTCAGCCGATGGTGGTGGGAAATCTGCTCCGATAATCAGGTATTGATTTAAATTCTAAACTTTCGTATTTAAAAGTTTTAAAATGATAGATTAATTAATCATGGTCTCAAATGTTCGGAAAATTATCAGAAAGAACTTTCAAAATATTCATCTTTTTTCTAAACTATATATTTTATTTGTTCCTCAATGAAATCTCCACCCAAATGATGCCCATTATATACATAGATTTTCTAAATTGATCCTTAAGTAAAATTTACAAAATATAACAAAATTTTAGATTTCTATATAACACATAGATAAAGTAGATTAAATTTGAAATTTTGTTATATTGTCTGAATATTTTGATTTGTGATTTTTGAAAATGACACTAGTTTTTTATTTAAATAATAATTGATATTTATGATTATTTCTCCAGCAGCCGTAAACCCGCCGGAACAATCGGGTATTTGGATCCTTCATACACGACGGCAAGCAAATTAAGCACAAAAAGCGACGTGTTCAGCTTCGGAGTAGTTGTATTGGAAGTGATTAGCGGCAGAAAAGCAATGGACATTTCTAAATCGCCGGCGTCGATCGTGGAGTGGGCAAGGCCATTGATAGAACAAAATAAATTCGAAGGAATTTACGATGAGAGAATGGTGTTGCCGAAATGGGCGGAGCGGAGGCTGCGGAAAGTGGTGGAATTGGCCGGACGATGCGTTTGCGCAGAGCAGTGGATGCGCCCTTCCATGGCGGAGATTGTGGAAGCCATGGAAATGGAAATGAGTGCTTGTTATTTGTGTTGCATTCAATTTTTTCAACCCATGAAGTTCTTGAGATTTAGAATCAGGAGGCCGCTCGGAAAGAAAAAAGATTTTTGTACGAACAACTCATTCACTACTCGTCAAATGATTAATGATCCGTCTAAAAAATAAACGAAAACTAATTTTTTTATTGTCAAATTGCACACGAATGCATTTTCTACAAAAATCTTAATTTGATGGTCATGTCTGTCATCTTGTCTATCTACGAGCTCAATTTTATGCTGTTTATATAATACATATATAAAAAACTAAAACAATATCAATATACAAAAATAATATATCAGTAAAATTGTCTTCCAGCCCTCTCACCCAGGTTCAAGCTCTCACTCTTTACATCGACATGATCCTTAAGTTAGAACTACTTTGTAATTGCAGCAGAGTAAGACATCACCTGTTTTTGTGCATTCCACTCAATGATCCAACCGTATTTTATCAAAAGACAAATTCTTCTTACTTTTCTTTAACATATTTTTAATTATTTTTCTATGTGTTTGATGAAAGTATAATACATAAAGATATGCGATGCTCGAGATATACCAAATATTAGGGTCTAAATAATGAGTGATTTGTAGGAAAGGGTCAAGGAAGGAAGGGGAAGGAAGTGGGATTGGGTCAAATGTTGGAAGGTGTGATGTCGCCATCGTAAGAGAGGAAGTGCTTACAAAAACAAAGGTTTGAAGAAGAGGAATCCAATTCCAAAGGCGACAAAACACAAAGGGTATTAGTATTAGGTACACCTACACTCATGGACTTTGTCCAATCCTTGCTTCCATGGATTGTGTTTGTTTGTTTTCTTCCCGAGGCGTTTGGCTCGGGGATTTGGGAAGGAGTTGAGGTGAGTAGAGTTGTGAACTCTGATTTTTTTAGTTAGTTTAGGAAATTTGTGATTTTCACGACTAACAAACATCAATTTTATACTTTTATTAACTTGCATGTTTAGGAGGTTATAGACTTTATACGAACTCAGAACTCACCACTCAATGTTGACTTTGTGTGTTTGTTAAGATAAAATACTTTTTTGTAAAAAAGAAATAGTTTGAATTAAGTTTCTATTTGGTCTCTGAATTTGAAAAAAATATTTAGAATATTACTTTTTTTCAGTTACATATCGTGTTTGATTTCAATTTAAACTAAAATTCAATAATAAAATTGTAGCATTTTAAATGTAAGGACCAAACAGTAATCGAACTCAAAACCTAAAAGTAAAAACACAATATTTTGAAATGTTTTTCTTGATTATTTTACTAATTTGGAAAATTAATTAAAAGGACATTTAATATTAAATTACTCTAGCTTTGGGATAGTTGAGATTTGAAGCATTATTGATGATGTTGAAGGTAGTAGGGCGATAAAACCTCACAACACAAGCACATAAAGTCTAAATTTGAACGGTAGTTGACTTGTAAATAATAGACTAGGCAATGCTCACATAATTAAATAACCTTCACATATTTATCCAAAATAATAATAATAATAATAATAATAATAATAATAATAATAATAATAATAAACTTCTCATCATTCAAGGCTTCAACCACTAGTTTATATCTATCACCCTACAAAAACCCAATAATTCTCTTGTCATAGTAAAATGTCTACGCCGTTGTCCGATTTAGGATTTAGGATTTAGGATTTAGGGTCATACCTATTATAATCTTGAGTCATATATGATTTTTAATTATGCATTGAGTGCCACAATTTGAGGCTAGGGTGGGTGCTTCATGACAATTTGGGATGTGCTCGCATAGCTGATCTTAAGTTAGGAGTGAAACTCCTTGAAGCTATAGCGATTTGTTTTGGACTTGAGAGCATCTTTGCATTACAAATGCCAAATATTTTGGTTGAGTCGGATTGCTTGGAGGTGATTAACCTTTTGAATGATGGTGCTATTGATCTCTAAGTCTCCTTCTTTACCGTGGAGGTAAAAGATCGTGACCATGCATTGGAGGTTGTTGCCTATAACCATATTTGTCGTAGTCAGAATATTCTTGCACGCAAAGGTTTGGAGTCTCACATGTCTTCAGTTCTCCATTCTCCTTACCCTGAATGGTTTTCTTTACTAATGGCTAGTGATGTGTAACTATTTTTTATGGTACTTTACGTTTTTTTGTATAAAGGGGTTTCTTTATTGAACATGGGTTTCATATTCAATAATACTTTGGATTAAAGTGGCTCTAACTTGGTTGATTGCATGAAGGCTAAAGGCCCATTTCTTTGAATTAATCAATATACTTCTCTTCTTTTTAAGGGTACCCCTTTCCTTTTCCTGGTTTTGCTTTTGAAAATATCCATAAAACGAAAACTTTTTATTAGACTGTCTATCGTTTTCGAAAAAGGTGTCATTTTTCTTTTCATTTTAAAATCTTCTTAAAAGCAAATTGATTTTCTGTTTTTAGGGTTTATGATTTGGGTTTTGTTTGATGGTAAAATTAATTAAATCTACATGTATGTAGTTGAGCAAAAGAGTGATTCACTACCAGAAATCAAACTTATTAGTCGATGACAAATTTCGTCAATGTATCTCAAAAAAAGTGTTGACTTACTTATTGTATGTTGACGCAATGTAGCCGTTGGAAGAGCCTTTTGTCGGTGCAAAATGTTGGAACTACCGACAAAAGTCGTTAAATGGAGCAAGAAGTCATTGTGATCAGTAAGTTGACGCAATGTAGCCGTCGGCGTAGGTTCGTTGGAAGAGCCTTATGCCGGTGCAAAATGTTGGAACTACTGCCAGAAGTTGTTAAATGGAGCAAGAAGTCATTGGTAAAAGGTATATTTCGTCGACAACAAAGTGTATCGTCGACGGTATAGCAATTTCGTCAGCATATTCTTGTTATACCGATAACGTAGATTCAACTTCGATAGCTTTTCTACGTCAACTGTTACAAATTGTCGTTGATATATTCTTGAAATGTCGATGCCTCATAATAAATGTGTCAAAATGTATGATCAAAATGTTATATCAATAATGGCAAGTATAGTATACATTTTTGTATAAGAGACCAATCCAAAACTTCAGTGTCAACTTGAAGAAATAGGGGAAAAAAAGATAACATCTCACTGCATAACAACTCACCAATTACGGATAAAAAATTATTAAAGATTAATGAAATAGAAAAATAAAAAAGAAAAATAAATAAATAATTCAAATCTTAATTTGATTTATCTTAACTGATGAAACATTTAAGACCGAAAAAAAAAGAAAGAAAGAAAAAAAGAAAATCAAAAGTTTCTTCCCATCATAGTATTATTTTTTTTTTAATCCATACGACGTTTGATGGATTCGACATCGATACGAAGGATAAATCGATATTTTTATTATATCATATAAATAATAGATATTTTTATTATATCGTAAAAAAAATCTCAAAACATAACATATGAGCATTAAAATGACACTAATATAAATATAATAAAAAATAATATACATGTTTATTTATTTGAAAATAATAAAATATTTAATTGCAATTTTAAATTTATCTTTTGAATTTTTTGTTTTTATATTTTTTAAAAAAATATCCATCGAAATCGATACATTCATAAAAAATTTCATAAAATTAAGGTCTCGATATTTCCATCGATATCAATATTTTAAATATTTTTTCGGTAGGTAGGATCTACACGCTCTCATAAAATTGAAAATAAAATTTGTATAAATTGAAAATGAAGACTACTCAATTTAAATTTCAATTTCAAACTATTAAATCTAAATTTCAATTTCATTCAAAGATTAAAAAAAGCACACACACATCTTGATAAGGATGGTAAGTTAATAAAATTAGAATAAAAAAGAGAGAGGAAATACCAATTAAAACTAAATAACTGAGCTATTTAGAGAAATTTAGATTTAAAATTCTAATTTAATTTTATAAAAAAAATCTTTTATTTAAGGTGAAGTAGATATTAGTCAGACAAAATGCAATTAAAAAAAATCTTATTTAAGATATTAGTTGGTGGTAAAATGTGATAAATATATTTCTAGTACATATAACGTGAACTATATGATAGATTTCTCATAAAAAAAAGAGTAAAATATATATGTATATATATATATATATATATATATATATATATAAAAAGACAGTTTTAAATTAGTAATCAATAATATTATAAAAAAATCAAGAATTAATAAATAAAAGGGAGAAATGAACCGGAAGGGAAAAATTGGACCGATCGGGTCGAGTAGGGGATAATGAACCGGTTGTATTTCGGAGAACCGGTCCAGCAATACCCAGCAGACTAAACCTGTAAACAGACATGAACACGAAACCTGAAAGCTTCCGTCTTTCTCCCCTTGCATGTCCATCCATCCTCTTATACTTTTTCCCCATAGCTTTTCTACTTTCTCATCGATTGAGCTTTCTCTTTCGAAGCTCTTGTCGATTAGATTGAGTTTTTGTTCAATTTGCTTGTAGGTGTGAAAGGGGAGAGAGACTGAGAAAGAGACATGGAAACTCACTTTAATCACAATCTATTCGACAGGCGGCCCATTGTGAAGAACAAGTCTCCTCCTGTTAAATGGATCAAAGAATGGTAATTCATTCTTCATTCTCTCTTTTCCCGCCACATAATTCTAATTTTTTGAGCTACCATCGATGTTTCTCTGTTTAGGGCTTAATTTAGAACTATTTAATTTCTACAACAATATTCGATTAGAGGATAATTATTAACTTTTTCTTTACAAAAGAGATGTGTAGAGACACTTGCACTTTCTATCATGGCTTAGGCTGAAATTAAGGGATTGAATTCAATTGGATTCCTTTCGTTTATAGTAGCATTCAAAGAACGAGAAAGACAATCAAATAGACACTCGAATGGGGAAATTCTAGAATTGTAATCATGCCTGCTGAATGAATATATATATTCATATGTATGTATTATTTTGTTATTGGAGTAAAGAAAATACTGTCAAATACGAAAGAATTGCAATATGATATTGTATCCATGCCTTGTGTTTAGGTTGTAAGTTCACTACTGATCATGCTATCTGTTACTTTTTAGGGTCCCCCAAGATGTTGTTGCAACTGGAGGAAAGTGTTTTCTTTTGAAATGGGTTACAGGTACTTCTTTTCATTTTTATTTCATTACTATACTGTTGAATGTTATCCTTCGTTGAATTAATCTTGTTTAGAACCATAACGTCAGCTTAAGAGGTTCACGTTCACCATAGTGGTTAAAGGCTTTAAGTTCGTCTTGGGTTGGTGCTGCTTTGTAACTTTTGGAGCTCTGTACTCGAAGTTGGATTATTAGACCATCCATTGTCCAGAGGAAGGAATAAAAAAGATCAATGCTTTGGATTGTTAAATACCTGCTTGTAGATACGATAGCCATAAGACCTTTA
Organism: Cucumis cinereus; assembly: GCA_037974625.1. Classification (NCBI taxonomy): domain Eukaryota; kingdom Viridiplantae; phylum Streptophyta; class Magnoliopsida; order Cucurbitales; family Cucurbitaceae; genus Cucumis; species Cucumis cinereus. The sequence continues at coordinate 4,398,079 of JBBPDJ010000002.1, read as the reverse complement.
TTTGACAAATAGAAAGCCATTAAGTGTTTTTGCTGATTAGGGGGATCTTACCTTTATATATCTTGGGCATGCGTCAGATACTTTTGATTGAATGGCTGATTTATTGTTATTTTGATTATTTAATGATATCCGGAAGTGGTTTTCCCCCCTCCTTTAATCAACTACCTGGACTCCATATGTGGAGTAAATAAAATAAATTCTGAAAATCTTACTTCAATAAGGTCGTTGGTTCTGTCTTTTCTATTTTTATTTGTTTATACCTTCTCACTGTTTTTCTCCCCTCTTTGTTTTTGCTTAGAGGATACATTAAAGGCATTAAAGGAGAAAGCAAAACAGTCAGAGGCACCAGAGCCTGAACCAGAACCCACCACCGAAGTGCTTTTCCTTTGTAGCTACGAGGGCTGTGGAAAAACATTTATTGATGCTGGTGCTTTGAGGAAGCATTCTCATATACATGGGGAGAGGCAATATGTTTGTCACTATGAGGGCTGTGGAAAAGTACTGTTCTGTGTCCTCTTTTCAGATTTGTTAGAATTGAACTAAAAAATTGCTGTAAAATTCCATGGCCGCAGCATGGAATTCAACTTGGGCTTTTATTATTGTGGAGTGCGAGTAACTAGCCATTTATCAAAGATTCAAAAGAATATAAAATTTCACTCATCCTTCTCTTTCATATTTGGGAATAGTATTTCTTCAGATTTTCCATTATAGATCTTTGTATGATAGAGAATAATCAATGGGATCATATTTGGTTAACTCTCTTCATATCAAGTTGAAGTGGGTATGCACTATTTCTAGTTGTCACCTGCCATCGATAGTGTCATATTATTATTTATCAAAAATGTTTCTCACATGGATTTGTTCTCGTATTTGTATTTAATTATTTTCCTTTGTCAGCGGTATGTTCACACCAAAAAACTATATCTTTTTTGCAGAAATTTTTGGATAGTTCGAAGTTGAAAAGACACTTCCTTATTCATACTGGTGAAAGAGATTTTGTTTGTCCTCATGAAGGCTGTGGTAAGGTGATTAATCGATCCATTGGATTTTGTTGTTTTAGTTGAGCAATGAATTGTTTCTTTCTTTTATTTATTTATTAATTATTTTTTTAATAATAAAAAACAGAAGCAAAACATCCATTAATCAGCAGGGTAAAGGTACAAAAGATTGGTTATTTGGTTGTATAAAACTTTAGTATGGGATCTTTGGTTAGAATGAAATAGCTGGATTTCTTTTTCGGGGGAAGAAATCTCAAGATTGGAAGGAAATTAGTCACTTACTAAATATGTTGTCTGCCTGGTGCACTTTAAACAAGCAGTGTGTAATTATTCAACTATTTTTAGCTCCTTTTGGAGTAGTATCTTACAAGCTCTTTGGGTCTGTGTCTTTGTTCCCTGCTTTTGTTATATTTTTTCAAGCAATTAAAAGTTCCGTTCCCCATGAAAGTAGATGTACAAAAGAGGGCATGATAAGACATCCAACAATAACCAAGGAGATTATGAAAAAGCTCTCCAATTGGTCCAGAACAATGAATTTGTTGCTTATCTTTAGCTCTTCCAGCAACAGTTTGTTAATTTTAAAGATTGCTATATTACGGGCAATTGTATGCATTTCTAAACTGACTCTCAAGAACTTGACCAACATCTGATGATTTTTTGTTTGCAAATCAGAAATATGTCTCACCATTACTCACATGATACTATGATAGTAACTTCGTATATTTTCCATTTGGGTAGGATTTTAAAGTGTATTAAGTTGGTTGTGGTTAGAAACCCCTCTCCACTTTGGATTGTGTAAGACCCATAACATTGTTTGGAGTTCTGTGAAGTCAGTCATGTTCTTCAACAAATCTCTGGAATGTGTTGTGAATGTGCTGAAACAGCTGCGGACTTGGTTGCTTACTGGAAATTGTATCACATCAGGTTTCTCGTTGTCAGTCTTAGGACTTATAATAGAATATCCAGTCCTCTGAATCATTTATTCCTTGTATCCTGCATTTATTTGGTTACGAGTTTGTGCTTTTGTTTATACTATTTGGTGCATTACAAGATAATCGGTTCAGCATGCAAGATAGTTTTTGTACTTTGTGTGCATATCTAGCTTATTTCTTTACTCGTGAAGTGCAAACGCCAGACCCACATTTCAGTTGTTTCTCTGTAGGCATTTTCCCTGGATTTCAACTTGAGATCCCATATGAAAACGCATTCACAAGAGAACTATCATATCTGTCCGTACGCTGATTGTGGAAAGAGATTTGCCCACGAGTACAAATTGAAGAACCACATTACCTCTCACCATGAAAAGGTAACACTAACAGCTTCTGTTTAGTGCATTGCCTTAGCTCTCTTGTACTTCTTGTTTCATTCTTATATATTTCTTCATAGTGCTTCTCTTCTAAGAAGACCTTGTACTTAGATTCACTCAATAGTAATACGTGGTTTATTCTTGTTTATGATAAGGTCATCTTTAAGTTGAGCTGTGAATCTAATTATATTTTTTTAACATTCAATTAATTGTCATCTTTATAGAATGTGACAGCTGAAGTGGTTAAATATACACCACCTTCTGAGAAGCAAACTAAGGTTTCTAAACCTTCCGGAGGAGCATATGCTTCCGCATCATCTGATCGTCCATATGCTTGCCCCTACGAAGGGTGCGAAAAGGCTTACATCCATGAATACAAGCTTAAACTTCATTTGAGAAGAGAACATCCTGGACATCTGGTAGAAGACAATGGCAATGGTCAACATAATGGGGAAAATGAGGTAGAAGCCAGTGATCAAGATGTCTATGGCGGAAAACGGGCAAACGTAAAAAACCAGAAACAGAACAAACCTAAACCGAACTTGAAGTTACCGCCGCCAAAAATATCACAACGTAAAGGCACAACAACGCCATCTCCTGCCCCAATGAGTGTAGTTAAAAAATCATGGCCGGTAAAAGAAGAAAACTACGAGGAAGAAGATAGCGAAGAAACGGAGGAGGAGGACCGTGAGAACGTGGAGGAGGGATGGAGATATGCCGAAAACGAAGAAGATGATGAGGAAACAGAATATGAAGATTGAAATCCATAGAAATGGCTATAGAAATGGGCAGGCCTGTATGTAACTTCTTTTGCCCATTTTTTTAAAACAAGTTTCATTGTACCCGAAAGAAACTAGTAGTTCTTTTCTTCTTCTTCTTCTTCTTCTCCATTTTAGTAAAATCTTGAATGGATTTCAGATGGAAATTATGATTTCTTTTGAATGGCTTTGTGTTGGTGGAATGATGCATTTCTATGTTCCACTTCCACTAGCTCAATATAACCTATTTTTTGTACTCTAATTCACCATTGAGCATAAGAATCTATCATATGATGGTGAAATGTGTCAAAACTAGGAGATATACATGATATATAACGTTTAATATGGAACCGATATCTTATAAAAGAGTATAAATGCTTTAATACATATATATTATATGGTATACTTGTTGGCACGAAAATACACATATGTTCTCATTGTCATTTCATGGGCTTGTCCAACGGTCTACTTCATTGGTCTGGTCTCATATTTGGGAGTAACTTGTATCTATATGGTATCGATTTGATCACACTATGATGTCAAAGTTAGTACTTGGAGTGAATAGTTTAACTAAACACAGAGTAAGGTTAGAGTTCTACTTTATAGATAATGTTTTCTCTCTTTGAGGGTTGCCAAATGAGATTATTTATAATACTCTTCATCTAACACTTACTTTGTGTTTACATGTAACGACGACGATTTACGAAGTCTCAATAGCACTGGATTCGATTATTTCTCGATTATGATATCTTCTTTTGGCTTGGTTGGTTGGTCTGAGTCCTGAAGTTTTGACTAGCCTCTCATTTTGCACCCCAATTTTCATACTTAAGACTGCATGTGTATAAATATGGTAACTTTTATTTTGATTGGTATAAATGGCAAGAGTTTCGGGTTTGATAATTTAAATGTGGTTTTAAGGATTATGTACCAAAGGGGTTGATTTTTGTTTTACGATAATCTTATCAATGGTCCAACGAATTATAATTCACACGTTTATCCAACCGTATTCGATGGATGAAACTTAATTAAAATTAGTGTAATCAAAATGAAATTTGATCGATGGATAGAACTAAATAAGTCTGAATAGGCGTGGCCTTAATTTCATTTAATCAGGAAGTTTAGTGGAAAAGGTTTTTGGGGTTTGGGAATCAGAGAGAGCAATAAAGAAAGAAACAAAGCTTCTGAATTGGAGAACTCAACAATGGCTGCCTCAGCATCTACTTCGTCTTCTTCAGAGGAAGAGATAACATTGACGGTGAAATGGAGCGGAAAGGAATACACTGTACGAGTCTGCGGTGATGACTCTGTGGCTGAGCTCAAGCGTCGAATCTGCGAGCTTACTAACGTCTTGCCCAAGCGCCAAAAGCTTCTTTATCCCAAAGTCGGATCCAAACTAGCCGATGATTCGCTTTTGCTCTCTCAGCTTCCCCTCAAATCATCTCTCAAGATGACCATGATCGGGTTCGACTCTCTTTTCTCATTTTTCTTTTGCATAAAGAGGTTATCAATTTGATTTCTTTTTGTTCGATTCGAGGCTGGACTTTGTTTGTTTTAAAACTTGTTTGATACTCCGTTCGAGAAATCTGTGTGTGACTTCTGCCTCTGAACGCTGAACTACACTTTTTAACTGAAAGGATTCCAAAACGGCCGGTTTCTAATTTGTTAGTTGCATTTGGATATTCATGTTCTGGAGTGATTTTGTTGAGTTGGATGTTCCGCATTTCGTTTCTCTTTCTGCTGTTCCATGCATGCTTGGTAATTGAATTTGCATATTCTTATATTGGAAAATTACCGAGTGTTTGTAATGTTACAATTCGATATTCCAGAACTGTTGAAGATGATATAATCGTGGATCAAGTGGATTCCCCTGAAATTGTTGACGATTTTGAACTTGGGAAAGATGAAGTCATTGATATTAAGGACAAGGATGTCAATAAGCAGAAACTGAGAAGGCGTATTAGTCAATACAAGGTGAGTTGTTTCTTTTCTCCTTGAATGTTGTTTAGCGACCTTGGTTCTACTTAATGAATCTGAAAGTTCAATTACCTGAAGAGTGAGTTCATATCAGAAATTCAAACCTCCAACCTCAAGTACATACTTTGTGTGTTAGTTGACCTAACTTTTCTGTTAAAAGGAATTTTGGTTTTAGGTATCTAGAGGAAGTGTGTGCTTAAAGGCTGACATTTTCATGGTTTTAAATCTTCTTCTCTGTGAAATTACTCGGTGGTTTTCTCTAGTGGTGTACTTGTTGATTTCTTTTTTTTTTTTCCTCAGATCACTTAGGTCTCGTTTGTTAACCATTTCGTTTTTTATTTTTAATAACTAAGCTTATTTCCTCCCTATTTCTTACGACAGTAGTTGAATTCTTGGCCAAATTCCAAAATTCGAAAACAAGTTTTTAAAAGTTAAGGCTCTGTCTAACCTATTTCCTCTCATTTCTTAGAATGATTTGCATTTTTCTTCAAGTATAATGTTGAATTCTTAGCCAAATTCCAATAACAAAAACAAGTTTTTAAAAGCTACTTATTTTAGTTTTCAAATTTTGGCTTGATTTTTTAAATCATCGGTAAAAAGTAGATAATAAAGGAAGAATTTAGGGGGTGGAAGTAGTGCATTTTGACTTAATTTAAGAAACAAAAACAAAATGGTTATCAAACGGGCCTTAGTTAATTATGCATGCCAAAATATTTTCCTGATGATATATCAATATGTGGGACAGGATTTAGATGCATAGAATGAAGCTTTGTGCATTGTACTTCCTTCGATTGATTATTACTGATCAATGATTTTTTTTTGAGTTATTATCATCCGAAAGATCTTATTGTAGTCATCTTAACCCATTGACGACAAATGTCTCTCCGGTTTTTGTTGGAACATAGATAGAACTTCGCAATCCATGTCGTGAAGGAAAGAAATTGCTTGTTCTGGACATTGATTATACACTTTTTGATCACCGCTCTCCTGCTGAAAATCCTCTTCAACTCATGCGGCCTTGTATGTTCTATCTGTAATTATTTTTTCACTTTGATTCGTTGTTGCACATGCCTTTTCCTTTCTTTTTATCTTTTCAAATAAATAAATATGAAGTTCTTAGTTTTTTCTGTGCAGTTCTTCATGAATTTCTTACAGCTGCCTATGCTGAATATGATATCATGATATGGTCCGCAACCAGGTTAGTTTTCATTTACAAGTGTTTTAAACAAAGTTAGCTGCTGATTTTTATGGCCTCATTTCTTTTATTTTCCTCCTTTACATGAGAGCGGTATCTATCCACTACACTAACAGAGTTGCAATTTGAAACCACCTTCTTCGACCTATGGAAAAGGTGTAATAACGTGGATGAATTAATGAAATTTTCAATACAAACAAAAGATTTAGATTCAAAATTATCTGGACAATGTCAATCAACATAGAGTCACGTCACTAGTGTAAAGGAGAAAGGAAGTGAATGGGGCAAGGAAGTAAGGGGTAGGATGAAAATAATGTGAGATTAGAGCCTTTTTGGTAGGATGAAAATAATGTGAGATTAGAGCCTTTGGGGTCTTATTTTAATGTCATCAGTAACAGTAAGATATGCATGGGAGTGAGTGAAGAAGTTATTCGGATGTTGAGTATTGGTAGGGAATTGCATGTCGATAAGGTTAGCAAAATCTTGAAAGATTTGAGAATATTATAAGGCTCTAGAGACTTGTACAATTGTTCTACTCATTGTTTCTTAGTTCTGTGTTCTATCGCACCCTTAATCAGGCTTGCTGCCAGTGCAGTTGATTTTGCCATGTTTTTTGGAAATTTTCGGATATGTGAACCTCTTGTTCTTTTCTTCGGCAGCCTTAAGTGGGTTGAATTGAAGATGGGCGAGCTTGGCGTTCTCAGTAATCCAAACTACAAAATCACTGCTCTTCTAGATCATTTAGCTATGATCACAGTTCAGTCAGATTATCGCGGGACCTTTGATTGCAAGCCACTAGGCTTGATTTGGGCACAGTTTCCCGAGGTATGTCAATGATTTCAATTCAAGTCCGAAGAATTTGGTTGTTTCTAAATGGAATTCTGGTTCTTTTCTTTTGATTTGGTACTCACAAACTATTACAAAAACAACCATAGTCGTAAAAGAAGAGAGTTTTTTCTGATAAGAATATAAGATCTCTTCAAATGCTTTGGTTTTTCTTTCAAGAGTCCAATTGACTATGAGCTGTCCTCACGAAGTTAATAAGTTTTTATTTTCATTGGAAATTTGCAGTTTTACAGTTCGAGAAATACAATAATGTTTGATGATCTTCGGAGAAATTTTGTGATGAATCCACAAAATGGGCTGGTAATCAAGCCATTCAGGAAAGCTCATGCTAATCGTGATAGTGACCAAGAGCTAATGAAGCTCACTCAGTACTTGCTTGCCATTGCGGAACTCGATGACTTGAGTCATCTTGATCATAACAACTGGGAGCTATACTCTGAAGATGGTCCCAAAAGACGGCGGCATGCATGAGTCTATTTCGTTCTATTATCAACTAGTTGAGGTAGGCTCTTGGGACAATTTTCTATGCGGAAACTTTAGGGTTCTATTTGGTAATAATCTAAGCTCACTTGATAACCATTTGGTTTTTTATTTTTGGTTTATAGTTTTTTAAAATTAAGCCTACAAATATCTCCTCTACTTCTAAATTTCTTGCTTGCCTATCAAACTTTTACTCATATTTTCAAAAATCAAACCAATATTTGAAAACTTAAAAGATAGTTTTAAAAAACTTGTTTTTGTTTTTGGAATTTAGCCAAGTTTTCAACTCTTGTACCTAAGAAATATGAAACCCAATGAAAGAAGATAACGAAATAGACTTAATTTTAAAAAAACTAAAATCCAAAACGAAATTATTACCAAACGAGACCTTAGTTTTTTGTTTTTGAAAATTAAGCATGTATAATCCTTCTATCCCTAAATCATCATAGTGTTTAGGGTAAAAAAAGGAGACATAGTCTCAATAACTAGCTAAGAGGTCATAGGTTCAATCCATGATGACCACCTACCTAGGAATGAATTTCTTACGAGTTTTCTTGACACCCAAATGTTGTAGGGTTAGACGGGTTGTCTCTTGAGATTAGTCGAAGTGCGGGTAAGCTAGTCCGAACACTTACGAATATAAGAAAAAAAAAACTCCTATTTTTAAATTTACTGTTTTGCTATCTGCATACTACTGATTTTTTCGAAACTAATGCAAGAAACTGAAAAATAGTTTTTAAAATTTTGTTTGTTTTTGAAATTTAGCTAAGAATTAAACGGAGAGGGAGAATGGATTCAATGTTGGAAAACAAATTGGAACTTAGATATGTGAGCTCTGAATTAGTTGTAGTTGTAGTTGTAGTTGCTGTTACTTTTAACCAACCATAGTTAATGGATGACAGGTGGGGAGTAAGTAATACGATAGAAGACTGCTAAGTTTCTGATTTTTAATCTATGTGAAACTTAAGAAGCCTTGAGCCCAATTTCAAAGTTTAATGATAGTTAGTGGATGATAAAGAAGATGGACTCCATAACTTCTATAATAACCCAACTCAAGTTTTTAACTAGTCCAAGGTTGTAGTTTTTGGTTTTTGGATAATTTTCATTTTTAGTTGTCTGTTTTTAAAATCTATGTTTGTTTCCCTAATTTCCTTTCTTTGTTGAATCTTTAGTCAAATTTTGAAAAAACAAACACCGCTCATTTAGTTTTAAAAACTTAGTTTGATTATTTAGATTTTAGTAGAAAGTGGCTACAAAACAAAAGAAAGAACACCCAAAGATTAGTATTGTTTATAAGTATAATTTTCAAAAACAAAAAGATCTAACGGAGTTAAGAACTATTTCCTCTAGTTCTAACGAAACCCCAGTTTAACTTTTTCAGGAGGCGTTGTTAGGGATCTGGATTACAATTCTCTGATGCTGCTTTTGGTGAACTTGTGTTCTCTGGAGGCATAATTTTTAGATTGTGATAAATATGAACATGTACTATATATCTATCTATAAGTACCACATTTTTCTTTCTTTTTCTTTTTTCTTTTTTTTTTTTTATGATTGCAGATATAATTCCCTTTTGGGGATAGAGCTTGGAGTTTGATAAGGGCAGGCAAAGACAACCATTGGTTTGAACATTTAGGTATAATTGGTAACTATATGACAGGATTATTGCCACATATATAAATGCCTCATCATAATGAAACTATTGGACCTTTGCTCAATCTTTTTAGGTAAATGACTGTCTAACAACTGTCTCAATAGCAAAGTAACATTGATTTAATTTAGTCAATATTTGGTGGATAGAATAGAATCGAGTAATTCTTATTTTAATGTTTTTTTTTTAAAACTTGTTATTATTGTATTATATAATATATTTAAAACTTGTTAGGTGAACATAGTTTGTTTTTCAAATCTTTGCATTTTGGATTAATTTTTTTTACAGTAGTGCATGAAATTGGTTGGTTGTGTAATTTATGGTGGACATAAAAGGGTTAAAATCATTTTGGTCACATCTCGCGGTTTTGAAACTCACATCTAATCACTCAAAATCAGTTCAAGAAAATCGTAATTTATGGCACTATTTCTATTAAATTTGTTCCTTGCAAAATGCAAGGGATTTGAGTCAATTCTTATATTTTATACTTTCACGAGGATCCGTAAAAAAATGTTTTGCTATATTAAATAGATTAGAGATTTTGATAGGTTTTGCTACATTTCTAATGATTATTTTCAAATATAGTGAAATGAATTAAATTATTTATAAAATATAGCAAAATATCACCGTCTAGATCGTAATTCAAATAAACTACTATTTGTGTTATCATGATTGACACAGATAGCAAATAGTCATAGTTTAGTAAATAGTTTATCGTAGTCTATTACAAATAGATTGTATATTTTTCTATATTTTTGTAAACATTTTCAGAAGTTTTACCATTTAAAATAATTTTTCTATTTACAAATTTTAGTTGTTTGTTATATAAAATGGACTATAGGTTTTGCTATGGATAGTAAAAAACACATTGAAACTATCTACACGTTATAACAAAAAACTTGAATGGACTGTAGCAAATCGGATAAATTATGCTATATTTTGTAAATAGTTTCACCAACAATATTTCTATATTTGAAAATGCCGGTTTTGCAAAACAACAATATTTGCCTAATAAATTTCAAATCTATTATTTAATAATAATAATAATAATAACAATAATAATAATAATAATAATAATAATAATAATGTCTTAAAAAAAACAACACTATATTTAATTTTTTTTTTATAAGATTAGTCCCATTACATCTCCTTTTAATGGCTATAATGAAGCTTGAACTTCTTCCACCCAGAGGCCAGAAGGAGAAGGATATCAAATCATGTATGATCAATGAAATTGTTCAAATAGTAATATTTAAGTTTTTAGTAGCATCGATTCCCCCACAATACTGATATCTATTTGCATATGATGAAGCAAAAAACACCTACTACAATATCAATACGTAAACCATACAACACCATGTGTAGAAATTTAGATCTCACCTCCGGCAAGTCATCATCACCGACCCGAAAGAGCTCATTTTCCAGCGACGACAGCCAGGCGCATTGGTACGTTATTCCACATCTACCAAGAACCAACAGACAAACAAATGCTGAGTACAACAAACTTAGTTTTTGATTCTGATGAGCCTTGGACTTGGTTATCCTGCACAAGCAATCCACAACCCACATTCCTTAGATGGCTTTGCTTTGTTCGTTCATCATTGTTGCAACTAATCTACATTTGAACTGGACCGGCCACAGACTCGGAACCTGAACGTGCATCCTTCTGTCTCAAAGAGAGCTTAGCAAACTGCGTCTCGAGGTCTCGGCTTTTGGTGCGTTTAAGGGTGGAAGGTGGTGGTTGTGGCTGTTGCTGCTGTTGGTATAACATTCTTAGTCTTCCAATCTCTCTCTCCAGTACTTCATGTTCCACTGAATATGATTTCAATTTCAAATCTTCTTAGCGAACAAATATAGGAATTATTACATTTCTCTTCCATCCAAAACTAATTCAACGTTTTCGAAAAAAATGAAACAATTAACGGATTGGCAAAACTTAAGTATGAGAGTATGGAAGCTCACGGTATTTTATAAGTTGCTCCTGAGATAAACTTTCTAACCGTTGCTTGAGTGCTTTATTCTCCATGCCAAGAATTAAGTTTTGCTGACTGAGAAATTCGAGCTCGGCAGAAACTTCAGAACCATTTGCTTGTAAGGCTTGTACGTTCCTTTCTAGCTCTGCAATGTATTGAAGTTTCCGGACACGCGATCGTTGAGCAAATTGCCTGTGTTCATAGCAAGTCAGGTTAAATCATATACATAGATCATCTAATCATAACATAATGAAAATCTGCAACTCTCTCTCTCCAATGCTGCAAGTATGAGCACACGGCCTAGTATTAGGAGTGAGGAAGGAGATTAGATGCTGCAAGTATGAACACACACATCCATCCAATATCAGTATGTTTTATATTAGAAATCCTCTCCCAGATCCAGTATGAGCACACGGCCTAGTATTAGGAGTGAGGAAGGAGAGGGGTTCACTAGGTAGGGCGAAACAACAAGCATTTTCAAGTATCCATAAGAAAATTCTGTCCTGGCTTCTTCAATGCACTTTCCTTAGCAAAGAAGAGAATTGAAGTTATTTCAGTGGAAAAGCAAACCGTAAACCTTGAGGAAAACTTGAGCAACAGGCTAGCTAAAGAGGGTACAACACAAACAAATGGATTGGAAGAAACTGGGAGACGCAATTGCATAACAGAATTCAACAGGGAGAGAGGACATTTTTGCATACCAATAATGTAGATAATAAGCAGTGCAAAACTTACTGTTTCGCTCTTTTATTATCTGCATCAGCCGGGCCTGGCTTAACATGGGAACTGCCCATTCTCTCCAATAACTTTCGATCAGGCAGACCAGTTTCAGCTGAATCCTGCTTTTCAGTAGTTGTTGAAGAAAACTCATTTGGTTCCTGTGGTGTACTCAATGACCTCGAGCTTTCGAGAAGAATGCTATTTTTGGCAGAAGGGCAGCCACCTGGGTTAGTTGTCAATGTAGTTGGAGGCAATTCCCGTGTCCTGTTCTTCTGTTTGTTCCAGCTTGCTTTCATATATAATGAAGCTTGATGGGAATCAAAATTTTGTGATGCCCAAGAAGGTAAATACATATTTTTACATTGGGAGTCATCTTGTGTATAATTTTCATTCGAAACATTTCCTGCAACCAAGTACGCAAAGGAGTCACTTGATGAACGTCGATGGCCACTTCGTTGAACAGGTGTTTCGGGTTCGTTGAGGAGATCATCAAGCCAAGAAGGTTGTTCTTCCATCAAAAGACTTTCAGATGATGTTCTATGATGGTTCACATTTCCCTCTCTGGGATTCTGCACTGCTCTTGACCCAATAATGGGATTAGGGAGATAATCAGAATATGTGGAGGAACCACTAGGAAATGGACTCTTAGGAGGAAGTAGAGCATGCTTTCCAGAGGAAATCATATTTCTCATGTTTGACAACACCTTGGAATTTTCCATGGCATTGACTCCACAAGTTTCTGCCAAAAAGCAAACAAACAAACAAATTGAAGGGAGAAGCAAAACCTCAACACTTTACGTTAAATTTTGGTTGTTGCACATACATCTTAATCAAATCAGCCAGACTCAGGATTTAAAACTGAAGAAAGCAACACAAAAACCAAAAGCATTTGATGAACATGATACATCTTTTCCTCAATCCAAAACAGTATCAGGCGAAAAATTCTTGCAACACCAACTACTGTTTGAACAAAAGAAACTGAGGTGGTACGGTTAATTGGGAAACAGGTTACTTTAAGGGGGTTTATTGTGAAATCCTGTCCATAATAAAGCATCAATGTCTATCAAAATCAAAGAAGTCAACATCAAACTCAGAACTTTGACAACTATACAGATGATACGAAGCATAGATGAAAAAGCAGGGAGTAATTTGAAATTCTGGAAGTCACATGCAAGCAAAACAGGCCTCACTCTAAGCAAAAAGAAAAACAAATTCAAAGAAAGCCTCGCAGCAGCATGGAAGGAGATAGATGCAACATCTTCCTCCGAAGACGAACACGAAAAATAATGAGAAAGTTTTTCAGTGTTTGGCAGATCTCTAACCCGATCTAACAATTTATATTCCATAGATGCGGATTTCCAGTGACGTTAATACCGTGCGCAGAGAAATTGATGATCGACAAATACAAAGAATTCTCCGACTCGACTCTGCACCATTTTACGACGAACAGTTCAAGCAAATTGCGAAAATGAAATCCGAAAAAAAAGAGGAGAGAGACGAGATCGTCGAATACAAACATGCAGTCAGAAAACAGAAGAAAGCTTCATGAATTGAATTCACAGGTTCAACAAATTAAGAACGCAAGAAAGAAAAATACCAACGCTAGAATTTCTCCTCCCGCATTGCATCTACAATCAAACAGAGAGAGACAAAGAGTACATAAACTAGAATACCGGAGAGAGAAAAATGATGTTAGGAGGCAAAATGTAGCCCATTCCCGAGTCGGCCCATAAACGATTGAGCAAAAACAAAGAAATTTTGACTCAATTTTCTTACAAAATACAATCAGAAATGGCAAAAAGATTCAAGAACTAATGAAAATTCAAGAAAAAAGAAGAAGAGAGTTCATACCAACAATGCTGTGATTGGTAGACCGAGATCTTCAAAAATGGAATGGGAAATGGAAAGGAGTTGACGCAAAGTTAAATAGTTTAGGCCATGAATTTACAATTCTGTCTCAATCAAATCTCAGCTAATGGGAATTAGGTTAAATGCTTGAAGAAAGGAAAGGGGGTTTGATTAAACATTAAAACAAACTTGAATTTATTAAAAATTCAAGTTCTTTCTCAGTTGCAGCCCTTTGCTGTCATTTGCTCAACACCATTCAAATTATGATATGGCAATATGACTTTTACACCCTCTTTTTCTCTCTCTTTCTTTAGACAATGACCAAAATCCAAGTGGACAAACAAAGTAAACCATACAATAATGATTCAAAAAAGTTGTAAGAATACAGTTTTTTGTCCCTATTTTTGAAAGTATGGCAGAGAAAACAATACAAATTAGCTCTACTTGTACATGCCAAATATAGAAAGCTAAGATGATGAAAGACAATGACCAGAATCCAAGTGGACAAACCGCTTTGGCCATCACCACTGATGGGCCAACATCCTTAAAAACTTCACTGCTCTTTACTGGGGGTATGTACTTGAATCTGAAGGGGTTTGGTATGGCATTTTGGATCCCATCATTCATGGAGAGCGTGTTATGTCGTCTCATATACACTCAAACATCTTTTTTCAAGAGGAGAAGCGTAATATATGGGAACATTATGGAGCTCTGGATGGTTCGTCCAATACTCATCAAGAATAAGAAGGAGCTCCTGGGCACATCCAAGGGCAAAAGTTGGAATCAGCACACCACCACCTTGAGAAATGGTTGAATGGATAACATCAGTAAAACGCCTCTCTCGAATATGTCGAGGTTGATGGAGCTGGACACCATATGTAGATTCAATTATGCGAACATCAGGAGAAAACTGAGGCATCTCGGCAGCTCGAAGATGCTGATCTTCTTCACGTGATAGTCTCCAGTGTAGAGAACTCGGACACCAGCGCTAAATACATAAGCTATCAGTAAAGCAAAAACAGATCTGAAAAAACTTGAAGAAGAGGGGAAGAGAGCATAGTAATAAGTAGAATTGAGAAAATGGTGAGAAAGAGAACTTATTGGTTTGGGACACCAACGGGAGATGAGTTGAGTTGGTATAATATATTAACTTATTGTTTGGCCTACCAACTTTCCATGTTGGTGGAGTTTCACCTCGACTCTCACTTCTTTCCAGTGTTTCCAATTAGTTCATCCATCAACATTACCATTGCCACACTTTGAGAACCAGCTTCGACGTTCACTTTCACACATCCAACTCCGACGACTGATTCCAAGCTCCAAAAAAAACTTTGGTGACCACCTACCAACTTCGCCGATCAAATTTGGGCTTCGGTAACAAACTTCAACGAAAATCAACTTCGATATCCACCTTAGAGCGATGAATTATAGGCTCTGACGACAAACTCTTGCGACCAACTCCAATATCATGTGCAACCAACTTTTGTCTTAGACAACCACACATGAATACAAAATTTGACGAAAATCATCTTGATAATCAACTTCCACAACCACCTTCAACTTCAGACTCCAAGAACTACCTTTATAATAAACTTCAACGAAAATCACCTTTGATAATCAACAATGACAAGTGAGAAGCACCTCTAACAATCAATACCAACATTCACCTTTAACAACCAAGATCAACTTCAACTTCAACAACGATCATATCTAGCAGCCAACTTTGACGACCGTCTTGAACAACTAACCCCAACCTCCAACTTTGTTGTTCATTTCCAACGAGTAACTTGACCAATAATATATTATAAATAGGAAAAAAAAGAATTTGGATGACAAAAGTGTTTTTAAATACAAAATTGAAATTATTAGTTTATAATGCTTGATAGTCATCTTTTATAGTAACTTGATATTGGCAAGTTGTCTAAGGATGGTCGGGTCATCTTTACAGACTTATTTGTCACAAGCATCCAGAAGATCAAATGCTTCATAACAACATCACTACAATCAATGAAGATGTAATGTTTGTGCTTACTTTGTAGGACTAACCAACTTAACTATTTCAAAGAACAATATTTTTTTTGTAGGCATGATTTTTTTGTTGTTGTTGAATATATATAATCTATTATATTTTTATTTAATTGAATTCATGAGTGTTAATAATTTGAAAATTATGTATGTAGTTTAATGGTGGAACAAAAAACAAACACGACGGATAAGATGATGGGAAAGATTTAATTAAAATAAATCGAGAGACGAAAAAACGTACTAACAATGGAAAGAAAAGAAATTCATTGAGAAAATTGAGAAATCAAAAGTTTTTATTTGTGTTTTGTTCAACATTTTATTTATCTACGTTAATGCAAAAAAAAAAAAAAATATAGTGAGTTAATTGTTGTTTATTATCAGAAATAAATAAATAAATACAAACTTAAAAAACAAAAGAAAAAAAATGTAATTCACGTTTTAGTTAAGCAAAGATAAGTAGAATTATTGAATAAAAAAAATTAAAAAACAAGAATAGATTAAAAAATAAATGATTTAAATTCAACATATGAAATCAACTCCGAACCTCAAACACAATCCACATACGAATTTCATACATCCTATCTTAACTCGGCGTTCCAAACAATCCCTTCCAATGTTAGAAAATTAAGAAAGAAAGAGACGTAAACCTTATTATTAAAAAAATGGAGACATTGTTGTTTGTATTATAAATATTATTAATAGATGCCTCGGAACAAGTCATGTAATCCACATCGGAAGAATTTTAAAGGAAATTGGAGAAAGTGGATTAGAGGAGAAGAAAGGAGAAATTTGAGAGGAGGAGGGTATTTTGGGAAAGTTGTCTCTTAACTCGCGAGTAATTGACAAACGAGGAAATGAAATGGAAATAGAAAAAAAAAATTAAATGAAGAATATAAAATCGACCACAGTGGGAGTCGAACCCACGACCTTCTGATCCGAAGTCAGACGCGCTAATCCACTGCGCTATGCGGTCACTTCATCACTTAAAATTGAAATTAATGAATTATCATAATAAATATCTTATTGATCCAAGTCTTATTACAAATTGCTAGGCCAAAAATCATTTCCTCGACTTCCTAACTCCCAGGTTTTCATCGATATTCTGTGTGGCCTTGTATTATGTTTAAATTGACAATTTATAGATCTCCATGCATTGACATTTGTAACATTTCAATAAGCTTAATTCTTATACTCTTATTGAAACATCTTATCGACCCACTCGCACATCGTTAAACCCAAGCATGCCCTAAATCATGAATGCAAAACTTTATGCAAACAAATCCAATGCTAACTTACAAGCATTCTATTTCACATTTGATTTGAAACAAGCAAAAGAAAAGAGAGGCTTCAAACATTTAACATGTCCTGAAATGGATCACATGCAAATAAAAAAGTAAAAAGAAAAAATGTCGGACAAAGAGTGATTGGAGATGGAACCTTCAAAAGGTCATGGCAGCATAAACGAGGGTGCTCGTACTTTCGAGCCGAAGGAGGACAAACTTAGCCCTCTTTAACACACGATGTTAAGAGGGCAACTCAAGAATTTGCCGTTAGAGACTGCTGTGTTTTCTTTGTTGAATGAGGTAAGATGAATTAAACCTGACCTCCTAGCCATTTATTAAGACTACATTTTTTTTTTACTACTAAATCTCCCCAACTTACAAAATGAAAGCAAAACAATTATCTACAATTCTCATGTCTCTCATCTCACAATAGGACTGAAAAAAACCACCCCCATTTCAAGATCATTGGATTCAAAATTGGTCTACAAACTTAATAAGTTCGAGAAAGAGTAAAAGATCAGGAAGGGAAAAACAAAAAGGCCTCCCATTTCAAGATTAACAGGTCTAAGAGATATATAGCAAAATATTTAGCTAACCGACTATCCCACCTGAAAAGAGAGAGATCTTGAAAAGCTCAAGAAGCAGTGTTATTTGAAACAGTAGGCTCAATAACAAGAAAAAAGCTCTTCCATTTGAAGATCATGATGCTGAAAATTTAGACTTTAAGAAGATTTTAACTTACAACTTTCCAATCCTATAGAACAGATCTGGTTTCGGCTGAGACATTGCCCCGATATGTGTCCATAAGATTTGGGATTTCATCCAAATGCTTAAGAACGTAATTCTCCACAAATTTTTTCTCCCCTAGTACAAGCACCCCAGCAATCTTTTTGTTCTTAAGAAGATTTTTCACCTTCAAAACCTCAAGCACTTCGTACCTCGGTCGGAGCCGCTTGTCGACTGCATACTTGAAAAACGAAGGGTAAGAAATTAGAGTTCCTCTATCCAACTTTGCAGTGTTGAAACAGAAATCTACAATATTCCTCATTTTCTCCTCTGAACAAGCTAAAACATCTGGATCTTTCTTAAATATTTTAAAAACCTCCTTCTCAGACCATCCTAAGCTCTTCAAAACATTTATTTTCTTCTTCCAAGTTGAATCACTCAATGAAAGAATTACTCTAAGTGCATAAACAAACATGCCAGCCTTTGGTCCAATGCCTACTTCTTTAACCGTCTTCACTGCCTGAATCATTCTATCAACCTTTTGCATAATAGTTCTAGGCTGCACTGCAATCAATTTCGCTATATTCCTAGAAGATACTCCTTCACTGACCAAAACATCGATGTTAGATTGCATAACACCCTTGAAATCAAAAGTTATAAGCCACGAAGCACGAAGAATAGCAGCAGTTGCTTGTTCATCCGATTCAAGCACTTTCCTTATGAAACAAAATGATGGTTTCAACTGAGAATCTAAGCTCCTGTAAAGAATCGAATGGTTTGATAGAATTAGCTTAGTAAGTAAAGGACCGACGAAACCGATTTCCTGGAGGAACTCAAATTTAGGCTTCAGATTGGTGGATACTCTGGCTTGAAGGAGCGAAGGTCGCTTCGAGACCAACTTGGCGATCTGTGGATTCTCAAATCCATGTGATTTCAAGAAGCCGATAACGGCTTCGTACTTCCGGAAGTTTTTTACATCGATTTGGAGCTTTTCACCGGCGGAAGGAGATTCTGAATCAAGGCCACATGAATTTTTGAGGAATTGGATGGTAGAAACAGAGGGTAAAGGCAATGTAGAACTAGAAATGGTATTCAGAAAACGTTTTTGGATGAAATGTAGAAGAAATGTGGAGGAAATTTTGGACATTTTGGGATTGGAATGAAGAAATTCAAGTAAGGGTTTTGGTTAGGGTTTTGAGCTCCTCCACGAACATTCACGTCTCATTTTGAATTCGTATATATTATATATAATTATTAACAATTCTTAAAAATAATTAAAATATTATTTACCCAAAATTTTTACAAAATTTACAAAATTTAAAAATTTACAAATTTATCTATTTCTTCAAGTCTCAAAATTACACACAATTTACCCAAAAACTCGAATAAACAAAAAAAAAACAAATAGAAAAAAATATTCAAAAGAACCAAAAAGTGTAATAAAGGAAAAGAAGTTCAACAAATTAAAAAACGAAGAGAAAATGAAAGAAATTACCCGATTTATAAAAAAAATAGATCTCAAATCATTATTTGATTTTATTTTAAATTAAATTTAGTAGAGATTATTAAAATCAAATATTAGAAATATCCAATTTTTAAATTAATAAAATCAAATATTCAACCGAATTCACTATTTTTTTAGTGATATCAAATCTAATTTATATCAAAATCTTAATTATTTAAACCGAATCTAATTGTAGTATAGATTTCAAAAAATAAATATTAAAACCAAATTCGAAAATATATTTACACTTGAATATTTTTTCTAATGTGAAAATAGAATTTTAATTTTTAAAAAAATTCTTCCTCGAGCAAATATATCTATAATCTATTAATTTTTTTAATGTAAAGTTACATTAACTAAACTAGCATAGATTACATAATCTTGGCGGATTTAATCAATGCATTTAAAATTTGTTTGATTTGGGAATTTTGTAGATTTGATGCCGAAAAGTATTTAGGCACATCAATTTAGACTACACCTAATTATTGTCAGACTAAACATTATTTTTTCCCTTAATTTTTAATTTAGAGTTAGATTCTATTTAGTTCTTATGATACTTGATTTTTCTAAGAAAAGAAATGTTAAAATTAATTATTGTGCATATGCATTAGAAATTTCAAAATATAAAATATATGGTTAAAGTGTTAATATTATTTCTTTTTCTTATCTTAGTTTATTTAAACAAGTTCTAAAAAATTCATTAAAAACAAGAGTTCTTACCTTTGTAGCTCAAATACGAAGGCAACAAGGATTACCACCAAGATCTCCTCCACTATTCTCTAGACTTCGAACTTGATTGTGGGATCAATTTTCTTGAGAAAGGTGAAATTTTTCAGCAAAATTCCATCCGCCAAGAGAGATTTAATCTAATTAATCATCATAAGTTTTAACCAATTCTCATGAAAATCATATTTGCATTTTAATTTGACACATAGCGTCAACAATTTAGTGGGATTTGTGGTCTAAGTTAAAGACAACATCACATGAAGCACAAAGCTTAATCACCAAAATAGTTATGGAATTATCCACTAACTCAAGGTCAAAGTCAGTCTTTGACTTTTGTTAACATTTTAACTTTTTATTAAAAAAAAAATCAACATTTTAAATTTTTATTAAAAAAAAAAATCAAAATTATCATTTTGCACTTGATGAATTAAATTTAAAATTAATTTGAATAATTAAATAAACAATTGAATATCACTTTCAATCTAATTGACCTATTTCGAATTCATATTTGAACCTTTGGTATTCAAATCTTATTTAAATATCATTTCCCTCTTATCACCATACCGTTAATTATATAAAATATTATTAACAATTTATTCTCTAAATCAATACAAACCATTTGGATTTCTCGATCACATTATTTTAAGTTTAATTCCGTTACGAGCTAGTATAAGGACTTAATGGACCTATAAATCATGAGCTTCAATGATCTGTGATTAACCGAGTAAACTTTTAACCTAGCTAACTAACATTCGTCAACTTACGGATCTATCCACTATAGAATGTAGATAGATTCTCCCCATTGTAGATATAATTGTGTCTACTTGATTTAACCCTTCACAAGTTGTGCCTAATTTCGGTTGGGTCAAAATATCATTTTACCCTCGAAATTACATCTTATTTCTTAAGTCTAACTAATCCTCTAATGAACAATTGGTTTATGGTTTAACTACTATACCGAGTCCATCCCAGACCAATGAGAGGGTGGGGCCTCTTGATCAAGTCCTGGAGGTAGCACTTACAATCTCTCTACTATTCCTAGAAGTGGGTACAAGTGAATTTCGTCTTGCACTCTATGTCTCCAACTATCTACCCGGTGTTACCTTTGAAATGGAAGGTCTATTGGGTTAGCATTGTTGAGCTGCTCTCACCTATGAGGATCTAAGGATAATTATGAATAAACAGAAGTTCATAGTTAGCTCAGGTCTATTGGGTTAGCCTTGTTGAGCTAACATCCTAGACATTTATTAAGCCTACATTTCCTTTTTACCACTAAATCTCCCCAACTTACAAAATGAAACCAAAACAATTATCTAAAGTTCTCATGTCCCTCATCTCACAATTAGTCTATGAAAAAAACCACCCCCATTTCAAGATCATTGGATTCAAAATTAGTCTATAAACTTAAAAAGTTCAGGAAAGAGTAAAAGATTAGGAAGGGAAAAACAAAAAGGCCTCCCATTTCAAGATGAACAGATCTAAGAAATATATAGCAAAATATTTAGCTAACCAACTATCCCATCTGAAAAGAGAGAGATCAAGAAGCAGTAACAATAGGCTCAATAACAAGAAAAATGCTCTCCCATTTGAAGATCATGATGCTGAAATATTAGACTTTAAGAAGATTTTAACTTACAACTTTCCAATCCTATAGAACAGAACTGGTTTCGGCTGAGACATTGCCCCGATACATGTCCATAAGATTTGGGATTTCATCCAAATGCTTAAGAACATATTTCTCCACAAATTCTCGCTCCCCTAGTACAAGCACCCGAGCAATCTTTTTGTTCTTAAGAAGATTTTTCACCTTCAAGACCTCAAGCACTTTGTACCTCGGTCGGAGCTGCTTGTCGACTGCATACCTGAAGAACTTAGGGTAAGAAATTACAGTTCCTGGATCCAACTTTGCAGTGTTGAAACAGAAATCTGCAACATCCCTCATTTTCTCTTCTGAATATTTTAAAACACCTGGCTCTCTTTTAAATATTTTTAAAATCTCCTTCTCAGACCATCCTAAACTCTTCAAAACATTTATTTTCTTCTTCCAAGTTGAATCTTTCAATGAAACCACTACTCTAAGTGCACAAACAAACATGCCAGTCTTTGGTTCAATGCCTACTTCTTT
The DNA here is from genome assembly GCA_037974625.1 of Cucumis cinereus. NCBI lineage: Eukaryota > Viridiplantae > Streptophyta > Magnoliopsida > Cucurbitales > Cucurbitaceae > Cucumis > Cucumis cinereus. The sequence goes on along the minus strand of JBBPDJ010000002.1, from coordinate 4,375,944 downwards.
AACCGTTTTCACTGCCTCAATCATTCTATCAACCTTTTGCATAATAGTTCTAGGCTGCACCGCAATCAATTTCGATATATTCCTAGAAGGTACTCCTTCACTGACCAAAACATCAATGTTAGATTGCATAACACCCTTGAAATCAAAAGTTATAAGCCACGAAGCACGAAGAATAGCAGCAGTTACTTGTTCATCCGATTCAAGCATTTTCCTTATGAAACAAAATGATGGTTTCAAATGAGACTCTAAGCTCCTGCGGATAATCTTAGTGTTTGATAGAATTAGCTTAGGAAGTAAAGGACCGACGAACCCGATTTCCTGGAGGAACTCAAATTTAGGCTTCAGATTGGTGGATACTCTGGATTGAAGGATGGAAGGTCGCCTCGAGGCCAACTTGGCGATCTGTGAATCCTCGAATCCATGTGATTTCAAGAAACCGATAATGGCTTCGTACTTGTGGGAGTTTTCTTCATCGAATTGGAGCTTTTGAGGGGCGGAAGAGGGAGATTCTGAAGCAAGGCCACATGAATTTTGGAGGAATTGGATGGTAGAAACAGAGGGTAAAGGCAATGCAGAAGTAGAAATTGTATTCAGAAAACGTTTTTGAATGAAATGTAGAAGAAATGTGGAGGAAATTTTGGACATTTTGGGTTTGGAATGAAGAAATACAAGTAAGGGTTTCGGATAGGGTTTTGAGCTCCAAGAACATCCCAACAGAATGGAAACGGAAAACACATTCACGTCTGATTTTGAAGTCACAGCCCACAACTTGGAGCCTATCTATATATATAATATAACTTAAATTATATATACACACACACATATATATATATATACACATACATATATGTATGTATGTATGTATTTTTATATGTATGTATTGAGATTTGAAAATAAAAAATATATGATTGAAAACTATTTACGAAAATTAATATTAGAATTTGTCATGCAATTATAGTATTAAATTTTTATTAATACAATATCAGGGATGAATTGTAAGTTAGATACTAAGAGTGAATCGACATTGTCACTATATGTAGAAAATTACAAAAAGAAAAAAAAACATCAAAATATTTCTAATATAAATAATAGATATGTATAATTTTAAAATAATAAAATATTTGTTTACTAATTTGCATTTATTTTTTGAAATTTTATTCAAATTTTTTCATTAATATCCATTAAAATTGACATTTTATTGATACTTCTATTTAAAATTTTCGTAAAATTAGGGTTTCAATATTTCTATCGACATCCATATTTTAAATCTTGCCTGCGACAATAATTTTTTAAAAATTATTTTTTTATTTACAATCTAATGAAATTGGACAATAATTATGTACGTTGTAGACACCTAAAAATGGTTCACTAAATATCACTTTGTTTCTTCATTTGAAGTCTATTTAATTATAGTTCTTATCCTTTTAGGTAACCTTAATATAGAGATATAAGATCAAACATTTGACTTCAAAAGAAAAAGAAATTATTAAAATTAATTATTGTTTGTATTTATTGAAATTTGAAAATCTAAAATATAGTTCAATAGGCTAATGAAGAAGTTAATGATTGTCGAATTTGATCCAATAATGCAAGAACGTGATTGTCGTATGTAAGCATCGGTGTTAAATCAAATAAAGTTTCAAGTGTCTAAAATAAGGGACACTTTATTAAAATTAAGAGAAATCAGTGAAGATCGTAGAGTGAAACTGAAACTAGTTGTATATCTTTTATAAATTTGGAAAATTTGAATTCGTGTTATGCGTGACTATATCTTATAATTTCTTATTTGCTATAAATTATGTTAGTAAAGTTTTGTTTCATTTTTAAAGTGCATTTAGGTTTGGAGACTTCGATTTGAGTCCATGAATTATTTAACATTTCAATAAGTTTAATTCTTATCTACTTATTTAATCATCTTGTCGACCTAAATATTGCTCAACTTGTTAAGTATTATAGTTTATAACTTAACTCAAAGATAAGTTCAAAATTTCTCACTCGCACGTTGTTAAACTCAATCATGCCCTAAATCATGAATGTAAAACTTTATACAAATAAATTCAATGCTAAGTTACAAGCATCCCTACTTTAATGTGAAATAGATTTGCGTTCGTCTGAAACAAGCAAAAGAAAGGAGAGCCTTTGAACATTTAACACGTCCTCTTTCAGAACAATCATGGAAATGGATCACATGCAAATAAAAGAGGAAAAGAAAAAAGTACAACGATAGGGAATGAGAATGGAACCTTCAACAGGTCATGGCAGAATAAACGAGGCCGCTCATACTTTCGAGCCGAATAAGGACAAGCTTGGTGCTCTTTACCACACGATGTTAAAAGGGCAAGTCAAGAATTTGTACTTTGGAGAGTGTTGTTGCTTTTCTTTGTTGAATGAGGTACGATGAATTGCACCATTGACCTCCTTGTCATTTATTAAGATTATGTCTCATTTTTACCGCTAAGTCAACCTATGATAGTTAGCGTTTCAAGAGATTAATCAAATAATTTCACTCTCTATTTTTTGTCAAATACTTTTTAAAAAATTAAGAAGGTCGATATATTGTTTCCCTTCAATTTTTGTTGTCAAATTTGTCGAGATTTGAAAATAATCCAATCTAATTCCTAAAATAAATCATTGTCATTAAAAAATCAATAGTTGCAAAAAAGAATTTAAATGTGTTCTGGGGAGAAGAGAAGAGGGGAGAAATTTTAGAGGAGGAGGGCATCTTGGGAAAGTTGTCTCTTAACTCGCGAGTAATTGACAAACGAGGAAATGAAATGGAAATAGAAAAAAAAAAAATTAAATGAAGAATATAAAATCGACCACAGTGGGAGTCGAACCCACGACCTTCTGATCCGAAGTCAGACGCGCTAATCCACTGCGCTATGCGGTCACTTCATCATTTGAAACTGAAATTAATTAAATACTTAATAATTATATTTTTGAATAAACGAAAATAAGAAATATTCGATACTTTTTGCATAAAAATAAAGTGAGTTAAAGATATGTTTCAATTCGGTTAGGATAAAAGTGTTTCTCCAAATGTTGTATTCATTTAAATACTCTTTACAATAAGAACAATTATCGCTAAACAGATTACCTAATCATTTCAATTTTGTATTTTAACACTTTCATCGGCTGAATTTTTTTTGGTCAACCAACATTAAAGGATTATCAAAGAATTAATCGCTCGAGTTAGATAGTAAAGGGAGTCGATTGTGAGAGTTGTGTGATGAATAACAACATAAACTGCAAGGAGAATCTGTGCTTAAAAATTGGGTTATTTTTATTGAAATGAAAACATTACAGGTATTGAATGGTAAAAATGAAAAACTAACCACTAATTGTGCCCTAACAATATCACTAACACACTGACTTTAAAATCCTTTCACCCATTTCACTAACCCAAAAACTTAAGTTTACAAAAACAACTAGTTTAATCACTTCCACTAATTCTTAACAGAGTGGTCATAGCATCGGAGAACTGTCGTGAAAGTGAGCTAGTTGTTATCATCAACGATGGCTGTGACTATGCATCCCATCCTTGAAGTCCTTGAAGGAGAAGGAGAAGGAGAAGGAGAAGGAGGAGGCTAACTCACGTCGGTTATATCTCAAATTCAAACTGGAAAGGGTTTTCCTAATTTTTCTTTTTTATTTTTCTACATACGAGAAACATGAGACAAAATGGAATTGGCCCAGAGCTTCTGTAAAGATCTATTCACATTAAATATTCACACGGCCTCAGAATCTCCACTGCAGAAATCAAAAGTTTTCGTTATTAAAATGTAACAATAAACCACATATTCATGTACGCTTTAGAAGTGTTTTGGAGCATTGAATTGAATTATGAAGTCTAGAGTCAATATACTGAGTTAAAAGTTCGTATTTGGATGTAGAGTTGTATGATGGAATTCATCAATGAGAGGAAAAGATAGAATTTCGACAAATATGTGAACTTCACTGTTGAAGTTGAGTTGTTTAACCTCAACTCAAGAAGTTGGTGGGTCAAAAACCAATTTACAGAGGTTCTCCAAAAAGATAGACAACTATTCTTCTCAAAATCATGGGTATCAATTTAAACTATGGGGTTGTATCAATTAATACCTAATAATTGTATCAACTAATAATTTAGAATGTCTTACTTGATTGTTCCATGTTTGTCCACCAGAAGTGTAGTTCCATTGTTCTTCCTCCACGTTTCTTTGGAAACCTTGGGAAAATCTTTGACCTTTGATAGAACTTGGATAAGATCCATGGCTCTGTCCTTGACCATAAGGCATTCCGGCTCCATGACCACGATAGCCACCTTGCTCATATGGTCCACCCTGTGCAAGATTAAAGCCACTACAAAAAATACCCTGGCCTAGTCTAGGCACATAATCTCTTTGCTCTCTTTCAGGGAGATAATTTTCTTGCACATCATGGGTATAATTTCCGCGCCCCCTTTGATTGTAGTTTACTTGATGATAAGGCATTGGACCTCTTCCTCCCTGATAGGAATTTCCTTCAGGAGCATAAGTGTTCATAGGTGAATAACCTCTCCTTTCTCCAAGCCCTGGGGTAAAGCCACTACCATAATTACTTTGGTCTGGTGAGGGCACATAATCTCTCTGCTTTCCTTGAGGGAGATAATTTCCTTGCACATCATGGGTATAATTTCCCGACCCCCTTTGATTGTAGTTTACTTGATGATAAGGCATTGGACCACTTCCTCCCTGATAGGAATCTCTTCCTTCACGAGCACAATTGTTCATAGGTGAATAATCTCTCCTTTCTCCAAGCCCTGGGGTAAAGCCACTACCATAATTACTCTGACTTGGTGGAAGCACATAATCTCTTTGCACTCCCTGAGGGAGATAATGTCCATGCATGTCATGGTTAAAACTGTCATGGTTAAAACTTCCATGGCCCCTTTGATTGTAGTTTACTTGATGATAAGCCATCGGACCTCTTCGTCCCTGATATGAATCTTTTCCTTCAGGAGCATAAGTGTTCATAGGTGAATAACCTCTCCTTTCTCCAAGTCCTGGGGTAAAGCCACTACCATAATTACTCTGGCCTAGTGGAGGCACATAATCTCTTTGCTCTCCTTGAGGAACATAATTTCCTTGCATATCATGGGTATAATTTCCCAGTCCCCTTTGATTGTAGTTTACTTGATGATAAGGCATTGGACCACTTCCTCCCTGATAGGAATCTCTTCCTTCAGAAGCACAAGTGTTCATAGGTGAATAATCTCTCCTTTCTCCAAGCCTTGGGGCAAAGCTACCACCAAAATTGCCCGAGCCTGATGGAGGCACATAATCTATCTGCTCTCGTTGAGACTGATAATTTCCTTGCATATCATGGTTATAACTTTCTTGCACCCTTTGAATGTAGTTTCCTCGATGAGAAGACATTGGACCTCTTCCTTCAAGAGCATAAGTGTTCATAGGTGAATGATCTCTTCTTTCTCCAAGCCCTGGGGTAAAGCCACTACCAAAATTAACCTGGCCTAATGGAGGTCCATAATCTCTCTGCTCTCCTTGAGGCCGATAATTTTCTTGCACATCATGGTAATAACTTCCCGGCCCCCTTTGATTGAAGTTTTCTTGATGTGAAGGCATTGGACCTCTTCCTCCCTGAAAGGAATCTCTTCCTTCAAAGACATAAGTGTTCATAGGTGAATGATCTCTCGTTTCTCCAAGTCCTAGGGTAGAGCCACTGCCAAAATTACCCTGACCTTGTGGAGGCACATAATATCTCAGTTGTCCTTGAGGCTGATGATCTCCTTGCATATCATGGTTATAAATTCCTTGCCGCTTTCCATTGCAGTTATCTTGATGAGAAGGCATTGGACCTCTTCCTCTTTGATAGGAATCTCTTCCTTCGGGAGCACTAGTGTTCATAGGTGAATGATATATCCTTTCTCCAAGCCCCAGGGGACTGTAATTTTGGGGTGGACCTTGTGACGAATAGTTTTGTGAACCTCTGGAATGACGTCCATCTCCTTGCATAGAACCCTGTTGATTAAAAGATGGATTAGCTTGCCCATTTGGCGCTGATCTAGGTGGCCTCTCATATCTTGGTTGATCCAGATTTCTGCTACGATCTTTTCGCACCTGCCTTCCACCATATTGACTAGGTGGTAGTCTTGGTATAATCGTTCCATTGATATATTTGTCCCCTGATTATTAAAAAATTATGTTGTAAAATTTCAAAGGTCATGACACATTAGTATTAAACAAAATTTTCATCAGGAGGATACATCACTTGGTTAACTATAAAAGCAAATTTAGTCATTGTCAATTTGGACAGTTGCATACCTCCATACTCCTTGTTTACTGGATCAGCGTAAGAATCGGGCAATATAAACAAAACACCAGGTAGACCTAGTAAAAGAAATATTTACAATCAGCATTGAACATAGCATCTAAAAGGTGTAATTAGATGTCATCAACAACTACCACGAAATTTCTCTGATTCTTCTTTTGTCATCACAGCTTGAAACCCCTGATACGTAGTCGTAGTACAAGCATAAATCTTCTGTTTTGCTTCTTCCACACTGTTCATGGTTTGGGAAAAGAATGTTAAACAAAAGCATAACTTTATCAAAATTAATCATCTCAAAATACTAGAGCTGCAGCAGCTGCAAGCCATTTAAATGCAAGGAAAAAGGTAAGAAATGGTATGAATATAATAAAGAATAAACATTCTAAGAAGATTATGCAACAGAAACAAAACCAATATTCTCTTGAAGCACGCCATGGGTAGTTGTAGTTAGACAGAAAATACACCACATTGAGATCTGTGGGTGTTAAAGGCCAAATTAATGCATGGTAATCTTATTGTAGGACCGTCACATAGCCATACATTATCAAAAAGTTAAGAAAACCAGAGGATAAATATCCTGAGGCAACTTTAAAACTTGAACTCATGAACTTACAAATATATGAACTACAATAGCGGGGAACGTAATAGTTCCATCACCATTCCATCAACTAAACCCAACAAAAACAAAAAAAACATGGGAAGCGAAATGAAAACTCCACTTCTCTTATTTGAAATAATATATCATGGTTTACTTGTCAGTATTCAATTTAAAATAGTTTGGAGTCATTTCATATACGCGACATTTGCATTGTAACTGAAAACTGTGAAGGAATCCAATTGATCCTAAATTAATATTGGGGATATCATATAAATGTGCTTATCAACATGTAATGGGTGAAGGATTGCAAAAAAACACCCCAAAGTATGCATAGCAACACCTAGAGTCAGAATAAAGAAAGAAGAAACGTAAATGCAAATTAGAATAGTCAACATTCAAATGATTTATAGGGAAAAAAAACACGAATAATTAAAGAGACAATTCTGACGAAGTTGCGCCTCTCATATACTATAGAGTATGGAGGCAACAGAGGCAGAGTATAAGTTCTAAAACTCAGTTTTTTCAGAAGTTAAAAAGAAATCAAACCTAATATTTAGGCCTTTGGCACAGGTTTCTTCGTAGATCCGAACCATCTCCTCTGGAGTGGGTTTTGAGTCCTGAAAGTCCATGATGATGAGCCAGTGGTTGTAATCGCAGCCCTCGGGTGTATAGGTCCATTTGTTGACATCTTCGCTACCGCTCGCAATATCGGTCCCTATCTTGACATCTTCGCTAGCGCTCGCAATATCGGTCCCTATCTTGACATCTTCGCTACCGCTCGCAATATCGGTCCCTACCTTGACATCTTCGCTACCGCTCGCAATATCAGTCCCTATCTCGTCATCTTCGCTATTGCTAACAAGTGATAACCGGGAATAGGAAGCCATTGACGACAATCTCAGTGGCCAATGTGGAGAGATAGTAGCCGGAGACTTAGACAACGACGGAGCGGAAGGACAAAATATAGAGTGGCTGGTTTGATCAGATACTGTCGCAAAGCGGTGGAAAGCAGAAAGAACTGACAAACTGCGGCGGAGACGAAGTGAATGAAGTGCCATGACCGGTGCAAGACTGTAATCATAATGGACAAGAAACGAGACAGATCATTACTACACATTTCTGTTTATATTTCAGTAGAAAAGAAAGACCAAAAAAACAAGAGAAAGTTACCAAGTAGAAAGCACAGTGATTTGAAAGAAGATGATTCCAGAAGCGAAACTGACGGGAGAGAATACGACCGGCAGTGGTGGCACGCCGGAGTGGCGGAAGGTCGTCGGAGAAAGTAAGAAGATTCCAGTGGGAATAAAAAACTAGGGTTTAGGGTTTTAGGATAAAAATCTGACAAATATCTGAGTTTTAGAAACTATGGTCAACTATCGGTTTGTTCTTCGTTTCTTCTTTAAAAGCCTCATGTAATGTGCACCAAAAGTGTGGTACTCTCCCATGTCCATCTCGTTCTTTGGGCATAATTTTGTTCCACGGAAAAGGAGGAGAAGCTTAAAAACACCACAACCATGATGGAGGAAGACAATAAAATAGGGTTAAGTTTCGTAAAATTAGTTGTGATGATGTATGCAAGAGGTTAAAAATCTTAGGATTTAAAACAAGTTTCTTGATTAAAAATATAAAAAATAAAAATAAACGAATCAATTAATAAACTCACTGTTTTCTAAAAATTAATTTTAAAAACACAAAATAAATAAGTTACCAAACACGTCCATTTTACACTCTTTTTTCTCTCTCTTTCTTCAGACAATGACCAAAATCCAAGTGGATAAACAAAATAAACAATACAATAATAATTCAAAAATGAAGTAAAAAAAAAAAAAAAAACTTGTAAAAATACAGTTTTTTTTTTTGCCCTAGGAGAGAAAATAATACAAATTAGTTGTACTTGTACATGCCAAATATAGAAAGCTAAGATGATGAGAGAGGAATTGGCTTCACAGCGCATTGAATTCTTTGAAATGCTGTTTTAACTCTTTCCTTGAGAGCTTCATTTTCACTTTCTACTTCACCACTTTGTTTATCAAGCTCTGCTATATTCCCATCAACGTTTATCACCAGCTTCCCATTCTCTCCTAACTTCACATCGCCAAACAGTGAAACAAGCAGCGCATGAATTACCTTCTCTGCTTTCTTCATGTTCTCTTCTTCTGTTTTTACAGCCTCTGACTCCACGATCACTTTCGGAACCTCGCGGTTGATGTTCAGAATGAGTGCTACGACTGAATCTGATACCATGTCGCTTAACGGGTCGGATGTCCAGTGAAGTGAGACATGTTTCTCTGATTCCTGCTTCACGGTTACTCGATCGTGCACACGAATCATTGGAACGCTGGATTCGTCGTCTGTTGAAGATTCTACACTCTCGTATACCTGTTTGAGCCTACGTACGATCACATTAAAGGCGTTGGAGTATGGAATTGTAATGCGTTGGTTGATGCTTGCAGTTGATAGCTGAGAGAAAATGTGTAGATCCTCTGGTGCCATTATTTGATATGCAAATCCTTTCTTCACTAGTAAACCGCTTACAGTTTCACCGACTTCTGGAGTCTTCTCAGCCAATTTTCCGATAGTTTTTGCCATTTTCTGAGAGTTGAAATACATTTCAACAGACTGACAATTCTTTGGAGTGAGAATCTTTGTATTCCGATCAGCAAACTGGGACATAAGCTTCTGTTTGAGCCTCCCCATCTCATTAGCTTCTCCATGCACAAGAATTATGTTGGGCGGCATGAGCTCTTCCAAGAATGCGCTAGTCTGCGCAAAGTCAGCATGGGCAGAGAAAGAAATGTAATGAACCTGCATGTTGAGAGGAGCCGTGAGTCCACTCATGAGGGTGACTTCCTTTGGCTCATTGATTATAGTCTTAGCTAGTGTCCCTTCAACGACATAACCAGGAAGCACACATGAATTTTTCTTATCAGAACACCACATATCAAAGAGTTGTCGCGACAAACCGCTTTGAAGTCCACCAGGGCTGGCCATCACCACTGATGGGCCAACATCCTTAAAGACTTCAATGCTCTTTAGTGGGGATATGTACTTGAATCTGAAGGGGTTTGATTTGGCATTTTGGATCCTATCATTCATGGAGAGCGTGTATGTCTCATATACACTCAAACATCTTTTTGCCAGAGGAGAAGCATAATATATGGGAATATTATGGAGCTCGGGATGGTTCGCCCAATACTCATCAAGAATAAGGAGGAGCTCCTGGGCACGTCCAAGGGCAAAAGCTGGAATCAGCACACGACCACCTTGAGAAATGGTTGAATGAATAATATCAGTAAAACGCTTCTCTCGAATATGTCGAGGTTGATGGAGCTGGACACCGTATGTAGATTCAATTATGCAAACATCAGGAGAAAACTGAGGCATCTCAGCAGCTCGAAGATGCCGATCTTCTTCACGTGAATAGTCTCCAGTGTAGAGAACTCGGACACCAGCAATATCCACCATAAACATGGCAGCACCAAGCACATGACCAGCAGTGTAACACCAAAACCGGATACCATTTACTTCTACTGTTTGATGGAAATCAATGACCTGCAATTACTGTGCACTATTATTACATAAGAGAATAATTGATGTCCATTTTCAACTGTACAAATCAGGGTGCAAGGATATGAAACCCATGCAAGTTGACAACAATATAACCAATATAATGATTCTGCATTCCACCATAGCTGGCTCATTATCATTATTATCTCGAGGATTACATGATTATCATACAGATAGCTTTGTTATTTTATTATCCTTCAATGAGATTATTAGAAGTGTAACATGTAAATGAAATTAAACTTTATAAAACAGCTGATTTCAATGAATACAATAAAAGACCACTTGTAGTTCTATTATATTTTATTCTGAAATTTTAAGAACTGAACTCAAACATTTTAATGGAAAAAATTAACAAAGAACTACAGCAGAATGGGATAAAGGCAGAGAGAGATGGATGATATATAGCGCAGGTGGAAAGTACATTTGAGTACATTAGATAAACTGTTACTAAATAGAACGTCAAGCAGATCCTTAATAGAAGGAACGACTTTGGTAGAATCACTGAAATTTCTTATAAATATTCACCATAGATGAAACAGCAAGTCAAGACTCAAAATATGTCCACTATGAAAAATCATTTACCTCAATTTTGTCCATGGAACGATTTATGTCCTGCTCATCGTACAACATATCTTCAACCGAAACTTTGCTCACTTTCACAAAATCTGAGAGCAACAACTTGTAGATCGCTTTAGTAGCATAAGTCATAAAGACTCGTCCTTTGAATGTGGTCTATCACATTAATGCTAGATTAGTTTCTGTACTCAAGCAACAATCACATTGCAATTCAAATAGAAAGTACCTTCTCCAAAAAATAAGGGAGTGATGCGGCATGGTCCAAATGAAAGCTGTGAAATAAGTGTGCATAAAATTATCTTGGTTAAAAGAACACAATAAACAATAAGAGGCAGAAAATAAAGAAAGCTGGAAAAATTAGAATCTCGTGTCATGAGCAGATAAAAAGAGATACTGAGAAAAACAGCTCCTCGTGAATATTTGCATTTTCCATGACAAAAAAACTCAGCTCTTCTTAGTAAATGGATGTGGAGGTTCATGTGTGAAAAGCAAGCTCTATGGAGAAAAGTAATTGTAGCCATTTATGGGGAAGACTCTAGCGGTTGGTGTACTAAACAACCTAAAAGAGGATATCTCCATAGATATTGGGGGTAATTTACAAACACAAAGATCGGTTTTTCAGGTTTGTGAAGTATATTCTGGGTAATGGGAGAAACATTAGTTTTTGGT
>JBBPDJ010000002.1:4342591-4364125 GCA_037974625.1 Cucumis cinereus | reverse complement strand
TGGTGGCAGATTGTAAACTTATTCCTGAAAGGGGCGGGACTCTCCATCAATGTGGCAAAATCATCCTTGATAGGTCTGAATGTGGACAATATGGTTCTGGAAAGTCAGGCAGCTCTCTTTGGCTGTATTACTGAAGCTCTACCCCTCTCGTATTTAGGCTTCCAAGTTGGGAATAGACGAAGCTCAAGGGCTGGTTGGGATACCTTGCTGGACAGGCTTAATATGAAATTAGACAAATGGAAAAACTGTGAGATATCCAAAGGGGGGAGACTTACCCTTGCCCATTCTGTCCTTAGCAGCATCCCAGGGTATTGGTTCTCTTTGATAAAAGCTCCGGTAGGTGTTATTAAGAAGATGGAAAAGAAAATTAGAGATTTTGTTTGGGGCAGAGCTGGTTATAATTCTTTGGGAAACTTGGTTAATTGGGAAATTACAGCTCAACCCACTTGCTTCGGAGGTCTTGGCGTTGGCTGCCTCCAACAAAAAAACTCAGCTCTTCTTAGTAAATGGCTTTGGAGGTTCATGTGTGAAAACCAAGCTCTATGGAGAAAAGTAATTGTAGCCATTTATGGAGAAGACTCTAGCGGTTGGTGTACTAAACAACCTAAAAGAGGATATCTCCACAGATTATGGGGGGAATTTACAAACACAAAGATCGGTTTTTCAGGTTTGTGAAGTATATTCTGAGTAATGGGAGAAACATTAGTTTTTTGTCAGATTGCTGGTGTGAGGACAGGCCTCTCTCCTGTCTCTTCCCGGATATATTTTCCCTCTCCCTGAAAAAGGAAAGTAGCATTGCAGAGTGTTGGAGTATGGACAATCAGGCATGGAATCTGGGGCTGCGTAGGAATTTGCTAGAGGATGAGTGCATAAATGCTGCTGCTCTGTTTGATCTTTTGCTGAAGTGGGTACCGAGTGAAGAGAAAGATGACATTAAATGGACGTTAGAAAATTCTGGGAATTTCACTACCAAGTCTGCCTTTCTTATGCTAACAAAAAGTCATGGTCTTCGCTCAATATCTACTCCCCTAGTTAAAGGGGTCTGGAAATTTAAATACCCAAAGAGGGTGAAGTGTTTTATTTGGGCATTTGTGTATAGAAGCCTAAATACTAATGATAAGCTGCAAAGAAAACTCCCCAATTCGATGTTGAAGCCTTCTATGTGTTGTCTCTATTATAACAGTGAGGAAACATTGGACCATTTGTTTTTGCATTGTGATTATGCTAGTAAGGGTTGGTCATATCTGTTTTCTATTTTTGATATGAATATTAGCCTCCCTAGTAAAGTAGAAGACTGGTTCGGCGAGGCAGTTTGCTTGAAGCATTTTGGGCCAACTGGAAATATTTTGTGGAATAGCGCAGTTCGTTCTCTCCTTTGGGGTATTTGGTTAGAAAGAAATAGAAGACTCTTTAGTGATACGGTTAATTCTTTTGATTCTTTTTGGTCTGTGGTTACAAACACAGCGTCCTGGTGGTGTACAAACTACACAAATCTCTTTTGTAATTATAGTCTTTCACTGATTGTAAACAACTGGAAGGCTTTACTGTTTTAGCTGGTCTTAGGGAGGGCCCTCTTGTCCCTCGCCTCTAGGCTGTTCTCGTTTTTGGTTTCTTATGTATATCATCGTTTCTTATCAAAAAAAAAATAAGGAGGCATGAATTTAACGAAATGTAGAATACGTGTTCCAAAAGAATGTGATCAGGAAGGGAAAAAAAAATTCTTTAGGGGCAAAGATGAGCAGAGACCTTATACCCATTCTAAAGTGCAACTGCAAATAACCATCCACCGTCATTCACTAGTTTTGCAGAAGTAAAAAAGAGCAATAAAATACAAAATGTTCGAGTTAAGAGCTGCATTTTCTAAGCATTTTAAAAAGAAAGAAGGAAGGATATACATACTGGGTAATGAGCAGGACATCAATTGTTGAGGGATCAATCTCATCAAAGTAAGGCAAAGCAGCCATGCCAGAGTAAGCAGGGTGAATCCCACAATCAAACTATCATCCAAGAAAAACAAGAGGAGAAAGAAAAATTACCACTTACACAATTAAACCTCCATATGTTATATTATATTTATACCCAGATACTAAATGAGAAATAATGATGAGTTCAAACCATACCAACACAATTTTGCCTTTGTAAGACATATATACACAGGAACGACCCACTTCATTGCCAGCCCCAAGAGGAGTTATAATAAGCTGATCCTCCTCTCTAGTCGAGGATGCCTCCCGTTTCTTAAGGGAGGGCGGCTGTCCAACCGAAGCCATTTTTCCTCAAACGGCAGATGCTCACACAAAGTCTCTCCAGCTGAAAGATATCAAAAGCAAAAGGGAAGACTGAATTAAGTCTCAAATATAACAGTCTGACCTAACTGTGAGTAACCGGAGATGGCGAAAACATAAAACTATCAGTATTTGCACAAACTATCAGTAAAACAAAAACAGATCTAATAAAGCTTGAAGAAGAGGGAAAAGGAGAGTCAAGTAGTAAGTAGAAGAGAGAAAATGTAGAGAAAGAGAACTTACAGTGTTGGGAGATGAAGGAAGAAAGAGAGGTAAACCCTAGAATTCAAAAAAAAAAACTGTGTAATTGTTGTTTGTTGGGTTTTAGACGGAGAAATTCAGCGGGAGAGGAGAGAGGAGAAGAAGGGAGAAATTTGAGAGGAGGAGGGTATTTTGGGAAAGTTGTCTCTTAACTCGCGAGTAATTAACAAACGAGGAAATGGAAATAGAAAAAAAAAATAAATGAAGAATTTTAAATCGACCACAGTGGGAGTCGAACCCACGACCTTCTGATCCGAAGTCAGACGCGCTAATCCACTGCGCTATGCGGTCGCTTCTTCACTCAGAATAGAAATTATATTTAATAAAATAATATGTTTCAGTAATAGAAGAAACGAAACCAAAACAAATGGCAAATTACAAAAAAAGAAAAACCCTTCTAAAATATGATGGTATTTACGATTAGACCCTTAACTTTTTAAAGTGGTTAAATTGGTCCTCAAACTTATAATAATTATAAAAGTTGAAACCACAGATGATGAAAATTGAACACCAATTTTTAAAATCTATTTTTTTAGTTTTCAAATCTTGGCTTGAATTCTCAAACCATTGGTAAGAGGTAGATAACAAATGAAGAAATTTTAGGATGAAATAGTGTATTTAAGCTTAATTTTAAAAAACAAAATAAAAAAAACAACGGTTGGTAACCGACATTAATTACTTGTAAATTAAATTTGCATGAAATCTTAACAAGTAGTCCTCTAAGATGGCCAATAGAGTATGATGATAATTGTCATCAAAGCGAGCCAATTGCTATTATCGACAATGATTGTTGCACGAGTAGATCGCCAACAAATCAAATTATGGGAGAAATTGGAGTGAGTGTGATAGCTTTAACCAGCAAACGATAAATACACAATGATAAGTGATAATCATAATCATTGGTTAAAGGGTAACAACGCAAAAACTAAAAATCCTCACAATAATACATTTTAAAAGCAATATGAAATGATTGACAGACACTCAATTTTTTTCAAAATAACTCATTTTTTTTAGATTGAACACTTGAAATATATTCCAAACCCACCTAAATTTTCGTTCGTATAGTTCGAAGAAAGTTAAAATTAAATCCATATAATTTGATCAAAGACTTGTAATTGAACAGTACAACTTTACTACAAGGAATAACAAAACCACTAAACTTGCATTCAGATATCCACATCAAAATTAGTCCGTTAATTAATTAGATAATCTTAAAGTTAAATCAGCTTAAGTTAATCATTTTAAAATTAAGTGTATCCATTGATAGGGCAGAAATTAAAGTGTTTCTGCCAGACCATCCTTGAGGGAGAAGAAGCAACAACTACTTACAAACGTTGGTTATATCTCAAATTCAAATGCAGTTCAAGCTCCTACAGCAAAGAAAATGACCCAACACAAGACGATAATCCAATCCTCACATGAACAAACTCAAAAAGCTGTCCCTAATTGTTTTACCTACAAAAAACAGGAGACGGAATGGAATAGCCCATAGCTTTATGCAAAGATCTCTTTCACATTAAATATTCTGACTGCCTCAGAATCTCCCCTGCAGAAATCAAAAGTTTTTGGTATTAAAATGTAACGACAAAGCACGTATTCATGTATATGCATTTTAACATATTTTGAGGCACTAAGTTGAGTTATGATGTCTAGCGTCAATGTGATGGAGTTAAAAGGTTCTTATTTGAGTGGATAGTTGTAAGATAGAATCTTCAATGAATGTGCAAAATAAAGAAAGAGAAAAGGATGGAGTTCTTTTTAATATATGTGCAAACTTAGACAAAATGTTTACTATTGAAGTTAGAATTGTTTAACACCGACTTATGAAGTTGGTGGTCCAAAAATAAGTTCAGTTTACAAAGGTTTTCTAAAAAGAGAGTCGCAACTATCTACTAAGAATCAATTCTAATACGAAAAAGAAAATCAATGGAACAAACTATCTAATGTCTTTTGTATCAAAATGCCTTACTTGATCGTTCCATGTTTGTCCACCAGAATTGTAGTTTTGTTGCTCTCCTTGCATGTTTCTTTGGTCACCTTGTGAAGATCTTTGACCTTCGGTAGAGCTTGGATAAGATCCATGGCTCTGTCCTTGACCATAAGGTATTCCTGTTCCATGACCGTGATGTCCACCTTGCTCATACGGTCCACCCTGTGCAGGATTAAACCCACTACCAAAATTACCCGGGCCTGGTGGAGGCACATATTCTCTTTGATCTCCTTGAGGCTGATAATTTCCTTGCACATTGTGGTTATAACTTCCCTGCTCCCTTTGATTGTAGTTTCCTTGATGAGAAGGCATTGGACCTCTTCCTCCTTGATAAAAATCTCTTCCTTCAGGAGCATAATTGTTCATGGGTGAAGGATCTCTCCTTTCTCTAGGCCCTTGGGGGCCGTAATTTTGGGGTGGACCTTGTGGCGAATAGTTCTGTGAAGCTCCAGAATGGCCTCCATCCCCTTGCATAGAACCCCGTTGATTGAACGATGGATTACCTTGCCAATTTGGTGCTGATCTAGGTGCCCTGTCATATCTTGGTTGATCAGGATTTCTGTTCTGATGTTTTCTCACCTGCCTTCCACCATATTGAATGGGTGGTGGTCTTGGTATAATTGTTCCATTGATATATTTGTCTCCTGATTAGTACAAAATAAAGTTGTAAATTCAAAGGTCATGACAAATTTAGTATCAAAGAGAAATATCATCAGGGAGGATATATAACTTGGTTAACTATAAAAGCAAATTTAGTCATTGTCAATTTGGACAGTTGCATACCTCCATACTCCTTGTTTACAGGATCAATGTAAGAATCAGGTAATATAAACACAACACCAGGTAGACCTAGTAAAAGAAATATTTAACATTAGCATTGAACATGGCATCTGAAGGGTGTAATTAGATGTCATCAACAACTACCGCGAAATTTCTCTGATTCTTCTTCAGACATCAGAGCTTGAAACCCCTGATATGTAGTCGTACTACAAGCATAAATCTTCTGTTTTGCTTCTTCCACACTGCTTATGGTTTGGGGAAAGAACGTTAAACAAAAGCACAACTTCATCAAAATTAATCATCTCAAAATACAAAAGGTGCAGCAGCTTCAAGCAATTTAAATGCAAGGAAAAGAGAAAGAAATGGTGTGAAGAAAGTAAAGAATAAACATCGTAAGAGGTTCATGCAACAGCAACAAAACCAATATTCTCTTGAAGCATGCCATGGGTAGTTCGAGACAGAAAATACACCAAATTGAGACATGGGGTGTTTAAAGGCCCACTTTAATGCAGGATAATCTTATTGTAGGACCGTTACATACCCATACAATATCAAAGTTCAGAAAACCGGAGGATAAAGATCCTGAGGTAACATTAAAACTTGAACTCATAAACTAACAAATATTGATATACAATAGCTTAATTTTGTTACTGCTGATCCAGTCCACAGTAGGGAACGTAATAATGCCATTACCATTCCATTAACTAAACCGACATACTCCAACAAAAACCAAAATACTTATTTGGAATCATATATCAAGGTTTACTCGTTAGCATTCAATTTAAAATAGTTTGGGTCATTTCATATATGCACCATTTGTGTTGTGACTGAAAACTGTGAAGGAATCAACAGAGGCAGTAATTGAAGAAACAATTCTAACAAAGTTGCGGCTCTCGTGTACTAGAGGCAACAGAGGCAGGATGTTTTTTCATAAGTTAAAAGAAACCAAACCTAATATTTAGGCCTTTGGCACAGGTTTCTTCGTAGGTCCGAACCATCTCTTCAGGAGTGGGTTTTGGGTCCTTAGGAAATTCCATGGTGATGAGCCAGTGGTTGTAATCGCAGCCCTCGAATAGTATTGTATCGGGCCCTATCTTGTCATCTGCGTTATTGCTCCCAAATGATGACTGGGAATAGGAAGCCATTGACGACGATCTCAGTGGCCAATGTGGTGGGATCATAGCCGGAGACTTAGATAGTGAAGGAGCGGAAGAACAGAAAATAGATTGACTGGTTTGACCAGATACTGCCGTATAACGATTGAAGGCGGAAAGAACAGACAAAGTGCGGCGGAGACGAAGTGAATGAAGTGCCATGATCGGTGCAAGACTGTAATCGGAATAGACAAGAAACGAAACAGGTCATTATTACACATTTCTGTCATTTTTCAGTGGAAAAGAAAGACCAAAAAACAAGAGAAAATTACCAACTACGAAGCACAGAGATACGAAGAAGATGATTCCGGTGGGGTGTCAGGGTGACCTGAACAAAGAGTCGAAGCTGACGGAGGCGAGTGCGACCGGCTGTGGTGTTGCTGACACGCCGGAGTGCCGGTAGATCGTCGGAGAAAATAAGATAGGATGGAGAGGACGAACGAAGAAATGATTACAGTGGGGAGACGGGGGTGAAGAACTAGGGTTTGGGGTTTTAGTACAAAGGGGTTTTTGGCCCCAAATTCAAATTTATTTTAGTGAAAGTATCCTCTTCCCCTCGAGAGGCACGTGGCAAAAACGAATTTTTGGTTTAGTTTTTTTTTTTTTTTTCTATCAGATACAACTATAATTTTTTTTTTTCGATTTCTTTTTTACTTTATCTTCTGGTTTAACTTCTAACTCGTTTTTTGTTGTTTCTCGTCGAACACAAACATCTCGTTCTATCTTCTAGCTCATTTTTCTTGTTCTTCATCGAATACATTCATAATTTTTTTCTTATTTAGATTCTTCCAAGTCCTTCGACCTAACTTTTCACTTCTTCTTCTTGTTCTTCGTCAAACACAATTGCAATTTTTATTTTGAAAAAAAATTGGAAGAAGAAAATGACGATGCATAAAAACATAAAAAAACGAAAGAAGAAACAAAAAGGAAAAGGAAAAAACGAAAAAAAAAAATCAACTGCAAAAGGATGACGAAAGAAGAAGGGTTTAAATGTAATTTCACATGATGACGAAAACTCATTTGTTTTCCTAACTTAGAAATACCTTTTCTCATCGGGTCTCTAAACTTTTCATGAAATAACAATTTGGCCTCCAATCTAACTCTGATAAAAATGCTCTTAAAAAAAAGGTTCAATTATTCACTTCCAATATAAAATAAGAACACTCAACATTTAGTAACAATTTCTCAAAATTGTTTTTATATACAAGTGATTGGAGGTCGATTGTTGATGGTCGACAAAAGTTTTACCTCGATATTAGGTAGAAGATGAGTGAGTGTATTTTTGTAATTTAGTGTAATATACAAATTATGGAAGATTAACCATCAAATGCTGAAGAATAAGAAATTAAGGTAGAAGATCATGCCAATACCATCAACCAAACTCCTTTTGGCATGAAAATCATTTATTTAAAAGTTGATTTCGAGTTTTCTCTCAAACCAACTTATTTTATAAACTAATATTTACAAACCCTTCGAAAGTTGAACCAAAACACACATTAGTCCATGTGCTTCAAAATGATGTGTCAATTTAGTAATTTAATAAACATCGATTTAGTCTTTATAATTTACAATTTTATAACAATTTAATTCTTAACACAGAAAAAATGCTATTGAAATTTAATAATATTACTTGCGCAATTGACAAACAAATTATGAATCAAGATCATTTATAAATAATAAAGATGAACTAGCATCATAATAAAAATTGACAATTAAGTTAAATTTGAAGGTATAAGAAAATTGTTAATTATCTAAGTTAAAAGACCGCGTTGTTACAAACTTCAAAATTCTTCGCCCACTGAAGTGAGCTAGTTGTTGTAAATATGCTACGATAGTAAAAATCAATGATTAAAGGATAAATTTAGTATCATGATTAGAAGAAAGTTAAAATTTAATCGATATAGTTTGATTAAATCCTCGTATAGTTTTAATAGTAGAACATAAATATAAGAATTATATCAAACCATAAAGAATATAGTCTAAACTTCTAATAAAGATAAAAGTATATCTCATGGATCAAAATTTATTATTGTTATGACAAATTTTTTTTATATCCGTGAGTGTCCGGGCAGGTTACGGACGCCTCGACTAATCTCACGGGACAATCCTGACCCTACAACATTTGGGTGTCAAGAAAATCGGTAAAAAATTAATTTCTAGGTAGGTAGTCACCGTGGATTAAATCCATGACCTCTTAGTTAGTTATGGCTGCTATGTCAATAAATTATCGAGGGAGAAGAAGAAGAAGGAAGCCGGCTGATGTCGGTTATATCTCAAATTCAAATGCAGTTCAAGCTCCTACTGCAAAGAAAATGACCCAACAACACAAGACCTGCATAATCCTGCCAAGAACAAACTCGAAAAAGCTTTCCCCAATTATATATAGCTACAAGAAACACGGGACAAAATGGAATGGTTATAACTTACCTGCCCCCTTTAATGGAAGTTTCCTTGATGGGAAGCCAATGGACCATTGATGGGAAGGCATTGGACCTCTTCCTTCAGGAGCATTACTATTCATAGGTGAAGGATCTCTCCTTTCCCTGGGCCCTGGGGAACCGTGATTTTGAGGTGGACCTTGTGGCGAATAGTTTTGTGAAGCTCTCAAATGGCGTCCATCTCCTTGTGTAGAACCCTGTTGATTGAAGAATGGATTACCTTGCCTATTCGACGCTGATCTAGGTACCCTCTCATATCTTGGTTGATCAGGATTTCTTGTCTCATATTTTCTCTCCTGCCCTCCTCCAGATTGAATGGGTGGTCGTCTTGGTATAATTACTCCATTTATATATTTGTCACCTGATTATTACAAAATGAAGTTGTAAATTCAAAGGTCATGGGGATATATCACTTGGTTAAGTATAAAAGCAAATTTAGTCATCCTCAATTTGGACAGTTGCATACCTCCATACTCCTTGTTTACAAGATCAATGTAAGAATCAGGCAATATAAACACAACACCGGGTAGACCTAGTAAAAGAAGTATTTAAAATCAGCATTGAACATGGCATCCGAAAGGTGTAATTAGATATCATCAACAACTACCGCGAAATTTCTCTGATTCTTCTTTTGTCATCACAGCTTGAAACCCCTTGTACGTAGTCGTACTACAAGCATACATCTTCTGCTTTGCTTCTTCCACACTGTTCATGGTTTGGGGAAAGAATGTTAGACAAAAGCATAACTTCATCAAAATTAATCATCTCAACATACTAGACTAGAGCTGCAGCAGCTCCAAGTCATTTAAATGCAAGGAAAAAGGTAAGAAATTGTAAGAATATTGTAACAGGATCATGCAACAGCAATAAACAAACAAACAAAGGAAGGAAGGAAGAGAAATGGAAACTCCACTTCTCTTATTTGGGATAATATACCAAGGTATACTCGTTGATGTTCAATTTAAAATAGTGTGAAGTCATTTCATATCTGTAGCATTTGTGTTGTGACTGAAAACTGCTTAGGAACAAAATTAGTCATCCCAAAAATACTATGGGGAATGCCATATGGATAAATCTCCTATCAACATGTAGTGAATGAAGGCTTCAAAAACAAAACCAAAATTATGCATAGCAACCCCTAGAGTCAGAATAAAGAAACAAGAAAAGAAACTCCAAATCAGAATATTCAACATTGAAATGGGTTCTGAAGAACAAAAAACGAAAGCTAACACAAGTAATTGAAGAAACAATTCTAACAAAGTTGCGGCTCTCATGTAATAGAGAGTATGGAGGCAACAGAGGCAAGAACTTGAGAAGTTTTTTTCATAAGTTAAAAGAAATCAAACCTAATATTTAGGCCTTTGGCACAGGTTTCTTCGTAGGTACGAACCATCTCCTCAGGTGTGGGTTTTGGGTTCTCAGGAAATTCCATGATGATGAGCCAGTGGTTGTAATCGGCGCCCTCCAATACTAATGTATCGGACCCCACCATGTCATCTTCGTTATTGCTTCCAAATGATGACTGGGAATATGAAGCCATTGACGACGATCTCAGCGGCCAATGTGGTGAGATCGTAGCTAAAGATTTAGATAGTGACGGAACAGAAGGACAGAAAATAGAGTGGCTGGTTTGAGATACTGCCGTATAGCGGTGGAAGGAGGAAAGAGAGGACAAAATGCGGCGGAGACGAAGTGAATGAAGAGCCATGATCGGTGCAAGACTGTAATCGGAATGGACAAGAAACGAGACAGGTCGTCATTTCACATTTCCGTTCATTTTTCAGTAGAAAAGAAATACAAGAAAACAAGAGAAAGTTGCCAACTCTGAAGCACAGAGATTCGATGAAGAGGGTTCCAGTGTCAGGCGTGAAGTGAATAAAGAAGTGAAGCTGACGGGAGAGAATACAACCGGCGGTGGTAGCACGCCGGAGAGCTGGTAGGTCGTCGGAGAAAGTAAGAAGAGATGGAGAGGACGAACGAAGAAGGTGATTCCAGTGGAGCGACGGGCGTGAATTGAACGAATAAAAAACAAGGGCTTTGGGTTTAGGATAAAAGCCACAATTGTCCCAAGACTTTCGCGGGGAACTATTGTAGAACGAGAAGGAAATAATAAACCTAATAAATAAATAAATTATGCAGTAAAACAGTAAAAACGGTTGTAAGTAGTAAATAGTGAAGTAAACGGTAAAGTCCTCAGCTAATTGAGGATAACGAAATAGTATTTACTGTGATCATTATAGTTTTAGTCTAGTCGGTACCCCACATGTCTCTAAGATCGTTTGGGACAATGTAAGACTATAATAACCATTTAAAAGTTGTACTGTAAACACTATAATCGCTTTTGTATATATTATTTGTAGCGTTTTTACTAGTTTGTATTTATTTTTTTATTTTTTGTTACAGTGTTTACTGTTTTCTTATCAAACTAAAATATCTAACATTTCAAACACATACTATTATAACCAAAACTAAAATAATAATCAACCCAAACTAAAATAATAATCTACCTTCAAACTATTTAAACTCAACAGTAATAATATAAGATTATAATAACCACTCTTTGGCTCAAACACCCACTTAGTGTCTAATCTAACTTAGAAAAAAAAAAAAGAGAAATAAAAAAAAAGCATTTTTCATCTGAACACTTTTCTTTTATGAAAATGATTTAAAATAAAAGTGTTTTTATATACAAATGATCAGAGGTGTTGGAGTTTGATTGCTTGTGGTTGTTGAAAGTTTCACTTGGATATCTGTACGTATAAAATAGTAATTTGGTAATTTTAGGTATTATGCAACTATAGAAGTATAAACGTATTAACTATCAAAAGGTCGTTTGGTTTCATGGTTATCACACAAATAACTAAATATGAAAATATGAAAAATAGTAAACAGAGGCTTTAAATGAAGCCAACGAACTAAGCATATTGGATTGTATCCTTCATCGCAAAAAAAGAAGAATAAATTGTTAACAAAATAAAGTATATAAATAGAGATTCAAAGAATAACTCGAAGAAATGCACGAAGAAAGAAAAAATGTTTGAATTGACCTTCCAAGTTTTTATAAGTTTAAGAGCAAAAATAGATATTATTTATAAACACTTCGAAAATCAATTCAGACGACCCATAATTAACGTATACAATGCTTCAAAATATATACATCCGACCGAGAAAGCAATGTTGGTGTGTATAATTACGAGAGTTTTCATGTCTTTTCCAAAAGATAAGCTCGTTGCTGCTACAAGTCCCAAAGGCTTTCCTGTAAAAATGAAAAGGAATACTCAAGCCTCTTTGATTTGTTATACAATGAGGATAAGTTTATTGATCTCAAATTACTATAAAAAGATTGCTGTTAAACACTATTTACCAATAATTTCAATTTTGTGTTTAGAAACACTTTCATCGATTGAATTTTTTCGGTTGAGTTGGTCATCAGAATTAGTCAGGGAAAATAATCAACATAGTCACTCGAGTTAGCCACCGGAGGTAGTCAACCAAAGGTGGTTGTTGTAAGTTGATGAGGTGGTCTTCGCTAGAGATGGGGCAGCATCGTGAACGACAAACCTGGTTGCTGGAGAGTCGATAGAGCTCTGTAACAGAAAAAAAAAAAAAATGAAGGTGAAAACAAGAGAAATAAATAAAATGCACACGGAATAGAGTGCTTCAAAATTGTGTTATTTTTATCAAAGTGAAAACATTACAAGTATTGAATGGTAAATAAAAACTAACCACTAATGCCCTAACAATATCAATAACACACGGACTTTAAAATTCTTCAACTATTACAGTAGGCCAATAACTTAAGTTGACAAAAACATGGGAAATTTGTACGATGATCCAAAAATTGGAGCTAAAATGCCAAGTCACCCGAATTTGAAAAAAAATTGCTAAATGACATGACTACAATGAATAACAAAACTACTATACTTGCATTCAAATTTCTGTCAATATTCCATATCAGAATAAGTACGTTAACCTAATTAGATAATCTTGAAGTTGATCAGTTTACGTTAAGCATTATAAAAATTAAGTGTATCCCATAAATAAAAAATTATTATTGCTATGGCAATAATTAATTGAGGGAGAAGAAGCAAGCTAACTCACGTCGGTTATATCTCAAATTCAAATGCAGTTGAAGCTCCTACAGCAAAAAAAAAAAAACACAAAAAGCTTTCCCTAATTTTTTTTATTTTACCAGCAAAATGGAATGGTCCATACCTTTTGTAAAGATTTCTTCATATTAAATATTCAGACTGCCTCAGAATCTCCCCTGCAGAAATCAGAAGTTCTCGTTATTAAAATGTAACAATAAACCACATATTCATGTATGCTTCAGAAGTGTTTTGGGGCACTAAGTTGAGTTATAAAGTCTAGAGTCAATATGTTGGAGTTAAAAGTTTGTATTTAAGTACAGAGTTGTAAGTTGGAATTCTTCGATGAGAGGAAAAGATAGTTTTAGCAAATCTGTGAACTTCACTATTGAAGTTGAGTTGTTTAACATCCACTTAAGAAGAGGGTGGGCCAAAAACGAGTTTACAAAGGTTTTCCAAAGAGAGAGGGACACAACTATTCTACTAAGAATCAATTATAAAATTATAAGAAAAATCAATGGACCAAACTATTTAACGTTTACTATAAGAATGCCATACTTGATTGTTCATGTTTGTCCACCAAAAGTGTGGCTTCGTTGTTCTTCTTGTATGTTTCTCTGGTCACCTTGGAAAAATCTTTGGCCTTCGGTAAAGCTTGGTTAAGTCTGTCCTTGACCATAAGGCATTCCTGATCCATGACCATGAGCTATCCACCTCGGTCAACCCTGTGAGGGATTAAAGCCACTTCAAAATTGCCCTGGCTTGGTGGAGGCATATAATCTCTCTGCTCTCCTTGAGGCCAATAATTTCCTTGCACATGGTAATCTCCCTGCCACCTTTGATTGAAGTTTAATTGATGAGAAGGCATGGCACCTCTTCCTCCCTGATAGGAATCTCTTCCTTCAGGAGCATAAGTGTTCATAGGTGAATGATCTCTCCTTTCTACAAGCCCAGCAGTAAAGCCACTACCAAAAATACCTTGGCCTAGTGGAGGCATGCTATAACTTACTTGCGCCATTTGATTGTGGTTCCATTGTTCACCATTTGATTGTGGTTCCATTGTTCTCCATGCATGTTTCTTTGGTCACCTAGGGAAAATCTTTGACCTTCGGTAAAGCTTGGATAAAATCCATGGCCATGTCCTTGACCATAAGGCATACCTGCTCCATG
Organism: Cucumis cinereus; assembly: GCA_037974625.1. Lineage (NCBI taxonomy): Eukaryota > Viridiplantae > Streptophyta > Magnoliopsida > Cucurbitales > Cucurbitaceae > Cucumis > Cucumis cinereus. The sequence goes on along the minus strand of JBBPDJ010000002.1, from coordinate 4,349,959 downwards.
ACCACGATATCCACCTAGCACATACGGTCCCCCCTCTGTAGGATTAAAGCCACTACCATAATTTTTGTGGCCTGGTGAAGGCACATAATCTCTATGCTCTCATTGAGGCTGATAATTTCCTTGCACATCATGGTTATAACTTCCCTGCCACCTTTGATGGTAGTTTCCTTGATGAGAAGGCATGGAACCTCCTCCTCTCTGATAGGAATCTCTTCCTTCAAAAGTATAAGTGTTCATAGGTGAATGATCTCTCCTTTCTCCATGCCCTAGGGTAAAGCCACTACCTAAAATACCTTGGCCTAGTGCAGGCATGTTATAACTTACCTGCACCCTTTGATTGTAGTTTCGTTGTTCTGCATGCATGTTTCTTTGCTCACCTAGGGAAAATCTTGGACCCTCGGTAAAGCTTGCATAAGATCCATGGCTCTGTCCACCTAGCACATACTCTCCACCCTGTGTAGAATTAAAGCCACTACCATAATTACTCTGGCCTGGTGGAGGCACATAATCTCTCTGATCTCCTTGAGGCTGATAATTTCCTTGCACATCATGGTTATAACTTCCCTGCCACCTTTGATTGTAGTTTCGTTGTTCTCCATGCATGTTTCTTTGCTCACCTAGGGAAAATCTTGGACCCTCGGTAAAGCTTGCATAAGATCCATGGCTCTGTCCTTCACCATAAGGCGTTCTCGCTCCATGGCCACGATATCCACCTAGCACATACTCTCCACCCTGTGTAGAATTAAAGCCACTACCATAATTACTCTGGCCTGGTGGAGGCACATAATCTCTCTGATCTCCTTGAGGCTGATAATTTCCTTGCACATCATGGTTATAACTTCCCTGCCACCTTTGATTGTAGTTTCGTTGTTCTCCATGCATGTTTCTTTGATCACCTAGGGAAAATCTTTGACCTTCGGTAAAGCTTGGATAAGATTCATGGCTTTGTCCTTGACCATAAGGTGTTCCTGCTCCATGACTGCGATATCCACCTAGAACATACAGCCCACCCTGTGTAGGATTAAAGCCACTACCATAATTACCCTGGCTTGGTGGAGGCACATAATCTCTCTGCTCTCCTTGAGGCTGATAATTTCCTTGCACATCATGGTTATAACTTCTCTGCCACCTTGGATTGTAGTTTCCTTGATGAGAAGGCATGGGACCTCTTCCTCCCTGATAGTAATCTCTTCCTTCAAAAGCAAAAGTGTTCATAGGTGAATAATCCCTCCATTCTCCAAGCCCTGGGGTAAAGCCACTACCATAACTACCTTGACCTGATGGAGGTACATAATCTCTCTGCTCTCTTTGAGGCCAATAATTTCCTTGCACATCATGGTTATAACTTCCCTGCCAACTTTCATTGTAGATTCCTTGATGAGAAGGCATGAGACCTCTTCCTCCTTGATAGGAATCTCTTCCTTCAAAAGCATAATTGTTAATAGGTGAATGATTTCTCCTTTCTCCAAGCCCTGGGGTAAAGTCACTACCAGAATTACCCTCGCTTGGTGGAAACACGTGATCCCTCTGCTCTCCTTGAGGCTGATAATTTCCTTGCACATCATGGTTATAACTTCCCTGCCCCCTTTGATTGTAGTTTCCTCGATGAAATGGCATTAGACCTCTTCCTCTCTGATAGGAATCTCTTCCTTCAGGAGCACTAGTGTTCATAGGTGAATGATCTCTCCTTTCTCCAAGCCCCAGGGGACTGTAATTTTTGGGTGGACGTTGTGGCGAATAGTTTTGTGAAGCTCTAAAATGGCGTCCATCTCCTTGCATAGAACCTTGTTGATTAAAAGATGGATTGCCTTCCGAGTTTGGTGTTGATCTAGGTGGCCTCTCATATCTTTTTTTTTGAAAGGACGGTGGCCTCTCATATCTTGGTTGATCCGGATTTCCATTATGATCTTTCTGCTCCTGCCTTCCACCATATTGTGTGGGTGGTGGTCTTGGTATAATTATTCCATTGATATATTTATCTCCTGAATATTACAAAATAAAGTTGTAAATTCAAAGGTCATGACACATTTAGGATCAAACCAAATTTTCATCAGGAGGATACATCAAGTGGTTAACTATAAAGCAAATTTAGTCATTGTCAATTTGGACAGTTGCATACCTCCATACTCTTTCTTTTCAGGATCAATGTAAGCATCAGGCAATATAAACTCAACATCAGGTAGATCTAGTAAAAGAAATATTTAAAATCAGCATTGAACATGGCATCTGAAAGGTGTAATTAGGCGTCATCAACAACTACCGCGAAATTTCTCTGATTCTTCTTCTGTCATCACAACTTGAAACCCCTGATACAAAGTCGTACTACAAGCATACATCTTCTGTTTTGCTTCTTCCACACTGTTTATGATTTGGGGAAAGAATGTTAAACGAAAGCATAACTTTCTCAAAATACTAGAGCTGCAGCAGCATCAAGCCATTTAAATGCAGGGAAAAACGTAAGAAATGGTAGAACATAGTAAAGAATAAACATTGCAAGGGGATCATGCAACAGCAACAAAACCAAATTCTCTTGAAGCATGCCATGGGTAGTTGTAGTTGGACAGAAAATACAAATTGAGATCTGTGGGTGTTAAAGGCCAATTTAACAAATATATGAACTACAATAGCTTAATTTTGTCTCTGCTGATCCAGTCCACAGTGGGGAACGCAATAATTCCATCACCATTCCATCAACTAAACCCACATACTCCAACGAAAACCAAAAAACATAGGAAGCGAAATGAAAACTCCACTTCTCTTATTTGGAATAATATACCAAGGTTTACCTGTTAATATTCAATTTAAAATAGTTTGGAGTCATTTCATATGCACCATTTGCATTGTGACTGAAAACTGTGATGCAAATTAGAATAGTAAACATTCAAATGATTTCAAGGGAAAAAAACACGAATAATTTTTTTTTTTGATAAGAAAAGACAATTCTAACGAATAATTAAAGAGACAATTCTAACGAAAGTTGCGCCTCTCATATAATGTAGAGTAGGAAGGCAACAGAGGCAGAATACAAATTCTAAAACTGAAAGTTCTTTCAGAAGTTCAAAGAAATCAAACCTAATATTTAGGCCTTTGGCACAGGTTTCTTCGTAGGTCCGAACCATCTCCTCTGGAGTGGGTTTTGAGTCCTTAAAGTCCATGATGATGAGCCAGTGGTTGTAATCGCAGCCCTCAAGTATTATCTTGTCAGGTTCTATTTTCCTCCCAAATGATGACCGGGAATAGTAAGCCATTGATGACGATCTCGATGGCCAATGTGGTGAGATCATTCCGGGAGACTTAGATAGTGACGGAGAGGAAGGAACAAAAATAGAGTGACTGTTTTTACCATAACCTGCCGTACAACGGTGGAAGGTGGAAAGAACGGACAAAGTCCGGCGGAGACGAAGCGAATGAAATCCCATGATCGGTGCAAGACTGTAATCGGAATGGACAAGAAACGAGACAGGTCGTTATTGCACATTTCTGTTTATTTTTCAGTAGAGATCAAAGACCAAAAAACAAGAGAAAGTTACCAACTACGAAGCACAGAGATTCGAAGAAGACGACTCCAGTGGGGCGTCAGGCGTGAAGTGAACGAAGAGGCGAAACTTGACGGAGGATTATGCGGACCGGCGGTTGTGGCACGCCGGAGTGCCGTTAAGTCGTCCGATAAAGTAAGATAGACGGAGAGGACGAACGAAGTGAACTATTAAAAAATCAGGGTTTGGCTTAGGGTAAAAGTGGAAATTGCCCCAACATTGAGGGATGGATGACCCAAATGTTGAAAAAAATGTCGATGATCCGTTTTTTCTACTAAAAAAAATGTCAAATAATCATTTGCTAACGTCAAATTCAAGTGAAATTGACAAAATACACTTGTAAAAAATTGTCTTGTTCAATCTTGTCTCGATTGTCGATAACCTCTTTGTCCTGTCCCGCTCGATCTTTTCTCAGTCTCACATGGCTTGTGTCACTCTTGCCTGATCATGCTCTCGCTCGATTGGTTTCGTTCTCGTCCATCTTCGACTGGTTTAGCTCGATGTTGGCGAATAAGTCGAAGAAGTGCACTAGAGAAAAAGACGTTGGATGATTGAGATTGTTTAGAAAAAAATTGAGTGAAGGAGATAGTAGTCATGGAGAAAGACGGTTCGTGCAGGATACGAGAAGAAAACGACAACAGTGAGAAAAAAACACTAAATCAATAAAAGAAAAATTTTAAAAGATAATGTTGTAATTTCACATGATCATGATATTACCAAGTGCACATTGTACTTTTTAAAAAAATTGGGGTCATTTGCCTTTTCTGGCCTTTAAAATGGGTCCTTTGGACAATTATTTCCAAAATTATAGTGGCGAAATATAATAACAATTAAGGCAATTGGGGCAAGTGAGGTGTATTATGTCATAAAACTTGTGATTTATGAATGTTAAAAATATTGTATTATTCAATAAAGTTGTCGTTGAAATATTGTTCAATAAATTGTTATTGAATAAGAGACTTGCTTATGATAAAACTCATAGTTCAATAAACAATATTCTTTCACTATAGTATAAGTATTGAACTTTATGTAGAGACATAGACGTAGATCAAGTTCGCATCTTATTCTAGAGACACTATGGATGTGGCCTACTTTTTAGTTAATACGAGCGGAGTAATTCCAAGACGCTCATATAGAAACATGCGAGTGGGACATCCTATGCAATGAGATTGTATAAGACCAGACCATGGAGTTAGTTACTTTTACATTATAACACCGTTAACTGATTAAAACTAACTATTTCGATTGTTGATGATCTAGGTAAATCAACCTTGAGTTTGAGTTAACTACGAATTCCTATTCACACAGGATTATCCTTAAATCTGCTAGGCGAGGGTAGCTCATCAGCGATGGCTCAAAAGACCTCCTATTTTTAGGGGTAAGATCGAGTAGATAGCTGGGGACATAAGGTGCAATATGAAATTCACTCTTGTCCGCTTTAAGGAATGGTAGATAGCTTGTTCCTTTAAGTGTCGACTCCAGGTATTGAACGAAAGTACTTCACCCTCTCATTTGGCCTGAGAGGGATTCGAGTTATAAGTTGGACCTTAAACCATTGTTCGCTAGAGGATCAACATAGACTTAAGGAACAATATGTAATCGGGGTAAAACGATAAATTGACCCAACTGAAATTATGAACAACATGTAAAGGGTTGACTTACTAGTTATGGTTATATCATGTGAACACTGATATATCTAAAGTGAGGAGACTACAGCTACGAAAGTCTAGTAAAAACACATTTTTTATGAAAGCGACTTGAAATAAAAACACTCAAAGTCTAGTAACAATTTAGTGACAGTGTTTTTGTATAGAGAAAAATGATCTTTAGTATCTAGATCCAGAGTTTAGTTTCTATTTGGTCCATAAATTTTAAAAAATTATCACTTTTACCTCTAATATTTAAAAAATGCATAATTTAGTCCTTGAAACAATATAACCGTAAATGACTTAACTAACCGTTGAGTGGACCGACTTTAAACTAGATAAATGATGTGATTTTTTATATTTCTTTTTTATTTTTTACAAAAAACATATGACTGGTAAACTTTTATATTTAAAAAAAACAATGGAAAGCGTTGGCAAAATCTTAAATGTGGATCCTTAGCGGCCGTTTGGATGACGAATATTGTTTAATTGGTGTAGACATTAAGTGTCTATGATAATTAATATATGTGTTTGGACACGATAATTGATTTATGAAAGTTAAATATTTGTGTTCAATTTAATAATCTGTAAAAAATAAAATTAATTAATCACTTAACTAAATGATAGAGATCAATTAAATTTAATTTAGAGTTATGTTAATTAGTTAGTTAGTTATTAAAATAAAAAATAAAAGAATGCATTTTAATTGAACATAGTTAACTTAATTATAATTAATTATATTAATAGTTAACAATATTAATTTATATTAAATGGTGAAGATAACATAAAATATTAACGGATAAAAATATTAGTTGAAAATTTATTAAGTCGGAATAATATATTTATATTTAATAGTTAATTAAAATTAATAGTAGTAAATAATTTATATTGATTTATAAATTAGTTAAATTATATTAATGTTGTTCATCTTCCAGACATAAAAATCTCACACTTTTACAAAGTATTAAAAAACTTATGTCATGTGGATTTTAAAAATCCATGTATAATAATATCGTGGGTTTTAAAAAAGTAAAATTTTGTGAAACAAACATAGATATTAAATGTCTGTTTGAAATTCCATGAGAAAATATGTGAAACAGACGGGGCTTAAGCAATTGAAAAACGTGGTAGTGCCACTGATTTCGTCCCTATTGTTTTTACTAAACTCCATGGTTGCAACTATGGCATCCAGTGCCAAGGCGCTTGTGTATGCGTGAAAAAAACGCTTTGTCATGTCAATGTTAAAATAACCACATCATAAATCTATTTTAGTTTAAAACTAGACAACATTGTATTGGGTCATTAATGACAATCTCCTGGGTAAGAGTGTTAGTTTTGAAACCTAATAAGCTAATAAAACTAAACTCAAAACCTAGATATAAAAATGCATTTTTCTTCTTATATACAAGTGATCGAAGCAATTACAAAGGTATTATGAAGATTGGTTTTGAGGTTTTCGCCTCGAAATTAACACAATTACTTAAAACTCACGTTTGTTTCACATCGTTGCATGAGAATAAGATATCCCTATACATCTTCGTTTTCCAAGAACAAAAAATTTTATTTTTCATACGTTGGTTTTCTCTTTTACCCACCCCATTTTTTTGTTCACTTTATATATAATTTAACCCTAAATATAGTTAATTAATTAATATAAACATTTATTGAAACAAAACCTCTCAATTCTGCCATAGGAATGCGTAGAAAAATAACAGAGAATTTAGAATAATATACGTGAAAAACTTCAAACTAGAGAAAAATTATTTTTTTCACCCTAAAATTAGAAAATACAAAAAATGAAATTTAGTTTAAGTCAATTCTATTATAGGTTTAGAGTCACGTCACAAAATAACTAATATGAGATTTCCACATCCCACGTCTTACCAAACACAAAACAATAATATATTAAGATATTTACTTATAACTTATTTTTGCCATCCAAATTTATTGGATGATTGCAATTATTTTTTTAGTATATTAAATAACACAATCGCAAAGAACAATGGACAAATATCTTAGGGGCAACAAGAAAAATGACAAAATAAGAGGTTTTATTTTGAAAATTAGCAAAAAATAATTTAAATTATAAAAATAGCAAAATGAATTTTATAATTATTAATTAATAATTGACCCAAATACCCCTAACTAATTCAAATATTCAAATCTTAACAACTATTTCTAAAATT
>JBBPDJ010000002.1:4223664-4336726 GCA_037974625.1 Cucumis cinereus | reverse complement strand
ATAAATCTTATGATTTTTGTTTTCTGCTATAAATTAAAATGACCCTCCAAATTTTGCCATTTAGTCCAATTCCCCATATCTATCTTATAAAAAAAAGTGTTATGATGTCCAATTTAGATGGGCCCGGCCCATTTAAATAACTAAATGGGCCATCACTCATCAGCCCATTAACAAAGAAAAAGAAAACCCTTCTAGGGTTTTTTATATAAAGTTTCCCTTCTCTTCTCTTCCGCCATTCTTCTTCGTCTTCCTCCTCCGCTCGCGGCTTAAGCAAATCTACAATGGTGAGTCTTCTTAACTTTTGCTTTCCTTTGTTTAGGGTTTTAGCTAAACTGAGGTTGAGAATCATCGTTTTTTTTTATTACTGGTTCCTGTTTTTGGTCACTTGTCTCCTAGGTTTAGTTATTGTTTTTTTGGGGTCATTGATTGTTTAGCTCTGAACTCAAAGTGACGTATTATCTATGGCCGTGTGATGTGTCTTAATGTTGACGAGCTGTTTATCGTAGGCTTTTGCCAAAGCTCAGAAAACAAAGGCTTACTTCAAGCGTTATCAAGTCAAGTTCAAGAGAAGGAGAGGTGATTTTTTTTGGCCTGTATATAAACATATAAATGGTTTGATTTTTTTTCAAGCTTTTGATTGTTGAATCTTTATATCTACAGAGGGTAAGACTGACTATCGGGCCAGAATCCGTCTTATTAATCAAGACAAGAACAAATACAATACCCCCAAGTATCGATTTGTTGTCCGAACTGTATCCTTTGAAAGATCTGAATCTGATTATTGTGTAGTAATTTACTAATTTTTTTCGTGTGCTATAGCCTGGATAATGCAAATGCAACCTCCTTTGTTTGTTGAGCTATTTTTTTTGTACTTGTTATTACAGTTTATACTAATTTAATGCATATTGGGATATTGGGATGTATGTCCTTGACGTCATTCAATAGTCGAATAAAGATATCACGGCTCAAATTATTTCCGCTAGCATTGCTGGTGACTTAGTCCTTGCTTCGGCTTATTCTCATGAGCTTCCCCATTTTGGGCTTGAAGTTGGTCTCACCAACTACGCTGCAGGTGTGTTGTCACTATACTTAATGCGTAATTTCTCTGTTAACATATCTCATATCGTGTACATTCTTTTTTTATTGTTCAGCATACTGCACTGGGCTTCTATTGGCTCGACGGGTCTTGAAAATGCTTGAGATGGATGCCGAATACGAGGGCAATGTGGAGGTATCTTTAATCTTAATGATTTCGTCTATCACTTTCCCTGTCATAGACATAGTTAACTGAATATCATGATCCCACATACATAGGCAACTGGTGAAGATTACTCAGTTGAGCCAGCAGACACCAGAAGGCCGTTCCGTGCTCTTCTTGATGTTGGGCTTATCAGAACTACAACTGGAAACCGTGTTTTTGGTGCTCTGAAGGTGACTACATATTCATTGTCATTTGTTATATTGAATCTTCATCATCTATCTATATAGCTTTATCAATATTTTCTGAAGTAACCTTTTGTTTCATGGAGAACCAATTCTCTTTTTGAGTTAATTGTGCCTGGTATAATTTCTATGGAAATAAATTTTTTAAAGCGCATTTACTACTGGTCATCATCTGGTTTTAAAACCATTTTACTGTTCTGCAAATTGTTAGTTCATTGTAGATCTACGTTTGGGTGAAGTTAATATAGAAGAATTGGATTCCCATCTTGTCGCTTTAGATGATTGTTTTGTCTATGAATTTGAGGCTTTTGAAGGATTGCAATGAATCTCAATTTTGTAAAACACAGGGAGCTTTGGATGGTGGATTGGACATTCCTCACAGCGACAAGAGGTTCGCTGGTTATGCCAAGAGTGGTCAGCAGCTCGATGTTGAAGTTCATAGGAAGTACATTTTTGGTGGACATGTTGCTGCTTACATGCGTGTAAGCCTAATTTGTTTCTTTGATTTACAATTGTTTCTTATTTCGTTTCTTAAAGAAAACTGTTTAACTAATTTCTATGCTCACCTTTTAGACCTTGATGGAAGACGAACCAGAGAAATATCAATCTCACTTTAGTGAATACATCAAGAAGGGCATTGAGGCCGATGACCTTGAGGGGCTATACAAGAAAGTTCATGCTGCCATTCGCGCAGACCCATCAGTGAAGAAATCTGACAAGCCTCAACCCAAAGCACACAAGAGGTAGAAACGGAGCTTGAGTTTTTGACCATTGATAGAAAAATTGTTTTTAAATCGTTCTCTTGTTGTGTTGCATTGTTTAGATAACGTTTCCTTTTATGTTTGTTGAATGCTGACAGGTACAATTTGAAGAAGCTGACATACGATGAAAGAAAAGCCCGTTTGGTTGAGCGTTTGAATGCACTTAACTCTGCAGCAGACGGCGACGACGACGATGATGAGGATGATGAGTAAAAATGAAAATTACGAAACAACTTGAGTTGGTGTCTTCATCCAAGGATTTTATTGGAGTTCTTCTATTTGTTATTTTAAGTTTCTTTTGTTGGTTTAGACTTTTTTACATCTTTGGAGTGTTAAGTTACTTAGCTAATGATGCTTTTGCTCATTTCGACTTTATCACTTTTGAGACACAGCCATAATCTCTTCTGATGCAAATCAAGTTTTGACTCAGCCGTATTTGTTCGTTATCGAAAATCAAATTTATGGCAACTATTTTACTGTTGAATCCCTTCCAACTTTTATGATTCTGCCAAATAGACATTTGGATTTTTTTGAGATACAAAGTTAATTAGGTATTGTTCCTTTGCTTCAAATCAGTTTAGTAAAGGCTTAAATTTAGTCCATATCATTTAAAATTGGAATTTGGTTAGATCGAATTAAATTAAATTATTAGCTAAATTCTAGAACCTATAAATTTATAGTGAAAACTTTACATACAATTATATATAGACAAAATATATAATATAATCAAGGTATGAAATTAATATAATGGAGTGATTAACGTAACTTGGAGCATAATGAACGGTTTGTTACGTGTTGCTTTTCCGACTGAAATCCATTAGTATCAAATTATTTTGAAAATCATTTTTCCACTCCAAAATTGGAAGGGAGATTGGGGTCCACAACTACATTGCCTTATCCACAACCGACCAATAGAACAATAACCATTCTCTTCAGAAGCCCTATGCGATATCCTCTTCGATAGTCTGTTGTTTACACGTAAGAAATGTATTGCACAAAAGAAGAGAAGTCTCTTCTATTCTAATATCATACGCTCCCTCATGGTAATGTGAGATTGAGAAACAATGGCACATTCACTATCTTCTGTATCCGCCACAGCCAATGTCACGGCCGCCCTCTCACGCTCTATCCGATTCAGCAACACACAATGTTCTTATCAAAGGCTTCCAAATCCGCAAGCTCGCAGCAATGCTTGCAATGAAACCCAACATAGCAATCTCATTTCACGCAGGTACAAATCCAATACGAGTAATATGTACAACATTATATCGCTGGTACTAGTTTATCAGTGATAGAGTCTGAGAGTTAGTTCTAAATTTTGTTATATCTGCAAATTTGTATTGTGCATATTTTGAGCCTAATTGCTATATAATGCAATTCGCCCAATATAATTTTTGTGTTCAAATTCCTCTAAGATTATTAGCCACATCCAATGTGGTGTGGCTCAAAATTGCAGAAACGCTGCCTTGATCTTGACAGGGGTAATGCTGGGAGTGAATGTGGTTGACCAGAGTGCGGAGGCAGCGGCAAGAAGGCCGCCGCCACCTCCACCGCAAGAGAAGAAGGACCCCAATCTGAGTGGGGTTCAGGCAAAAGTGCTAGCTAGTAAAAAGAGGAAGGAAGCCCTTAAAGAAGCTACAGCCAAGCTAAGAGCGAAAGGGAAGCCTGTTGACCAGCCACCACCTGAATAATTTCTGTGATGTTTTCGCATTTCTCCCGTCGGACATATGTTAATCCACCTGAATAAAGAGTGCATATTTATATTAACAACTCTAATAATATTCGTTTGTGAAGTAAGAAGTGATTAAGGCCATGTGGCCATTCTATTGAGTGTACTCCATCCTATGAGTTCCAAGAGCCTAATGTGATTAGGGTTATTAGAATTTTGTTTGTTTTTGGAGTCTTGATGGAATTAACTTCTGAATTCTATCATGAAAATCACATGGCTGAAATGACGGAGAATAATTACCTGCTGTGTAAGAATATCAGTATGGATGTCATTCTTTTTCGGCTATCACTACGAAAACGTCTCTCAGAGACCACTTCCGTCGCTCATTCTTGGCTGGAGGGTTGATAACAGCTCTTTCAGCATTTGCTGAACGATAACCAATTACAATCTCTCTTCGTTGTCGAGCTCGTAAAAGTACTTCATAGAAACTCAGTTCCTCACCTTCACGAAGGTATAGATCAGCTTGCCTTATATGCAATTCATTACCCTGATAATAACAGAAATGCGGCAGGTTATGCGTATGTTAGAGTACGAAAGAAAAAGGAATTCAAAAACAAAACTAAAACTACGTGTTAGAACGGATATAACGAGGATATAAATGTTCGGTGCCTACGAAAGATTGGGATGTTAAAAAAGGTGCATCATTTATCATATGTTCAGTTTTCTCAATGTAGGTTTGGAACACAAGCAATCGTGTCTTTCCTTATGACGATATGCATCTCGGTTCTGATTGGAAAGGAGAAGTACCTCTTCTGCAAAGAGCTCCTCCAAAACATCATTTATCTGTCGATCCTCAGCCACCATGGCCAAGGCCATACTGACAAGTTCATTGGACAAGACATAATCACTGATTTTTGACATTGAAAGGAGATTTTTAGTTCTTGGATCCAGAATTTCACTTATAATAACGGACTTATCAGAAGCCTGCTGCATTTCTCCAATCCAGGAGCCTTGTGAGAAACTTCCCTTGTGCGCTGTAGCCTTGGCATCTCTGACCGGCATTCGCTTAGCCTGCCAAAAGCAAAAGTTTTACTGAACAAATGAGCACATATATATTATAAAGAGGACAGTTTCCGTAGATATTAATTCTAGACTATTAGGCTTTCAGAACCGTGAAGATTTCACATGGGAAGTGCAACAAATTTTTCATGAGAAGGGCTAGGATTTACGTCAATACAACAAAATCTATTTTTGCATCTCTATATGAAAGAAACTATCCTTTGAAAGGGTATGTACAGATGGAGTCTTAACACCTTTATTTCCATGTATCTGGATGGAATTTTTTGGCAAAATAGTTCATCAATAATTGTCTTTTGCTTATCAATTCAAATGAAGATTTTCTCATCCAACAAAATGACCCCGAGATGTGGAATGAGTAGGAAGCAATCCAATAATAGGATTCTGGGGGGGAGGAAGCAAAAGAAAAAAAAAAGAAGGAAAAAAACCATGAAGACAAAATAATTTACACCCATAGGGATAACTAGAGCAGTTAATGCCATACAAGAAACTGAAATATTTGAACATCAAATCTCAAGAGCAGTACCTGAATATCACGTATTAACAACAAGGTTGCTAGAGATCTTGAATCAGCTTGAATAGCTGAATCCTCTACAGATTCATCAGCAAGAATCAAAATCTGTACAAATCATGATTATGTCACAACAGGATAAAATACAAAGAAGAAAACAATTTACTTGTAACAGTAACAAAGTAGTTTTATATTCATGCTTCACTTCCAGGGTGAAAAGAATCACGTTACTCACTGAATCAAATGATTCCAAAGGAAGGCTTTCCAAATGACGCCGAATTACAGCATTTCCCTCACGGTCAACCAAAGATATATTCTCCAATCGGCTGATATCAAGACCACCATCAACAAGTTTCTTTTCCCTCTCATTCTCAGGAACATCATTGAACATCCAAAGCTCTGAACCTGGTGCTAAAAATGCATCCAATACCTAAAATCGTCGAAACCAATGAGGGCAATAGAGTGCTCACTCCCGTAAATCAAGCGGCATGCATGAATTTGTAAAAGAAGAAAGGACAAATATGGAATCTATGCTCAGTAGTTGAAATTTGAAAATGAAAAATGTGACAAATGCAACAAAAGGATTATGAATTATGATCATGCTGTGAACGTTAAGACCTGCACCCAAGAAGCATTGGGAGCATGTTCTCGGATCTTAATAACATTACCATAATCATATCCTCCATATCTCGCCGCCAACCACACAACAGGATTCTTTCAGCAGATTTTGGAACAATAAAGTCTTTGGGAAGACTTCCCCTCCAGACCTGCAGCATTAAACGCCAAGAAGAAATAATTAGGGCTTTAATACAAAGTACTCACCACAATCATATCGTCAATGTCTCTCCTCCATCCACAAAGTAGAATCTTCTGTGGCTTTCTCGTTGGTCTTGCAATATGAATGAATGATGCCTCACTTACCTGAATGATCAAATTAATTGCAATATTGTAAGTTTAAATTGTACGGTGTTTTTCTCGCTTATATCCATTATTATAGGCATCATCCAAAGAAAGCTATCAGATCTTCTTCTTTTCCCCTCCTTTTCTTTTCTAAATAAGAACTTTGTCTCTCTCTTTCCTCTATCCACGAAGTAGAATCTTTTGAGCCACTTTCATTTTGGTCTTCCCATAATGCAGGTCTCTCTCTCTCTCTCAAGATTGCTCTTTGTCAGCGTAACTTATTTGCTAAATAAATTCAGCAAATTTCCTCATCGACTAAGCTCAGCAGTGACTCTTTATCAATCTAATTCCTTCTTTTGGATTTTGAATGACTCAACCAAATCCTCCCCCCAACACCCCTCACCCGGCATGACTGTAAAATTCCTAAAGATACATTGGAATATAAAATACCACTACATGAAAGGAAAAGCGAGCAATACAATAACAGAACGTGAATGCCCATAGATAGAAATAAAAAAGTTCCTACAGGGAAATGAAAGCACCGTAGGTAAAGGAGCTGGAGCGTAAGTATCATCATCCTCTGCTATAACAAGAACTTCATCACCTTCTTCCAGGACATACGAGTCTTCAGGATTCAGTACAATTTTTCCACCTCGTGATGCAACCTTGATTCCACAAGGAATTGCATCAGGAAAGCTGATCAATACGTCCTCAAATTGCATACCATCCAATTGTGGCCATCTTTTGATGTAGAATTCACAGTTTTCAAAACCCAGTATATCTTCCCATATCTACAACCGTATGATAAGAAATATACAATTTACTCATAAAAGATGTAAAAAGAAATTATTATATGAAACAGTAAGGCAGAACATGCGTGTAAAGAAGCATGGAGATAATATTTTATTTTATCTTAAAACATAAAACAGGCTCATTTGACTCAATAAAAACCTGAGCAAGTCCTGGCTGTCGAGCACATTGAATCATTAGACGACCAATCACATCGTGAGCCACAACAGTTTCAACAAGCTCTCCACCAACAAGTTTAACAAGAACCTCATTATCAAGATCACTAAGTTCCACTACTATGTGCCCTCCCAGACCTTCTTTAACTCCAGTTAGGCTTAAAACAGTTCTCAGTGCACGGGCATCACTCTGCAAATTTCATGTATCAAATAAAAATCAAGTATCATAACTCACTGACACCAATACACTTACTTGATCAGCATTTCCATCCTCAGCGATGACAATAATTGCACGGGCCTTTGACACAGAAACCTGTATATATGGTGTTAGAAAAACTTCTAATGAAAATAATGATATGCGCAATTCCAAGTTTATGGTATTTATGGACCAGAAAAGACATTGTATAGGTCTAACAAAAGAGTTAAACAACGAAAAGTTAGTGCAACACTTGATAAGAGAACCCTTCTTGCAGCACTGGCTATCACAATGAAAAGATGCGTTTGATTAACTACCTAAAGAAGCTGCTCCTTTATGTTGCTGTATTTTTAGCCATTCACAAGTCTAAAAAAAATTAAAAAATCTAAACTAGCAATTATTCAAGGGTAGAAACACAATCAAAATACATAAGTTCAGGACAGAAGTCAATTTATCAACCTTGGTATAGTTTATTTGATGACTCTAACTTGATGTTAATAAATGAAAGATTTCAGTTTAGTTACGCAAGCAGAGGGGTTACAACTAGGCTGAGTTGTGTATTTTTTAGGGTGAAAACTTCTAGACAGATGGAAGACAATCTCGGCACCACAAAGTTGGTGCATTACGTAGAAGTTTACCTTCTTCAAGTCTGCCAGAATTAATGGACTTCCAGTTCTGCATATAACAGAGGTTCCTTTAAAATCAAACTCCATTTTAGCAATGTCAAGTTCCATTTCTTCTTTGTCTCGTTCAGCCATCACCACAACAATTCCTCCTCCCAAGCTCTCATTGGCTATAGAAATCTGATTCAGAAGTGACCCCTAGATCCACGTAATAGCATTGCACACAGAAAAGAAAGGAGAAAAAGATCAATTACAATGTCCTATAACTACTTTGTGGACCAGATTTTGCATCAAGTAATTCTTTAAAAGCATAAACCATGCAGATTATTTCCACAACTTTTAATAAATGAAATATCAACATAAGATGAGCAGAAATTGGATTTTTACCAGTTTGTCGCTCCATCCAAGGATCAAAGTGTGATTTTGTTCAACAACCTCACTTCTTCCTTTTCTAAGTGAGTCAAACTTTTCAGATATTGAATCGGATACAAGGCCAAGCATCATAGCAAATATTAACATCCCACCGAAGCTAACAGAAACTGAAACTAGCCTGGGACCAAAACCTTCAGAATTGGCATGGTTACCAGAATCAGCCACGTACGTCCAAGATAACCAAAGACAATCGACTAAGCTATCATCTGTCACTCCAAATAGTGCTAAACCTCCCAGCATAATCAATAGTAGAGTTGCTATCAACAACGCCAGTGGCTTAGCATATGGGTGGATAGAGAAAAAGACATCCACCTTATACGCAAGTCGTTTATTGAGTGAAACTTCTTCCAAATTATGGTCCAATGATCTCGATTTAGAGATATAGCCTATGTACTTAAGGATAATGATAGGAGCAAACAACAGTGTAAGGGATGCGATTAACGCTACAGTTTTTAATCTTTTATCTGTAACATCAGCAAGTTCGTCTGGTGAACGTACATCATCTTCATTTCCATGGTCAAACAAATTGCAAGCTCGTAATTTGATGTTTAGATTAGAAATCCGGGTCTGAAAGTGGAAAGAAACTTACATTGAGGGACCAAGCAGCACATGCAGTGGGAAAGCTCGTTGAATTCGTAAAAAAAGAACAGTAAAAAGACGTATGGAATGAGAGTCAAACGTCCACCGAAATCATAATCGTAAAACTCAGTACCTCTAAATTGTTGACTTGCTCCTGTAAAGATAAGTTTTCATGCACCATTGTTGCAAAAATCACGACAAAAATCTACACAAATACGAGCATGTCAACTTCAAATCGTTAACAACTCAATACACGTCGAGAGATAAAGAGAGAGAGAACAAACCGATGCTGCAATAGCCAAAAACAGCCATCGAACTTCAAGCGAACTGTCAGTCGACTTAGACAAACGAGAGGTATCAGAGACTTTCTTCGCCGAACTCGAGACGTCCGGCAGCTCCAACGTCCGTTTTGAAGAAAATTCAACATCGGAACGTTTAAGCGAGAGATCGCTACGACGATCAAAATCAAATCTCCGTCGAGTACGAGCAAACTTGACATCATCACTAATGGTTGAACAAGAATGCGAATCGGAAATACAAGAGGAAGTCTTCCGATACCTATGGTAATCGGTATAACGCCGTGATATCCGAGAAGTTTCAGAAAATCGGCGGATGTAGTTCGGAGATTTGGCGGGGTAAGAGTGTATGAAGGATTGTGGAGGGAAGAACCAGTCCCTGCTCGAGGAAGGAGATGATTCAGAGTCAAGGGACATTGTGGTAATTACCTGAAATGATGAGGGTATTTTTGAAATAAAAGCTAGAGTTCCTTTTTCGTAGTTTGTCTACCCCTGGGTACGGCCTTAATTGTTAAATATATACACACACACAAAGTTTAAATACAATACTACAAAGTTTAAATCCAATACTATGATCGCCATTTTGTTTTCGAAAATCAAGTCTGTCGATACTATTTATTATATTTTAATTTTCTTTTTTTATTATTTATATTTTATCGATAATTTAAAAAATATAATTAAAATTTAAAAATTAATATCTCGTTTGATAGCTATTTTGTTTTTGTTTTTTAAAATTAAGTCGTACCATTTGCATGTCTTACAATAATAAAATTAAGTCGTACCATTTGCATGTCTTACAATAATAATCTGCATCTTTCTTAAATACAGTGATTGAACTCGTAGCCTAATTCTAAAAACAAAAACTATTTTTTGTAAACTATTTTTTTTTAGTTTTCAAATTTTGGCTTAGTTTTTTAAATTATCGATAGAATGTAGACAACAAAAGAATAAAGTTATAAGTGAAAGTAGTGTTTATAGACTTAATTTTCAAACACAAAAATAAATAAACAAAATGATTACTAAATGAGGCCTAAAAATAGCTTTCAAAATGTAGTTTTTGTTTTTAAAATTTAACTGAGAAGTCAACCATTGTATTTAAAAATTTGATGCAAATCATTGTAAAACATAGATAGCACATAGTTTTAATTTTAAAAAACAAAATAATTTCCAAACGGGACCTATGTTTTGACTTTTCTTCTTTTTCATTTTTTGTACTTTCGAAACGTTTATTATTTGCTCTTATGCGTTCAATTTTGATTCGTTTTTTTGCACTTACAAACTGTTCACTTTGATCGTTGTATTTTCAACTTTAGTTCATTTTGGTCATTGAAATTTAAAATAGTGATTATTTTGATTCCTCAAAATTTAAGTAAAAATGAAAATGAATGGACAAAAAACGGTCACTTTTTGAAAGTCCAATCACCATAATGAACATTTTAAAAGTTCGTGACAAAGATGAACCAAAGCACAAAAACTAAAATAAACATTTTGAAAATATGATGACCAAGATGAAAAAAAAATAATAATATTTAAACGCGCACACATATTGGTCCATAAATTTTAAGATATTGTAGTTTTTGACCTTTAAGTTTTAAGTTTGTTCAAATTTGGTCTTTACATTTCACAATTTACATTTATTATCTCGATTCATTTTTATTAAACACTAATAGTTTGTCTTTGGTTCAAATGTTTGCTACTTTAATTTCAACGAATTTTAATTACTTAACTTCCATTTTTCTTTTTATCACTATGAAATTAATTTAAATTGGTTACTTTATAATTATTTAAATTAACTAATAAAAATTAGAGCTAAAACTCAAAGTGGGTATATAATGAAAAATCAAATTTAAATATGTAAATCTTAAAATTTTTGGATTAAAGTGGAACCAAACTCAAATTCAAAGCCAACAAAAGCTTAATTCAACTTACATCTATTTTTGTTTCGATGATCGAGAAGTCCCGTATTCAAATTTTTCACCTCTAATTTATTTTAAAAAATCAAATTTCACGAATAAAAAATGTGTTCTTTTAATATATATAAATTAAATTAAATCAAACTCAAAATGGTAGGAGTTCAAGGAATACACTTTGGCTTATACTGATATGTTTATTTATTTATTTATTCGAAATAATATGGTGATATGATTTTAAATGCTACTGTTTGGTTGTACTTTATGAATAATTAATATATTCAATAATTAAAATTTATAAATTTATAACATAGTTTTCTCAAAAAATTAAAAAATATATATATTATACCATAGCTCAGGTCAACAAATTCTTACTGTTATTATTATTATTATTATTATTATTATTATTATTGATACTGACCAATTAAATAAATTATTGCATTTTGTTTGTTAGAACAATAAAGTATAGCAGTTGACTTTGTCTTGATGTGGATGACTAATTTAATGTCCAATTATGACCATATTTTGAAAAGCCCACAACTTTCGGCCCAGCCCAAATCTAGAATGTAAAAAAAAAAAAAAAAAAAAAAAAACCAAACCCTAGTCTTCACCGTTCATTTCAGGCTTGACTCCCACTGGAACCGTCCTCTTCGTTCGTCCCTTTCCCTCCCATCTTCCTTTCTCCGACGTGCCACTAACGCCACTGCAGGCGTCCTTCGTTTCCGCCAGCTTCGGCTCTTCGTTCACTTCCCGTCCGAAGCTCAACTAGATCCATCTTCTTCGTGTCTCTATGTTTCTTAATTGGTAAATTTCTCTTGCTTTTTTTTGGATATTCTTTCTATACTGAAAAATGAATAGAAATGTGTAATGCGTTTGGTAATCATTTCTGTATCTTTGTTCTCTATAATTTTTGAATAAAAAAATGTAATACAAGAACTTGATTTCATAATTTTGAGTGGAAAGGATTATTAAAAATGAAAACGAAAACAAGAACAGTTGCTGAATGCTTCCCACCGTTTTTGAAATCCGGAAACAAGAAACAAAGAAACTTATATTGGACTGCCACACTTCTCAGCTTTTCCTTGGATGTGGAAATCGAGTTTGGCTCAATTAGTGATTTAGCTAGTTCGACTGTGCAGCTTATTCTCCTTGTTTTTTTGCGTATTATGTTACTTCTAAAAAACTAGACATAGGTTACAACTTCGCTTTTGTAATTAAACTAGTTGGTCGGATTATTTTTAGAACATTTCCTATTGCTTTATTTTTCGGTTCGTTTTTAATTGTTGGAAGGCAGCTGGGTTGGGATTTGGGAATAGGCAAGGGTGTAGCTGCTGATGTTCACTGAAATTTGTGGCTGAATGTTTTTGAAGTTGTGATTATAATGAGAGGTTTAGTGTGAAATACTTATCACTGTGCATATCAACATTTGTTTCGATAAGTAATTTTGTTTCAGAGTCTCAGACTATAGAAAGGTAAATCTGTTGTTGGGTGATGTAATTTTTATAGAATAATTTCACAGAAATATAGAAGATAGGATTCTCAAGGCATTTCTTATGTTTTAATCATCATTGACGAGTCGAGTCCTGTCGTCTGTGCTCTATCTGAATCTTGTTCTATTATCTCACATATCTGATTTTTTTTCCCATTTTAGAGGCCTTGTCAAATAGTTAGCATAATTCAATATGCAAGTTCCTTCAGAAGGAGAAAATGCTTTGGCTACGGTTGGTCCGCGGCCAATGGAATGGTCAACTGTTCCATATAATCCTCCTCAGGGACCTGGGCCGAATGGGAAACAGCGAACATCAAGTCTGGAATCACCGATCATGTTGTTGTCAGGCCATCAGAGTGCCATATATACATTAAAGTTCAATCCAGATGGAAACGTGATTGCCTCTGGGTCTCACGACAAGGAAATTTTTCTATGGAATGTACATGGGGATTGCAAGAACTTTATGGTTTTGAGAGGGCATAAGAATGCAGTTCTAGATCTTCATTGGACTATTGATGGATCTCAGATAGTTAGTGCCAGTCCTGACAAAACGTTGAGAGCATGGGATGTCGAGACTGGAAAACAAATTAAGAAGATGGCAGAGCACTCCTCATTTGTCAATTCATGTTGTCCCACGAGAAGAGGGCCACCACTAATTGTCAGTGGATCGGATGATGGAACTGCAAAACTTTGGGATATGCGTCAAAGGGGTGCTATTCAAACATTCCCGGATAAATATCAGATTACAGCAGTAAGTTTCTCCGATGCATCAGACAAGATCTTCACAGGTGGAATCGACAATGATGTTAAGGTTTGGGATTTGCGCAAAGGTGAAGTTATGATGACACTTCAAGGTCATCAAGATATGATAACTGGTATGCAGTTGAGTCCTGATGGTTCTTATCTCCTAACTAATGGAATGGATTGCAAGCTCTGCATATGGGACATGCGCCCGTACGCTCCTCAAAACCGATGTGTGAAGATATTCGAAGGGCACCAACATAACTTTGAAAAGAACCTACTGAAATGTAGCTGGTCTGCTGATGGTAGCAAGGTCACTGCAGGTAGTTCAGATCGGATGGTTTACATATGGGACACAACATCTCGGCGAATATTGTACAAGCTTCCTGGCCATACTGGATCCGTCAATGAGTGTGTCTTCCATCCCAGTGAGCCTATTGTTGCATCTTGCAGTAGTGATAAACAGATATATCTTGGGGAGATTTAATCTACATTCGAAATTGTCAATCTGTACTGTAAGTGTTCTTGTCAATTACTTAATTCCTTCTATTTTCCTAAAGTAAGTGACCCACAAAAAATGATTTTTGGACGTAGGATTCAAGGTGACATTTCTGGGTAATGTAGTAAACGGTTTCATGATATAAAAACTTGCAATTTGAACTTTGTTTCCATGTGATTGTGTGGGATTAATTCGAAGGCTTTTTTGCAGCCACTGTTTTCTACGGGTGTGTCGGTTATAATAATCAGAGGGATTACAGTAGTTGAGTTGAATAGTATGTATTTAGGGTACAAATTATATTAGTTCGAGTTCAGAAAGTATGTGATTGGAGTGTGAATTATTTGTCCAGGAGGAGCTTGCAATACTAAAAACAAGTTATATCATATGAATTAAATTGAAAGGGACATATTGTCTTAAAAGATTCTTTGGAAATTTCTTATCTTATTATCTAGTTAAATTTTATTATTATTTTTTTTCTGCATATATACAAAACTTTCTTGCTTTAAACTTTGATTGGACCTATATTAGAGGTGATCGCTGCAATTAGTTGCAAGGTTGAAAAGTTTGAAGGAGAGTGGTGTCCCAAGATTTTTTTTTTTTTTTTTGTAAAATTGATACCGAAAAATTGTGTGGTATTAATTCGTTGCCTACAAGGGTTGTGACGTGAAATTTTCGGTTCAAGTTTAATATGTAAGGTTGTAGAAACTTGGCTCTAGCCGACCAAAAGACTTTTGTGCAGTGCCTTGTGGTTAGGGCTGTTTGGTCCTAGTCGATTAATATATACCAATCAAAAAATAAACAAAGTACAAAGAAAAAATGCCACTGCCTAATTTGGGTTAGAACAATTTTAAATTTAAATTAGAACTAGAAGGCAAAAAAGAAACAGATAGCTGTACTTTGTAGGTGAATATGAATGTGTAGGGTTTTTAATTTTGTATCTAATCAAAAAGGAAAAAAAATCATTTTGTGACAAACTCCTGGTTTGTTTGAAAGAAATTTAAATATGTTCCTATCGTTGGAAAAGTTTGAATTTAATTTTTATGATTTATAAATATAATTTTGTTCAGATTGTTTACCGAATCTCTGGAAATTATTCTCGAGTATTTTATTAAATCATAAAAACTATTTATGAAGTTTTTTTTCCGTTGACTAAATTCTAACTTTTTTTTTAAACTCAAATTTACTATTTAACTATTAAATTTTTACGCTTATCAATTAAAACTTTTCAATTTATCTACATCAATTACAATTTTTTTTTCTTTTTCTTTTACCCTAAACCCTAAATTGTCCTAAGAAACTAAAAAGTTAAATTAAAGTGTCACTTAAAAAAAAAGTTAGATTTCAATATTGAAAAATTTGTATGGATACTATTTTAGCTTTCAAAGTTTAATTTTTTAAAATGTAAAAAATCTAAAGTGTGTTTGGCTCGTGGAGTTTAGAAGTAGGAGGAGGGAAGTAAGAATTATAAACTCTACCTCTTGTTTGGCACAAGAAGTTTGTGGGTTCCACCTTTAAAAAATATCAATTTTATATAACTTTTTATAACGTGGGTGTTGGTTCTAGTAGTTCAAAACTTGCTAGACTTCATAACTTTTCCCTACTAAACTCCCTACCCCAAATACTCCCAAACTTTTAAAATTTATGACAAATCACTCTTTCTACTTAGTTTAGTGCACGGATCGTATACCAAAAATACTCTCAAACTATAAAATTTCACCCACGTCATATATTTAGTTTAATCTTCATCCTCTAAAAATTATTTTGATTTTTCTTGAGATATGAAAATCGCCCTTCCTCATCAAACTTTTAACTTCAAAGCTTTTTACAGTTTGAGGAAAAATTCTATAATCGTGTATTAACTCACACTTTAATTAATAAGTCACTTCATTACTTAACTATAACAATACTTCATTATACATTCTTGTTCAAAGGATAAGAAATCTATATTCCATAAAAATGACAATATCCACAAATAAATAAATAAATAAATAAATAAATAAAAATTACTAAAGCCATTTTAGAGGTCAAATAGTTAAAAGTGGCATTTGCATAATTTTTTTCAAGATCATATTCATAAATCCATATGCATGAAGAAATGGTAAGGCATCAAATAAAAGTGAAAAATTCAGATTTTATTTTAAAGAGAAAAATCTCAACCACAAACCTCTCTATCACTAATTAAATGTCGAATTGATGAGATGGTAAATTAAAAGAGTAATATAAAATATTTAGATTCAGGAAAATTATCAAAAATATAAAAAATGACAACATATTTACACTACATTTTATAGAAAAATCAAGAGTAATTGATTGTTGTCTTTTAGTGATTTTTTTTAAAAAAAATATATATATATCGACAAAACTCCAAAGATTTTAAGGGTAATATTGAGAAAAGAGGAAAAAAATAAAGGGTAATATCGTCATATTGTTTAAAAATAATATAATGTAATAGACATAAAAAAATATCTATAAGGGTAATGTGGATTGAAATAAAGTCCAAAACCAAGGTTTGTTATAAGCCACTAATTACGGGTGACAGATGAGTGAATAATAACATCAAATTTTGATAAAGACATATTGAAAATTTTCCACTCTTAAAAGCATAATTGTGAGGACAATTATCACACTTTTGGAAATATAATTATTTTCAATCACATTTTATGATTTTTTCCCCCTTTTTTTAGTACAATTTTTATTTAATTTTAAATCGTAGAAAATTTACTTTTTCCGTCCTAAATTTTGATGAGTACGTCCGTTTGCTCTGTAAGTTTTAAAAATGTATTTTTTTAGTCATTGAATTTTTTAAAGTATGTTAAAAGGTCGTAGAAGTATTTTTTTTTTTTTTGTTGAGTTTTTAAAAGTAGGTTTCAAAGATTCAAATGGATCTATAATTCTAAATCTAGGGACTAAAAAGATATATTTTTAAAACTTAGGGACCAAACAGACATATTCATCAAAACTTGGGGACTATAAATGTACTTTTCCCTTAAATCAACTATTTATCTTTTGATCTCATTAATAATTATTTTAAGGCTAACAACTCTAATTCAACATATTTTAACTGACATAAAATATAAACTCCATTCACATGTTGTTAAACTAAAAAATTGGGTGTGGTTGAGTGTTATGAAAAATCGATTTATTGCTATGGCTAAATAAAAGGATTTTCTTGAAGAAGAAAAAATAGTAGTCTAGATAATGATATTTTATTATATTTTATAAACATTTTGGTATATTTAAAAATAGTTCTTTTACATTTATATTTATTTATTTTAAATTATTTTTAAGTTTAAAGGTGTTTTTAAAATCTTGAAAAGTTTATGTGTATTTTTACACAAAATATTAACGATTTTTCATCTAAAATTAACGGTAAAGGTATTTTGGATTCATTTGAAAGTTTAAGAGTGGGTTTTGAAGTTTTTGAAAGTTCAAGGGTATTTTAATACAATACAAAATTTAGGAGGATATTTTATATAATTTAACCAAACATTTATTTTCACATCATTTTGTCTCAAAATTTCATAAACTTTATTTTGCTTTTTAAATTATTTTTCTATTTCTTTTTGTTAAATTTCTACTATCGCATCAACAATTACACTATATGTCTGAACGTTATCTTATTTTATAAAAATAATAATTAAAAATTGTCAATTATAGTCTAACAAAAAAGAAATTATTATAAATGACAAGACTGCTAAAAATAAAATTTCAGCTTTTATCAAGTGTATCAATTTCACTGATATCACTAATAGACACTGTTAGACGTGTATCTATGAAGTGATAGGTTCGAAATTCTACTACATGTTGTAAATATTTGGTTCGTTTTGTTATATTTGAAAACGCTTTCTTAATAAACCTATTAGTTATTCATACAAGTTTTCATTTATTGTAATAAATCTTTTAAAAAATTTCATCGACATCAATATTTCAAACCTTAGCTTTAGATTTTGAAACTAGACGATAGATGCATGGATGAAAATATAAATATTTTAATTTTATAGAAATTTCGAGGGATATTTTTGAAAAAAAATATAAAAAACAAAAAAACAAAAAATAAATTATTGAATAAAATTTTATTATTTTAAAAAATAGTTAAAAAAAAAGGAAAAATATCTCACAAACTATGGAAAAGGAAGCGAATAGACAGAACCGTCCATCCTCGCACACACTATAAAATCTCATGAAAGGAATGACGATAAAATCCGTCTAACTGTGAGCTCGAAGGGGCGTTTCTTCTTCTTGTGTTGGGTAGACAACACTATCGAGCTTGAGTAGAATCCTTCTTCCGCCATTAATGGCTTCCACTGCTTTCATCAATTCCTTGATTTCCCCTCTCTCTTCCTCCGTCTCCAATTCCAAATCATCTCTCTTCCTCTGCAATCCTTCGCCCAATTCTCTGAGAATCATTCCATCTCTTCACTCGAATAAGAGCAACTTGCATGGAGCACTCTCTGTTACTTGCAAGGCGGTATCAGTTCAGCCTCAAACTGAGATTGAAGACCTTAACATCGCTTCAGATGTAACTCAGGTGAACTCCTCCTTCTTTCACGGTTTCTTGATTGATTGCCTGATTCATTTCCATGTTTGTGTTATTAACCTTTGCCTCCATCGGTTCTTGTCAATTCGTATAACTAATAGTTGTGGATACTGTTTCAGATTGTAAGGATAATATCCTTCATTACGGTGCTTTTGGAATCGTACTTTTAATTTTATCATTTTCTTGTTTCTGATCAAAGTAGAAATGAAGTTTTTGAATTATATGGATTCTGTTGTAGTAGAGATTAGAAGAAGTCAGACTTCAGGAACCAAATAAATCGTGTTTGGAATGTTTAGGAACAACTGTGTTTTTAGCATTTAAGATAGTAAATAAAAGTCATCTGGTCAATCTGTTTTCTCATATTGTTTGAATAGATTGAACTTCACTTCACCCTATGTTTCTTTGCATTAATAGTTCATTTCCCTGAGATGCAGCTGGTAGGTAAGACTCCCATGGTCTACCTGAACAATATCGTCAACGGGTGTGTAGCAAATGTTGCTGCTAAGCTTGAAATGATGGAACCGTGTTGTAGTGTCAAGGACAGGTGAGAAAGTATAGCAGGAGGAAGTCAAGTGGTCAACTATTATACTGTATTTGTCCGTTTATGCTGGTTATACCAGTTCCAATATCCTTAGGCCAACTATTGAGACGATGGTTACATGTCTTAGTGAACAGATTAACTGATGAAGCTAGCTAATAGGATCATGCGAGTCATATACTATCTATACTTATCAGAGAATGGGTGCATCTTCTCACTATTTGTACTCATATTGTCTTCAGGATTGGATATAGTATGATTTCTGATGCTGAGCAGAAAGGGCTTATTTCACCAGGAAAGGTAAAATTATATGAGACAAAAAAATTTTGCTTCTTGAAAACTGCGTTTCATTACATCGGTGATTTGGATAAAAATGTATTATTGAATAAATTATACATTGTATCCATTTATTCCCATGCATTTCTTGTTTTTAACATGTTATCAGACCAAGTTTAACACCACAAGAGTAACTGAAAATATGACTACACGAAGCAGCTTGTCTTAGGGTTGGAATTGTTTTAATGCCCTGTCTGAGTGTCATGTATACTTAAGCATATGGACCTTCTTGTGGTTATTTAAAAATAAGAACTGCGCTTCTTATTTTAGATACTTGTATCAACAAAGAGAACTTGCAGAGTAACATATCAAAACTGCTGATGAGTTATGACATCTTCGTTTTATACTTGCCTACCTCCCATCACGATAGTGATTATTATTATTATTATTATTGAATTGAAGCATTTACATACTTGTATTATCACCAAAGCCTGTTTTAGGTTTTCAGTATCAAAAAAGAAAAATATGTACTGGACTTAGGAGCATACCAAATTGGTGATGGCATCTCTTAGTTGCATATCTTGCGTGTGCTATTTTGTTTTATAACTTGGTACCATTAGATAAAAATTTCCAATCTCTAGTTGATGTAAGTGCAGAAATTTTTTGGTCTGACCCAGAATACTCAATAATATAATACTCTTACGTATTTTCAGAGTATTTTGGTTGAACCTACCAGTGGAAACACAGGAATTGGTCTTGCATTTATTGCTGCTTCAAAGGGATACAAACTAATATTGGCAATGCCAGCTTCGATGAGTCTGGAGAGGAGAGTTCTTTTAAAAGCATTTGGAGCCGAAGTTGTATTAACGAATCCAGCAAAAGGCATGAAGGGAGCAGTTGAGAAAGCTGAAGAGATCCTAAAAAACACACCTAATGCTTATATGCTTCATCAATTTGACAATCCTGCTAACCCTAAGGTATGAAGTTCAAAATCTTACGTGAACAGACCTTGATCACCTAGTTATTTAAATTTTAGACCCAATTAAAATTAAATCAAGTTTGCTATTTATTCATAATAAATATATGGTCACACAGTTGCTAATGTACAAATAATTGAACTCTAGAGCTAAAGTGTTTGAATATTTATCAATTAAAGATGGACATAAAGGAAAAAGAGGAGGATTTTTAAATTTTGAGAGTGAAAAAAACCATAATAGTTTTTTTAACTCATAAATTTATAGCACTACAAAACTTAATTTTGCACTTTCTGTTTTATTATTTCTAAGTATGCCAAATCATATTTCGGCATTATATCTCCTGAGTGGTTGCACAGAAAGTTATACAATCCAATTCAAGTGGCAAGTGAAACTTTCCCATTAAGGACAACCATTTTGCGTTGAGATTACGCAGATAAGAACATTCCCATACAAGTTAGCGTTGCTAAGTTTTCAACCTTGGAACATTCTGTATTTTGATGTTGCAAATATAATTAAAGATATGGAAGATTCTGTTGGTGAAGGTCAGACATGATACTCTACTACCAGAGAAAACACGAGTACAATAGAGAAGAACATCTATAAACAAGCATGGCTTTGATTTCATGGCATACTTTGAAATTTAATATTAAGGCCTAGACTTTGTTGTTGCGGATGATATTTTAACAAAGAACAGCCCAATAGCTTTAAACATCTATAAACAAGCATGGCTGTGATTTCATGGCATACTTAAAAATTTAATTTTGTCTAGATTCTTTTGTCACAGATGATATCATATGGGTTCCTGCTTTTGCAAAGGAAAGCTTTGATGAGATATGAGTTTGAATTTTCAGGTACACTATGAGACAACCGGTCCAGAGATATGGGAAGATACTAAAGGCAAGTTAGATATTTTAGTTGCAGGAATTGGGACAGGTGGCACAATTTCTGGTGTTGGCCGATTTTTGAAAGAGAAAAATCCAAATATTAAGGTAATATTATTTTTTAAGCATTTAGCTACTTCAAAGTAGCATTGTATTGATTTTATTTAAATTTGAGTATGTTGAACGGTAAGGTGTAAGGTAGAGAATTAATTAGCCTAGGTGTCTAACAAGTAACAACGAGGAATGAAGGGTGAGGGTCCAGGTTTTCTTTTGTAGGCTCATCTTCTTATTTACTTCTTTCATTTTCTCTCTCATTTTTACTTATTTCTAGTTATTGAAAAGAAGCAGTTTGAAAAGAATGTTCTTTCTCAACCCCTCTCCAGACCTCTTTCCCACCCATCCGCCATTCGCCCTCATGATCCCTCCCTCTTCACCATCCTCTCAACAATATCAACATGCCGGGCTCACCACGCTCGAACTAGACCACATATATAAAGGAGAAAAGACTAAAATCAGAGTTCACAAAGAACCACTTATTTTTCATCTCCATTTGTCTCCCATTGCTTCACTGGCTATTAGACTGCTATAAAAACCTATAACATGCGTTGCTCAAACAACTTTTTTTTGGAGAGTTTTGAAACGAAGATCAAACTTTATGATGGGTAGTGAAGAGAGTCAATCGAAAAGGGTACCTAGTAGAGGTCACATGGTTAGATAGCAATGTTGGACTTAACAAAATTCTTGTACTTATATGCATTGAAAGAAAAGGCCTGGGGAGTACTGATTATTTTGTATCCACCTCCCCCAATAGCTCTTTTGAAGTCAGTGGCACATCCTGTAAAGAAGTACTGAAGAAGAAACAAAAGACTTCATTAACACATGTTCACATTATCTTGATCTCGTTCATTGGTATATAATCACTTAGAGTGTTGGAACAACATATCAGCCGCCTGTCTGGTAAATCCTTTCCAAGCAGACATGAAATTGTTGAAATGCGAAGATGATAGCAAAAATCTTTTGCAACATCATAGACTGGTACAAGGTTGATTCTTTCAACCTAAAGTTATCGTTTTGGTTGCTTGATATAGCCAAAAAGAACATGGCCGTCTCTTCATTTGGAGGTTGGATTAAGTTATCGCAACTTATCCACAATGCTATCAATACCCAATAAGATCACGTCCCTTGTCTTTTTCTCCACAAGGTTGTATTATCTGTAAAGCCGCACAAAAGACCCAAAGTCACTTATTTATCAACTGTCATTATGCCATACGCTTTTGGAAAGAACTGATTGATGGCATCAAAGTGGCACCTAACTTTTCCCTATGGACATCAATGGTCTTCTTAATTACACCCTTAATGGCCACCCTTACACTGAAGGGAAAAGAATCCTTTGGATGAATCTCATTCAGACTTTTTTGTGGATAATTTGGAAGGAACACAACAAATATTTTTTTCAAGATAGGGAGACTCTTTTGATTGTTACTTTGAAGATAACGTTTTTCTTGATATGACTTCGTGTAAATCACTACTTTTTATAGGACCATCATGGGTTGACCTAGTAGTAAAAAAGAAGACATGGTCTCAATAACTAACTAAAGGGCCATGGTTTCAATCCATGATGACCACTTACCTAAGAATTAATTTCCTACGAGTTCTTGACGTCCAAATGTTGTAGGTTCAGGCAGGTTATCCAAAAGAAAAAAAATCACTACTTTTTATAGATCTCACCACTCTTTTGACCAATAGGAGAAACCTTTTATAACTTGTTTAATTTGGGCACTAGCCATTCTTTCATAAATTTCATATATCCAATGAAATATGTTTCATATATATATATATAGTTATTATAGTCTAACAGCTTTTCTTCGGTTCCATTCTACAGGTTATTGGTATTGAACCTACTGCAAGTAACGTAATTAATGGAGGAAAGCCTGGTAAGTAAACCATTTAATTTCTACTGCTTATTATTTATGCATTTTATTTATTTTTTATAACACTAAATAGCAGTGTCCATTATATTATTATGGAACCACAGGACCTCATAAAATTCAAGGAATTGGAGCTGGTTTTATACCCCATAATTTGGATGAAAGTGTAGTTGATGAAGTCATCGAGGTCTGTTGCGCTCAATCAAGCATTTTTCTCTTCTAGTTAAATCTCTATGTGAGAATTGAAATGTTCCACCAGCAACATACAACCTTGTTTAAGATTAATCCAAGTGCTGAATTTATACTCCCTAGCACTAGAATTGATCTGATATACTCTTAAGGCTTATTTAGGTTTCCATTTAAAATTCTGACCAATAGTGACTGTTGCAGATATCCGATGAAGAGGCTATTGAGACGGCAAAACAATTGGCAATGCAGGAAGGCTTACTGGTTAGTGTACATGTTAATCTTTTTTACCAGTATAAAATTTCAATCTAGAACCCGATCATAAAGTTTTCAATCTGAAACGGTATGTCAAAAGACTCAAAACAGAAAAGAAGTACTTTTTCAGCTAACTCAACTATAAAAAGTGAGGCTACTTTTTTAGGCCCGTTCAATATTTTCTGAAGTGTACGTATATTTCCTGAAGTTATCTCATTGACTTGATATTAGGTGGGTATTTCTTCTGGAGCAACAGGAGCTGCTGCATTGAAAGTGGCAAAAAGACCTGAGAATGCTGGAAAGCTTATTGCGGTATGCACCCTTTTTATGTATATAAATAAACTTTGATTAGTTTTTCCCCATCTCATGGTCAGCTACGAAATATCTTTATGGAGGGAAAATGACCGGATGCTTAATGTTTGAAGTTGGTTAGATAAGAGAGAATATCACGCATTTTTTATCTTTTATTTTTTGGAGTCAAAGTAAGAAAGATACAGGATCTTTCATTTTTGACTTAGCATGGCTCATAAACTTCAGTCTTAGCATCTTTTACCAACCAAAGAGGCTTTGCTATTACGCAATGTTGGGAAAATTTAGAAGTCTTTGAGCAATGGGATTTGACCTGCGGATGTCACTTTTTTTTCTTTATTAAAGACATTGTTTATTGGACGAAACCTTTGGAATTGCCTGAGGCATAAACTGAGCAAGTATTTTAAAAAAATGTCTATCGGTAATAGTAGCATATGAATAGTGTTGAGAATTCCACATTGGAAAGGGGCCTCACAATCCCTAAAAGATAGATGAGCTACTTCTCTCATTGCCAATTGATTTTGACATGAGTGATAATTTGCTCAAGTATCTTATAAAAAATGTCTATTGCTAATATTAGCAAATGAATAGTGTTGGATTTCTACATTGGATAGGGGCCTCACACTCCTTATAGAATAGATGAGGTACTTCTCTCATTGTCAATTGATTTTGAGATGGAACCCTATACTATCTAATAAATAAGAAGACTCATTTCGACTTATATATATATATATATATATTGCCAACTAAAATCTTCTTGTCATTTTGTTTCTCATGAGTTGAATTAGTTCGCTGGCATCTAATTAATCACTCACTTTTTCAGGTTGTATTTGCGAGCTTTGGCGAACGATATCTATCCTCAGTCCTTTTCCATTCAATCCGAGAAGAATGTGAAAACATGCAACATGAGCCATGAAGTACATTTTAAGTAGGCCTCCAATTCATCACACCAAAGCAGGAAGGAATAGAAGTGGGATGGGAGACGATGGAAGCTGGGCCAAGTGATAGGTAACATTGTTGGCTGGCTTTGTTTGTTTGGGTTAAGTAAGACCCATAGTTATTAGGTATTATGTTGGGAGCTGTTGTTTTAAAAGGTAGGCTTTATGTTGGTGCAATTTGAATAATGTGTGTTATTTTTTGTTGGAGAGAGCAGTCCCTCTCAAATTGACTGCAGTCTATGCAACGTTTAGACTTTGTAAGTTGAACACTTTCAAATTTCTTCTCAGGAATTTAGTGACAATAAGGCTTTTAGCGGTCATCTTCTTTTGTTTATTTCGGTTTTTTAAGACAACAGTGGGGTTAGATGACTAAATCTCTAACTTCTAAGATGAAAGATGAAAGATTATGTTAGTTATTGTTGAACTATTGTTCGTCGTCTTTATATTTAGATAATGCAGCAGCATAGGGTGGCATGTGGGGCATCTATGTATTATTGCTACTCACATGCATAATAATTGTGCATGGCACTCTCATTTGACCAAAAACCTAGTGAGTTATGTCAATCCTTTTCTTTTCTTTGGGAACTTTAATGTGTTTCCTAGAAACTATATATTCTCATAAGCATAAAAGCAAAGTTTAGGCATATTCCACTTGGAACAAACCCACCAAGAATTAGTTTGATTTGTGAGATATGAGTAGACTAGGGGGTTGTAGTGTAGGTGGCACTCAATCTTCTCTTTCAAAAGGTTATAGTAAGAGAATGTTGGCATGTTGTTGGTTGGTATACCATTTAATAGGGAATTCTGGTTTGTTATTGGGGTATACAAGTCTTGGATTTGTACAAATATATGTTATTGAGCTTTTGGGGTCCGTTTCGTAATTTTCCATTTTTTCTATAAAAAAAATTAATGTAATTTTTCTTTGAATTCAAAGTATATTCAAATTAAGAACTAATCATATTAAAAATGGCTTTTTTGAGAACAATAATAATAATAATAATAAAACTATTTACATAAAGGTAAAAAAACCACTACACTTGATTTTGTCATGACTTGTCATCTTTTACAATTTTTCTAAAAAATTAGTAAGTTAATTGCTTTTTTTTTTAAAAAAAAAAAATCAAATAGAAAAAATTATTGCAGAGCAAAAACGAGAACAAGAAAGTCATCCTAGTTGTCACTCTTGTGGACATGTCTACTCAACTCTGCAGCTCAAACACAAAATTCATAACTCCATAGTGTCAAGCACAACTTGGTTATTTTTCAATCTTTATAATTCCTTAAGCTTGACTGGTTAGTCTAAAAATCAATGATCTAGTCTAACATTTTTCTTTTGCGACACGTTGTGTCCCCATTCTACCTCCTATTTTTTTTTATTGAGTTTAGGTATGCAATACGCACGTCTTACCAAATGAAACCACGAGGTCTACAACACATAATAAAACAAAGGGTTACCTTCATAATTTTGCACGTGAATTAAACATACATATTTAAGTTATATAAAAAGAATATTATAAAGTAAAAGATGTGAAGATTCTTGAAAGAAATGTAATGAGAGAAGTAATTTTATAGAATAAAATTAGTTGGGACTCGGAAAGTACATATAGCTATCACTTGCCTAATCCTAGCCTTTATATTTATATATATATATATATATATATATAGAGGCTCTCAAATGTAAAGCACATGGAAACTACAATTTTTAAAGCTTTATAGACATGATCAAAAAGTGATTATGACTACTCTATGTCCGCTACCGAGGATTTCACATTCGAAAAATTAATGTATGTTTGGTACGTATGAAATTTGAAAAACAAAAGAGATTTAATGAAAATAAAGTTGTATTCTTATGTTTTTAGATATATGTTTGGTATTTAGATTTTATATTATATCAGTTGATAATAAATTATTATTAGTTAATTTATTAATATGGTTTGATGCTAAAACAAATTTGTATGATTATTGTTTTGTTTATATTCTATATTATATTTTAATTTATAAAAATGAATTTAGTTTTAAATGTTACAGTGTATTTCGAAATGTTTTTATCTTTATTTACTATTATTCTCCATTTCAAAATTTAAATCCAATAAAAATTTAAAAATATTGTTTTTTTTTTCAGAATTTGCACTATCTGTATCATAGAATCCAATAACAGTTTTCATAAACACAATCCGAATTGGTTTGCCTTAAATTATTAAAAAAAATACATATTGTCAACCAAGCATGTCCTAAAAAACTTGATAGAGTTTGTAAGATAGATCGACTGTTAATTTTTTAATTGTCAATTGATTTTGAGATCGAACTATATGCTACACAATGGTATCATTGTCTTTAAAACTCAAACGGATATTTAGATCAATAAAAATACGATCAAAGAAAGGATCACCCAGAAGAATCATAATCTGAATCGAACATTATGAAAGTTAAATAACCGATCTTTAAAAGCATGCAAAATGCAAGATAATAAACATAAGGTTTCGATATTAGGTTGGTCCCAAACCCACAACTAAAGGCTTGGTCATGCATTATTCTATTCGAGTAAATAAAAAGGTGGTTTTACATGGGATTAAAAATCAAAGTCCCTTTTAAAATTATTATTACACGACCTTTAGATTGACTTTTAAACGTTTGTAAACATTTTTATATTTATAAACACTTATTTAAGCATTTAGAATGTCAATTCAAACACGTTTTAAATATCCTCTTATGAACGATTGTATTTCACACGATCAATTTAGATATGTCGAACTATTGAATATTTTTTTGGATAAACTTGAGGTTAACAAGCAGTTAGGAAAGAAATTTTTTTTTAGGAAAGATAAATATAAAAATTAGTTCAACTATTTTATACGTTACATCACAATTGCTTGGATAAATAATGCGGCTTAAATACAATTAAATTAATTTGGGCGTATATTATCAATCATTGAAATATGTCATGTGTTCACTCTATGGTGGTCATCTACTTTAATATCGTACGAGTTTCTTTGCCACCTGCAAAATTTTATAAGTTCAAATGGATTGTTTCGATAAAATTAGTCAAAATACATCTAAACTAACTCCCGAACACGGTCGTTAAAGAAAAAAATAAATCAAAAGTTTTAGTGGCACACAACTGTTGAAATTTTCCATTGCACGAATGAAAAGAATAAGCTATATTAAACAAATCATATGCACAAACTATATATATATATATATATATATATATATATATATATAACTTTTGTAATTAAAAGTCAACGCGTCGGCGTTGACTAATGAGTCTTGATAGCTGGAAATCGCCGATACGTTTTGTGGGTAACTGAAATTGCCTTCCCACCGTCGTGAATGGCGGACGAAGCTTCTACATTTTCTTTTTATATATCTTATTTATTTTTTAAAATTTTATTGTTTATAAAAATGAATCAAAATATTTATTAAATATGATAAAATATGACAATTTATCTTGATAGATTAAGTCTACTATGAAACAAATAAATATATATAGTAGTCTATTTTAGATAAACAATAATATTTTATTATATTGCTAAATGTTTTTAGCAATTTATCTGGTATTATATCGGTAAATTTTGGTAATGTTTTTATATTGATTTCTTTTTTAGAATTTCGGTTGTTTTTTAATATAACAAAATGAATAAAAATATTTACAAATATAACAAAATATCACAATTTATCTAATATACTTTGATAGATTGTATCTAAAACAAATAAACACATATATTAGTCTATTGCAGATAAATTGTATTATTTTGTTATATGTTTAAATATTTTCGGTAGTTTTGTTATTTAAACTAATTTTTCTGATATATTTTTAAATTTAATTTGCACTTTTTTCCAAAAAAAAAAAAAAAACAAAAGAATTAATTAATATAAAAAATAAAAAAATTGAATTATATGTCTACTAAGAAATAGTGTGAATGCATATATTTTAAAATAAATAATATGATACAAATTGTAGGGACATGTTTGAGGTGTTTATTATACCTAACATAAGCTAATGATATTACATAAATTATGGAAAATTAGGCATTATTTTTAAAAACATATGTGTTGAGGTGTTTGTTTGAAATTCTAATTACTTGGTCGAGAATACATGCGTTCAATCACTCGAGTTATGATCATAGATTGATAATGTTATAATATTGTTAGAAATCTCGGTCGAGTTTCCTTAAATAAGTAGCATATATGATAAAATAAAATTGGATTGGATTGGATGATAAGACCGATTTAGTCGCAATTCAAATTCTATTTCATGTATTCAAAATCACAAAGTTTAGCAAATATGCTTTTATTTTTGCTGCATTCAAATTTTGAATTTTGAATTTTTAAAATGCAAAATTATATTAGAACAGATAAAAACAATAATAAATATGTATTTCTTGATATAAACTCAAGTTTTATATTATATAATATTACAAAATAATAAGTGTGAAATTTTTTTAACATAAATAAGTCCATAAATTATTAATCAGTAATTATAGTTTATATTCAACCAAATATTCAACGAGTAAAAATAAATTGTTTTCAGATTAAAAAAAATATTTTTAGTCTTTTGACTCTTACGAAAATAACAATGTAGTGTCTGAACATTAGTTGAAAACGATTTAGTTTTTACACTTTTAAATTTGTAAAATTTTAGTATCTAAACATAATTTTTTTTAATCAAAATTAAGTGTCAATTGTTAATACTAATGACTTAATCTTTATAAATTATGAATAAAATTGAATCATGGCTAGTTTGTAAAAAATTTCATTAAATCGTACTAATAATTTCATGGTAGGGACTAAATCGCTACAAATTGTACTAAAGTACAAGGACTAAATCGTTATTTATTAAAGTTGAGGAACTTAATTGTTACAGATTTAAGATTAAATCGATATTAACCAAACCTCAAATTTTTATAGTTTACAAAAATACATTGAAGCACATGTTGAAAAAGAATTGTTTAAATTGAAATTTAATTTTATTTTTTTTCAATGATTTATTTCAACTGCCTACCAATCAAACCCTAAAACTTAAATTTATTAATCTTATTTAATTAGTTTTGTTTTTAATACTTTTAATATATATATTTTATTTAATGTTTATTTACCACCAATTTTGTTTGGTGAGTTCTTATGTTCCATAACTGATTTTTCCAAATTATACTTTTTAGGATTTTTTAAAAATATTTAGAAAAGTAAGTTAGGAGATAGTGCCAACTGCCAATTAAGCTTTCTTTTGAAAACTGAAAAAGAGAAAATAAAGTCATAAAAAATCAAACTCTTATTTTTTCTATTTTTTTAATGTTTGACTTTACTTTATTAATTAATATTATACAAATATTAATATTTACTCAATGGTTGGTTTGCAATCATTGATAGCTGAGATCGATTTAAACGTTTACTAAACTAACTACAGTTGGCTCGATGATAGTTTAATCGAAAACCAACCCAACCAAATACTGCTCACCTCTAACTTCTAATATCAAAATTTTTGTTTTAAGAAAAACATCCATGGATTAAATTGGATTAAAATTTTTCCAAACCTACATTTGGCCCAACAAGATTAGAAAGCTAGGAAGGAATAATTGCATTTAATTTAACTTAACCCCCAGAGTTTAGGGTTAGAAATGGGGGGGGGGAAGGGTGGGTCCCACCTTTCTCTCAGCTCCCACGTTCCCTCTTTTTTTTCTTAACTTCATCTAATCTTCTTCAGTTTCCCACTTGGCTTCTCCTCATTTCCCCATCTCTGTTTACTATTTATATTCCTCCCTTCTTCTTCTTCTTCTTCTTCTTCTCATTCTCGATTCCCTCATTCCTCTTCTTCCATGGATTCCAAAGAATTCGACCTCTCTTCTTCCCTCTCCTCCCACAGGTAAATTCCAATTCAATCCCCCATCCATCTCATAGTTTCTCTTTCTAATCACTCACCTTTCCTTCTTCTCTCTCAATCTTGTTTTTAATTACTCACCCGCAGGTGGTGGTCCAAGAACACGGTCGCGATCGTCACCGGAGCGAACAAGGGCATCGGTTTTGCCCTAGTTAGGAAATTAGCGCAATCGGAACTCACTGTCGTATTAACAGCTAGAGATGAAGCAAGAGGATTGAAAGCCGTTGAAACGCTGCGAAATGAAGGACTCGCACATGTCTTGTTCCGCCGTCTTGATGTCTCCGATCCCGACTCCATTACTGCCTTCGCCGCCTGGTTCGCTTCCAATTTCCAAGCTCTCGACATTCTTGTGAGTATTTCTTTTCTAATTTTTGGAATTAATCTTCCTAACTTCCTTCCTTCCTTCCTTCATTCACTCTCTCTCTCTGCCTCTCTACTTCTTCTTTAATTTCTGAATTTGCAAATTCATCCCTCGAGTTAGGTGAAATTAGAATTGTTACTCTCACGTCACGTCACGAGTCACGACTTATAAACACTTCAGCCGATGCTGCAATGTATTCTGTCTGTTGACACGTTGTGTTGAAATCACAGTGTTTAAAATGCGTGCAAATTTACTGAAAATATCCATATAACTACATGGATATTTTTCTTTTAATTAAAATAATAAATAATAAATAAATAAAAGATCAAATTAGTAAATAAATACTCAATATCTTTCTGTAACAAATTATTTTTTTTTGTTAGATTTCATACAAAATCATTTACTATTTACATTTTATCATTTTTTTTATAAATTTTTTACCATTCTGTTTTTTCTAAGTTTTATTTTAAAACTAAAATAGTTTACATTTACTATAATCTAAATTAAAATAATCAACCTTCTCAATTTTAATTATTGTAAAATCGTGGTTCGAGATTTTTAAATTCTCATAATTTCAAAGGGGTTATTTCAAGAATAATAAGATGTATTAAGCGACAAAAATCTATTAACTATAAAATGTAAATATTTTATCCATTTGCTCTGTTTTTTAAAATAAAAATAACGATTTAGAAAAATATATACATATTTTTTATAATCAATTCAAATCAATCGATCGTAATTTTATATTTGTTGAGCTATGATTTTGTTTTACTTATTATTATTATTATTATTATTCTCTTAGATTTATTTTGTATTTTATGCAATTTAACACAGTGAGGTATGGGACATTAAATTTTGTAGGTGAATTTAATAAAAACGGTGGTGAGACCATTGAAATGAGTAATTTAAGGAATGTGTGACTGAGGATGAAATTCAAAATAGTTATTAATTAAAGTCAAAAATGAAATAAATGTCATATAATATAGAAATAAAATAGGATTCAAACTCTTTTTTCAAACCAAAATTACCCACCTCAATGTTTCAACATTCTAAGTTTTCCATTGGGTTGACAAAAGGAAAAAAAAATTAAAATTAGAATGCCTAAATCTTTTAAACATAGACTTGACTTAACACTTAAGCTCATCATATATATATTTTTTTAAAAAATGTCTAATGGATTAATAACCTATTAGACACAAAAATTGAATGAGATTAAGATCATTGCGTCATTAAATTAAAAGTTAGAGATCTCAATTCAATACAAATCAATAGCTTAGACCCATTTGATAATAGCTATTTTTTTTTAAAAAAAATTATATTTAAAATTTATGTTTATTTCCTAATTCCTCTTCAATTGTCCTAGATTTAGAACATTTTCAAATATAGTAAAAAATTGAAACTATCAAATAAAATAATTTAATTTTCTAGAATTCATCTAA
Organism: Cucumis cinereus; assembly: GCA_037974625.1. Taxonomy (NCBI): domain Eukaryota; kingdom Viridiplantae; phylum Streptophyta; class Magnoliopsida; order Cucurbitales; family Cucurbitaceae; genus Cucumis; species Cucumis cinereus. The sequence continues at coordinate 4,304,135 of JBBPDJ010000002.1, read as the reverse complement.
GTCTTTTTTTTTTATAAGAATTTTCATCAATTTATTAGTAAAAATAATATTTATAAATTTAGTTTTTTTTTAAAAAAAAATAAACGATTATTAAAAGGGATCTTAGTAATCTTCAAACACGTTTAAACTTGGAAGATTTGTTAGAGACCTAATTCCAAAGTTATTTTATTTGTAGTTTATGATAGGAGACAGGATCACATGTTATGCTATAATATTTTTATTTAAAAATAGTTCTACCAAGATTTGAAAAATTAGGCAAAAAGTCAAAGAATGATCGAAGGCTTCGTTTGGTCCATTATTTATTTTGGTTTTTATGTTTTCAAAAATAAAAATACAAAAAAAAATTTAAAAGTTTTGGTAAACATGTTTTTAAAAAACGATTTCTAAAACAATACTCGAAATAGTCCATTTTCGAAAACAATTTCTTTGTTTTTAGATTTTGCTTTTAAAATTGATGAAATGAGATATAAATTCACAACCAGACTTAAATCTTGAAATTTTCGATTTTAAATTTTTAAATTTTAAACTAAATTAAATTTTAAATTTTAAATTTAAAAAAAAGAAAAGTAAAAACAGTTGTCTTGTGGTATGTGGGGGACTGCCAATAACTTCATGTCATTTCCTTTTCTTTTTCTTGTATTTCCACTTGAAGTGGGCACAAAGTCCAGTCTCCGTAACCACAAACAAAGTCATGCCCTTTGACTACAACCCCCCCCCTCCGGCAAGGACTATATTCTATTCTATTCTATTCCACCCAATTATGATAGTTGGTTGCATATTTTTTTTGGTTTCCGAGCTTTGAAAAATAGTTCGGAAAGCATGTCCATTCGAGTTTTCAAAATGTATTGTTTTAGTATTTAAATTTTTAAATATGTGCACATTTGATTTTTAGTTTTCAGTTCTCGAATTCTTAAAAATAAGTTTGTAATGTTATATAGGTATTTAAAATAATAACGAAGATTACTTTAACTCATTCTTAGAAATTTAGAGACTAACAATATACTTTTTTCTATTTTTATTGTATAATAATGCCATGAATATATTAATACTTGCATTTTTTTCTTATTACGTGACAAACTCTTCTTTCTTTTTGTTCATCTTTTTCATACGACGCAAAAAATAAAAAAAACGTGTTTCCCTTGACGAACTGTGGTTGAACAAGTAGATGATCTGCAAAAACAAAGATGCAGTCCAAAATACACCATATTACTTTTGCTATCTGGTTGAGATAGATTGCAAATAATAAGGATTAGTCCCACTTTCTAATAAATATTCACATCAGTGAGATTTGGCTCTTGATTTACTCATGCAGGTAAACAATGCAGCAGTGTCATTCAATGACATATACGAGAACTCAGTTGAACATGCAGAAATAGTAGTGAAAACAAATTTTTACGGCCCCAAACTACTGATTCAAGCTCTATTTCCTTTCTTCCGATCTTCTTCTTCCAAAGCCCGAATTCTAAATATCACCTCAAGGCTGGGAACCGTAGATGTAATTAAATTAACCCTTTTTTTCTTTTCTTTTTTTTCATTTAGATGATTATATATATAATGTATATATTATGTTGATAATATTGTTAATTTTAAAAAATGCAGAAAGTAAGGAACATAAAAGTGAGAGAGATTCTAGAGAGTGAAGATGTGAGTGAGGAAGACATTGAGAGTGTACTGAATGCATTTCTGGAGGACGTGAAGACAGGGACATGGAAGAAGGCGGGCTGGCCGGCGCTATGGACGGAATACGCCATGTCAAAGCTGGCGTTGAACACTTATACGAGAGTTTTGGCAAAGCGATACGGTGCGTATGGGAGTGTGAGTGTGAATAGTTTTTGCCCTGGCTTTACACAGACGTCGATGACAGGTGGGAAAGGAACACATACAGCTGACGCCGCCGCGCTCGTTGGATCCAGACTCGCTTTGTTGCCGCCTCACCGGTTACCTACGGGCCAATTCTTCTTCTGGGGGCCTAACTATACTATACCCAGAAAGTCTAAATTATAGAACATACTCCTCACCTTTGTTGTTCGTTGTTTTAATACTACTTTTATTCCTTCAAAATTGTAATATTATTATTTTTGAATTTTCATAAAAAATTACTAATAGAATAGAAATTTTGTATAATATTTTAGTAGTTTGTGTAATTATGACATTTCTTTATGATTATTTAAGACATTTTCATAATCATCGAATTTTGAGACTCTAAATTTAATGTCTAGTACTTGTCCCGTTCAATTTTTTTGTTTCTCCTGTACTAACATGTAAATTCCAGAGAAAAAACTTGGGTGTATCTCATATGCACAAGTACTTCCACATTTTTCAACCACACAAAATTAAAATTAAAAATTGTCTTTTTAAAAAGTGAGCATTGTCTAAATTCCAATGCCAACTTGAACATATATCTTTGTGGTTAATTAAATACGACAATTTACTAATGAAAAATTTCTAAAAAGTAAAATTGAAAAAGAAACTCCCATCAAGTCGACAATCGTTATTAAATTATATATTTAAATTTATCTCGCCCGTAAGTTTAAGATTATGCGTCGATCAATGATTTAAGAATAATTTTTTTACAGTACTCATGAACGTGTATTTATCAACATGAGCATAATTTAATAAAGATATAATTTCTTCTTCTATCAAATTTGTGAACGACGTAAAAAAACAATTTATATTCTCGCCTTTTAAGTCGTTATTTAACCCAAGCAATCACTAATCAATCAGCTGTAGATCATAATATAATGGACCATGAAGAAATTTAAATATTAAAATACAAATTAGAAAGATATTTATATTTGGGAAGGTTAGGATTAGGAAATAGGTTGAAAATTTAAGTCAATGTTTCAATAATTGGGGGTCTAAGTCTAACAAAGTAACAAACGAGGAAGGGCCGAAAGTTAAATATACAATATTATTGGACGTCACGTGAATTATATAATTAAATGAGTTTGCCAATTTAGATCATGACAAATATTTTCATTCACACTACATGGCACTTTATTATTATTATTTGATTTATATATTATTAAATTAAATCGTTGAAATGCTTACGACATATTTCTTATGGAAATTACTATAAAATGCCAATTTATTTATTTAGTTATTTTCACACAATGGACTTTTTTATAATAATGAATCCTCTTCAAATGGAAGTATTTTTTTATTACAATATTTAAAACTTTTTAGAAATAATAAAAGATATCATGAATCTTTTTTTTTTCTCTTTTTAAGAAAAAATATTTGTTTTATATTTAATCCATTTTGGAAAATAAATAAATAATTATTATTATTAAAAGAAATACACTAACTTAAACTAACTATTAATACATATTTCTTATGCAAGGTAGTATGTTTTAAATGTTAAATCCATTTTTGGATCTAGGTTTGAAATAGACAATTTAGAATTAATAATTGATATTAATTAAATTAAATTAAATTTGTTGATTGAATATATTAATTATTTAAAAAACACATTTGGCAACATATAAATATTTTAATTATTTATTGAAAGGAGTATGGCATCGATTCAAATGTACAAACTACTTTTACATTATATTTAATATCCTTAAAAATCATTTACATTATTAATTTTTATACCTCCACTTTCACTCTACTTTACATGGTTTATTTTTAATTGATATAACCTATGATACACGTGTCTCTATTTTTTTTACTTATTTATTTTTTTGTGGTGTCAATTTTCAAATTATTTTAGCAATAAAAAAGAGCATTTTGATTGATAAACAGCAGTGTTTTTTCCATCATAATTTTAGGAATTTATTTTATAATACAACTAAAATGATTTTAAATCAAGAATTTGGGAAAAGGGACACATATATAGCAAAATGATACACCGCTAAAATTAGGATTGAACGTGCTAGACTGAAAATCGAGTCGATCGATTAAAACCGATCGAATCGAAAGTTGTTGGTCGAAGATAAGGAGAGGTTCGATCGATGTTAGTTTCAAAGGATTTCGACCAATCAACCGACCAAAAGTTAGTTTGTATTCCTTTGTGGTTGGATTGATTTGAACATTTATTAAATCAATAATAGTTGAGTTGGTTTGGTCTAAAATTTTAAATTACAAAATTTTTTAAAATACGTATAAATATAACAAAATATTACAATCTATTGGTGATAGATCGAGATGGTCTATTATGTATCTATCATGATACAAATACACTCAGATAATAGTCTATCGTCGTCCACGTAGATAAACATTGAAAATATTTTAATTCATTTTGGATATATTTAAAAATAGCTCCTTTAAAAAGCATTATAAATAAATAAATAAATAAATAAAAACCAAAACCAAAACCATACGTTCGGATTCACAAAGGCTCAACTCTCAAGAGCCCAACTACGGCCCAATAGGTTCAATCTTCAAATTTCAAAACCTTTGCAGCTCGGACCCTCTGACCGTATTGTGGTCATTCAAATCTGCACGTCAGGTGTCTCCGACGACAGCCGAGCAAGACCAGTAGAAGCGCTACCATTAGGATTTTGCCGTTCGTGCTACTACTCAAGGTTCATTTCTTCAACTTTCTTTCCATTTTGCAGATGATCGTTTCATCAATTATTGCGTGTTTGCTTTGCTGGACTGTATATGAAATTTGAGGTAATTAGTTTGTTCGACTTGGTTGATGATAACCTTGAGTTAACCAATTTGTTAATCCTTTTCTTTTCTGCTTGGTTCGCTTGACTTTCCATGGCGTAGAGCTTAGTTTCTTTTATCAATGTCTGAATTTATGAAGAACAAGGGTGTTTTTGAGTTTTTCGGCAAAAGCCCTAATTTCAGATTTTGGCCTAATGGGCTACTCAAATCAAACTTTCCACCTTAATAATTCTACCAAACATAACTCAAAAGTGCCGCAATTCAATTTGATTAGATTTTTATGGAGCATGATTTTAGTTCAAACTTGGATTTTAATCTCAATTTGGATTTGGGAAGTTTTCTGTTGAGATTTCTTAGTGGGTATCTACAACAACAACGAGCCGGGAGAAGAAAAAGGTAGCTTCACTTTATCTACTCAAACTCAAGAACAAGTTCTTTTCTTTTTTCTAAGTCGGAGTGAATGATGAGCGTCATTATAGGATAATTAGTATATTTTAGTTAATATTTAGATTAAATAGCCACTTTAGCTTTGTACTAGAAAGCTTTTGACTATCCTCTTTCAATATAGAACGTTGTTCTTAGAGAGTGCTCTCTCATCTTCGGGATGAATTTCCCTTCTTTGGCCGTACATTTGGCTTAATATCCTTTACTGCTATATCAATATTAGGAAGTGTTTAGGATGCTGAGTTGTTATTATAGTTAGTTGTTATCATAGGGGGTTAATAGTTCGTAGGTTATAATAGATGTGTTTTGGTTGCAGAGTAATTTAGTTTGAAAAGGAAATAGTGTTTAAACACGGTAACAAAAAGGGAAATAGAGGATGAGTAAGAAATAGTAAACACTATAACAAATAGTTATAGTAAATAATGCAACAAAAGATTTTGAAACAGTAATACAACTTGTTGTTAGGGGAAGCCGACCCTTTGATGCGAAAATCGTTGTAGTTAATTGTAGGATATAATATTATTGTTGGAGTGAACTATAATAACCTACTCCACCCACCTGAAGTTGGGGTCCAAATACCTCCTTAATATATAACATCTATCACATTGAAGAATGAACAGTGAAGCAACAATTCAAATCTGTGAATTTGATATCCTGTACAACAATGAGTGATCAAAGATTGAATTCAAGAAACCCTTTGTAAGATCCATCTATAGGTGGGTTGTATATTTGGTTCCCTAGAGCTCTATGAGACCCATAGTAAGAAGAAAAATACATATCGTATACAACAGTCTTAGATGCTTCCTCATTCTTTTATTTTAAAAAATAATATATATAAAAATATTATTCCTGATCGTCACGCCTCACCTCTCCTCCCACACCCAAGACGAAAAACCCACGCTTCACCTCACGACTCTCACCAACTCTCATTCCTGATCGTCTCCAGCCACACCACTCTTAGATCCAATTGCTTCTCTCCAGCCAAGCCACTCCCTCTTCTCTCGCTCTCGTCGCCAACCCTTCAATTTCAGTGAGTGATCTCTTTTGTTTTTGGCCATGCCACTCTCTCTTTCATCCTTCAACTTCAATTTCAGTTTTTTTTTATTACTTATACAGGGATTTTCTCTTCTTGGATACCCTTCTGGATTTTGTTCCCAAAATTTGTTTCTGTATTTTCAATTTATTACCAATCTCTTTCCTATCCCCATTGTCAAAGTCTCACACTCTCTGTGTAAAGTCGTGAAATAATTTTTTTTCCTAATGTAATTTGGCAGAATGGGTTGATTAGTGAATGAAACCATATGAACAGATATTCTATAAACAAAAGCATCTAAAGTCATTTATATCTCAGTGGCGTTCTTGGAGATGTCTCCTAAACGTACTTTCATATTTATATCTAAAGTGTGGAGTGAATTTGATTTTCAGTTTTATCAATCCATTATTGATCTTTGCAATACTCTTTCCTTGTGTGAAAACCACCATATTGGCATTGGATAGTAATCTAATTGATTCAATATCAACAACTTTGCAGCATTTAAAGCTCGAAAACAGTAGTGTCTTGGCCTGCTAAATGGCTGGACTTTTGGGATATAGTGGCCTTGGACCCAAGACAAAAAATATAGTTGTTGCTGGAGGCTTAACTGCGTTCGTATTCGGGGTATATTTCTACACGATGAGAGCTGTGGGAGGTTCGGATGAACTGCAAGTAGCCATTGACCAGTTTGAAGCGCAGAAAAGCAACAAGGAATCGAATGTGTAGCATTGAAATGAACTTCTTAATTTTCTTTCTTTCTTTCTCATGGATATTCTTTTGACCACAACAATGAGGAAATACGTTTGTTGGCAATAATATGTTTTCCATGAACTCTGTAAGAAGAAATATTATGTTGGGTTTGTAGGGATACGTTTTTCATTTTAGGGATATTATGTACTTTGTATCTACTTTCACAATTTTATTACTTCCAAGTGATTTTAGTACATTGACATAAATGAATTATTCAGAAGACATGTTATGAAAAGTGATTTTGGCTCACGACGACCTAAAGAAAATTAATTTCTACCAAAGATCAACTCATGATGGTTTAATAATTTGAAATAAATTATTAGATGATGATAAATAATTTAAGTTTTGTACACTTGAGATTCCTCACTCAAAAAAGATTTTAATTTTGTAATACAAGTTTTGAAAACATGTCGTGTTTCTAAGTTTTATGAAGTAAATTAATCATCAAGTTTTTCAAAATATCATTTAACTAATTTTCTTGATTTAAAATGATCTTTAATTATTCAAAATAACAATAATAAACTGTTTCTTTGATCACTAAGGTTTCAAAATATACGTTTGCAAAATACTCTTAGATAGTTCCTAACATAACTTTTAGTTAATAGAACTATACTTTTAGTTAATAGAATGTTAATTAGACCATTATGTGACGATGTGAATGTTAATATATATTTGATGATATGTTAATTATATTTAATTAGTTGAAAAATCAATTAAAAACTAATTTAAAACCCGTAAACAATTCGTTGGATTAAATTAGTTTCTATTCTTCTATTTTTAGTTTTCTTTAACGTTTTTCATCAAATACATATTAGCATCCACATCATCATATATCGGTCTAGTAAGCATTCAAAAACCAACCATGTATTAGTGTTTTATGTATGTTTTGAAACCTTAGGAACCAACTAGACTTGAATGGACCAAAAGTGCATTTTGCATTTTTTTTTTAAGAACTTGATGGCTAAAAAAATGAAATTTAAAACCTCAAAGAACCAAACTATTATTATAGACCTAAACTATTATTTAGGGTTTAGGGTTTAGAAATATAACGCTACAAATTCGTTCCATTACAATCATCAAGATGTTTGGGATCACAAGCAAATCTAAACAAGTGTATTATGTCACAACTCATTCTTGTATTCTATCATATCAATAAATGGGTTAGAATATTACGAAACTTCAAGTTTCGGGGATGAACTTCAGCAAGAACCCATGATATTCCCAAAGAATTAAAATTACAAATAAAGGAAAATTGGAAATGAGTAGTAGCAAAATTAAGCAATGATTTTATTATACTCAACTCCACTGCTTCTTGAAGGGAATCCCAAATCACAATTATTTGAGTTAATTGCTGATATTGAACGAAGCTTTTAATTTGTTAGCAAGATGTGGCAATGTATTCAAGCTTTCTTGTATTGATGCATCCACACATGACTCCAAATCATATACACTCCCAGTTTTCTGCTGAAGCCTGGCTGCCTCGAACTTGTCCTGACACACCATTAGTGATCTGTTCAATCTTTCCTGCATTCACAATCACATAATAACACCACCATCACAATGAATCAATGTTTTAACAATCCTCCATCTGGTTTGTCAGAGTGTGTGCTTTGTTTGTTGTAGGATCTTTGGACCAGGAGGACTCACCTTTCAGAAAGAACTATCATTTTTTATGGTTTGTCAGGGTGTGTGCTTAGTTGTTGGATCTTTGGACCGAGAGGAACAATATTCCAATATAGTGGTTGGTCTTGATGATTGGTCTTGATGAGGTTCGTGTTTTTCTTTGGATTTCGGTCTCTCTTAGAACTTTTATACCTTTCTTTGAGTATGCCCTTATATTCTATTTCATTGAAATCAGTTTCCCAATTTGATTTAGTCTCTGTGAAAATTTTCATCAAAATTAAGTGCAAATTATGCAAACTAGAACTAGAACTAGTTCTAAGATGTTGCTTACACAAAAGTTAGCAATTTCATGCGAAGTTAAATGAATCAAGAAGACAAAACAGAGGTGTTGTACCGATGGAGAACATGGAAGAGGAAATGGACAGAAAGTAAGAAAAGAGATAGAGTGATAATAACACGTACTTGAAACTTAGCCATTTCGTTCTCAACATGTTGCTGAGCTTTAACAACTGGAACACTACAATTCTCAACGCAGTTACTAATCTCTTCCTGCCTTCTTCTTCTATCAAAACACTCATATGCACATTTAAAATACGCTTGCTGCACTCAAGAATCATGAAGAAAAAAAAATCAACAATCAACAAGCAAGAAGAAACCACAAATGATCCAAGAGAAGTACGAATCAAGAGAGAGAGAGAGAGAGAGAGAGGAAAACCTGAAGGGAAAAATTGACATGGTCTTGAATAGGACCAAGATGAGATTGTGCAGCCATGTTCACGTCGTTGAGCTTCTGCCTCATTCTCTCAGAAACTACTTGTTCTTCCATGGCTGCTATGTGATTCATCTTCTATCTTCCAAATTCCCCAAAACAGAGAAAATCCGCTGAAATCGTAGAGACGGGAGCAAAGGGTTTAGGGTTTTTCGTTTGAATTTTCGTTGAACATGGTGATTTTATACTTTGGGCCCGGCCCATTTTATCCCGGCCCATGTATTTTTCGCGCTATTACACAACGATGAACGAAGACGAACGATCTCTTCTGAGGAGAAGCCAATCCCAATGGAGTATTTTGAAGATCCGATTTGTAGAGACGTTCCGAATCTTGTTTCCTCTTTCGTTGACTCCTTCGTCGACTTCTCCGTCAGCGGCGGTCTATTCTTACCGCCGGCGAGCCCTCCTCCCGCTTCACAGAATGTGCCGGCGAACCCATCGTCCTCGCAGCTGCATACCTGGTTACCTTCTCCGGACCGCCTAATTGCTGTTGGAGACCTTCATGGTGATCTTTCGAAGTCGAAGGAAGCGCTGAGACTTGCTGGATTGATCGATGGCTCTGGAAGATGGATTGGTGGGTCCGCCACCGTGGTCCAAATCGGTGATGTGCTTGACCGCGGCGGCGATGAGCTTAAAATTCTATATTTTCTCGAGAAGCTTAAGCGAGAAGCAGCCAAGGATGGTGGAATGATCATCACCATGAATGGAAACCATGAAATCATGAACGTCGAAGGTGATTTTAGGTATGTGACCAAGGAAGGCTTGGAAGAATTTAGGGCTTGGGGAGACTGGTTCTCCGTTGGAAACAAGATGAAGGCTCTTTGCGTTGGGTTAGAAACGCCCAAAGATCCATTCCAAGGACTTCCTACGGCTTTCCGTGGTGTTAAGAAAGAGTTCCATCCTGGATTTCGTGCTAGAATCGCCGCTCTCCATCCCAACGGTCCGATTTCAGGTCGTTTCCTGTCGCAGAACACGACCGTACTCGTCGTCGGAGAATCGGTGTTCGTTCACGGAGGCCTTTTGCCGGGACACGTGTCGTATGGGTTGCAACGGATTAACGAAGAGGTGAGAGATTGGATTAAAGGGTTGTCAGGCAAATTCGCCCCGGACTATTGTCGTCGTAGCAACGCCGTTGTTTGGCTGAGGAAATTTTCCGATGAATCTGCGACGAATTGCGATTGTTCTTTGCTAAAGCACGTTCTGGATACGATTCCGGGAGCGAAGAGGATGATAATGGGCCACACAATTCAGATGGCCGGAATTAATGGCGTCTGTAATAACCAAGCAATTCGAATTGATGTTGGCATGTCGAAGGGCTGTGCTGATGGCTTTCCTGAAGTTTTGGAGTTCATTGGGAATTCTCCGCCGCGTATATTGACATCAAATCCTTACATGAAACAGTCTATGAACTCTCTAAATGTTGATACTAAGGATGGGCTCGGGCTGTTGCTTCATGAACATGGACGAAAACAAGTGGAGGTTAAGGCTTAGAATTGGCAAGAATTGATTCTGGGTATGCTAGATTATTTGGTGGTCTCTATAATCTTCACGTTTATAAGTTATTAATCACTCATTGGTAAATATGATTCAATTGAAATAAGTTATGTTGTTATAAGCTTCTAATGTAGCCTTTGGGTTGGATTTTTGGCTATTGTCACTGTCTTTTAGGAAGAGGGTGCCTGATCTGATGAATGTTCTTGTTTGAAAAGTTATTAAAATTGAGTAGTCCATATTCTGTTTTGGTGTTCTTTAGATAATATTGTTTTGTCTGCATTAAGGTTAGCTACAATAGGAAATTTTAACATAATCTCTCACTATTGTCTTTCCCTTGAAGGATGTTCATGGGTCTAATTTCTCTCTGAATTAACTCGATCCATTGGCGTTTGAGATGGTACTTGGTCCATTTTCAACTGAACTATGTTCCAATATAGATATTGTCATTTGCATTTAACTTTTAGGCGGAAAGGTGGAAAGGGACGTGCATCTGATGGAAATGAAACAAATCCTTCCAGAAGCTATCTCGGTGTTATTCTCATCCCAAAATAAAAAGAATATATATATATATATATATATATATCAAAGACAGAAACTTCAACTGATTTTCTATTTCTCATCCTCATGCTTTATTGCAGAGTTACAACTACAATATTAGTCATGAAACATGAGCGATCTATATTTGCAGCTTTCATTAATGTTAAGAGAGCTGAGACCTAGTGAGTGCTAGCTTCTATATAAATACATGGCTAGTTAAGATGAAAATTTTACATTCCCATGGCACTGCTAGGAAGTTTTCTTTCCTTTTTTCTAGGTCTGACATCAGAAAGACGTCGAGTAACTTGCAACCCTTCGAGACGCTGAAGTATTTGGTTTATGCTCGGACGATTTCTTGGAAAGAATTCTATACTGTGCATTGCCAGCTCGGTGAGTTCGATCCCCTCTTCCATGCTGTAACCCCAATCTTTTTGCAAGCTTTCATGGACAAGTGAAACATTTGGTCTATATTCATTCTTTGCCCAAATTCTCACTGAGCAGTTTACAACTTGTTGATGATTTTGTTTCTCCAGATTCTGAGGCTCAACATCTCTTTTGGCTATAAGTCCCAGCAGAATTTCCCCCAAGGAATATACATCAGAACTCATTTTCCCTTCACTCTCACCTGCAATGCTTCACTCATTAAATTTTATAGCATTGAAACTAGTCCATTAAGTCTCGAATTTTCACGTAATTCAGTACCTCTTATAGATGGATGAAAGTAGCCCGAAGGAAGCTGTGTAAACTTGGAAAGTTTATAGAGGTCGGCATCCATCCCGTCGTCGCTAATCAGCTTGAATCCGCATAGTTTCGGCTTGCATTCCTGTTGGAATAAACAGATTGGCAATGTTGAAGTTTCATGAGATAGCAGTAGCCTTGAACCTCTTCATTGTTTAAAGATAAGAAGACAACTAACCCAATCAAGCAGTATATTTGATGCTCTAAAATGGAAGCCAACACTTTGGTTCTCTTGACTGTGAATGAAGTCCAACAGTCGAGCAAGTTCCAGAATTACATCAACTCTTTGGAGCCAATTAATATGATCATCTACAAAAATAATATTCATTACATCATCTTGTATCAAAAGTTACAAAATTACTTTTAAGTTTCTTTTTCCATCCTCTTCTTCAACCCGATTATCCTTCCTCCATTTGTGTTAGCCACTATTCGTAGTCGGACATCGGAGCGTTGCAAGGTTGTCGCCACGAAAGATTAAAGAATCTAATGGATTTCATTTTCACCCAATTTTGAATCATCCATTGGACGAATATTACATCAAAGACATTGGTTTTATGGCAATGAATGTGTAAGTAAATTACCTGTTGCCATAAGATTCTGCAACGAACCCAATGGATTCAGATCAAAAACGAAACCTTTAACTCCATCTTCACAGCAATAACCAATCAATTTCGACAAACTTGGATGGTTCTTTAGAGATTGGTGTGTTATTAACTTCACTTCTTCCTGAAAATACACAGAAATTGGAAGCTTTGCAAATGGAAGTAATTATATAAACTTCAAATTTGACAACTCACTTGAACCAACCACCAGTTGACTGTCGCTTTGTCCAATTCTTGCTTTTGATCCCATATCTTCACCGTCACGATTCGAGTCTCTATTGTAGTTGCAGCCAACCGCGGTGGTCGGAGCTGCCCTCTGTAAAATCTGCCGGACTGAGTGATTCCGATCAGATTGTTGCAATTGAAATTGTTGGTAAATGATTTCAAGTCCTCCGATGTAAAGATTAAGACATTCTCATTTTCAGAATCCGCCATGGAAACACGTCGCGAGAACAAAGCAAGATCTGGGAGTTGCAGAGGCGTTCACGCTCAAGGATAAATAAACTAAAATTCTATGCTTCGGCCTTAAAGAGAGATGGGTTGTTCCATTTTTTCACCTGAAATTTCCTCAACAAATGGATTTTTTTTCCTTTTTTCAGATTAAAGCTGTACAAAGAAGAAGGAATGGCAGAAAAATGAAGCTTTGACTTGAGCAGCGCAAGTTACAAACGACTTTCGCCGGAAATTGTGAAGAAGATGTACATTCAAATTTCTTTTTGAAGGAAGAAAGTCAATCTCTAACGATTTTCTTTTAAGTTAATTGATACAAAATCCATTTTGACATGATCTTAAAATATTACGTCAAACTCCCATGAACGAAGAATCCATCTCTGGATAAGGAAAGAACTTAGAAGTATACGTGTAAATTTTCTAAGAAAACAAAGAGTCGCCGATTCTAATGTTCAGATAGATACATGAACGTGATCACATTTTGAGTGCATGAAAGTATTTTTAAGAAAAATTTAAAAAAGTTAAACGTATTTAGTTTGGAGCGAAACCTTAGATATCAGATATCAGATAGGGTTTTTTATTTTTTTTAATAATTTTATAATTCTATATGGTTCAATTAATTTGAAAGCAAGCTAGCTTCTGCTTAGAAAGAGAGCTTAAGAGTGCCTGAATGAATGGCATGAATCAACAATATCCCACCAAAAAAAAAGGCTCATGCCAATCTCACCCTCAAGAACTCTACAAGTTTCTCATCCACAAAGCATGATTTAACCTTTCTCAACTCTTCTTTTAAGTAGAGGGAAGTTGATCGATGTCGACACCTGCAGATAACTACTACTCCGCCATGGCTACTTGCAACCAAGACGAGGAACACATTTTCCGCAGCCAACTTCCTGAGGTCCAAGTGCCTGATGATATCACACTGCCTGAGTTTGTACTCCAGAATGCTGAATCATATGCCGAAAATGTGGCATTCGTGGAAGCCATGAGTGGAAAGGCATACACTTACCGTGAAGTCGTGAGAGACACAAATAGATTTTCCAAGGCCTTGCACTCTCTGAGGTTGAAGAAAGGGGATGTGGTTATTGTTGTTCTACCCAATGTTGCCGAATATGCCATTGTTGCTTTAGGGATAATGGCTGCTGGAGGTGTGTTTTCGGGTGTGAATCCAGCAGCGCACATATCAGAAATCAAAAAGCAAGTGGAGGTAGCAGAAGCCAAACTTGTAGTCACAAACGTTGCAAACTTCGAAAAGGTGGGATAGAATTAAGAACTATCATTGATAACTTGATACTTTCTTTCGAGCTCATCGCGTCTCACTAATTATCTATGTTGTTGAGAACAGGTGAAGGAATTAAAGCTACCAGTCATCTTATTAGGAGAAGAACTAATGGAAGGTGCCATGAATTGGCACAAACTTCTTGAAGCAGCAGATCGTGCAGGCAACAATTTTGCTAAAGAAGAGATTAAGCAAACTGATTTATGTGCCCTTCCTTTCTCATCAGGAACCACAGGAGTTTCCAAAGGTGTTATGTTAACTCACCGAAATCTCATTGCTAATATGTGTTCGACTCTCTCCGGTGTCCCGAAAGAAATGGAGGGCAAGGTCACAACACTAGGCCTCATTCCCTTCTTCCATATTTATGGGATCACTGGAATATGTTGTTCTACACTTCGAAACAAGGGAAAAGTTGTGGTGATGGGAAGATTTGATCTCAGGACTTTCATTAATGCTCTCGTAACACATGAGATCACATTTGCTCCCATTGTTCCTCCTATTATCCTGGCTTTGGTAAAGAATCCTATTGTGGAAGAATTTGATCTTAGCAGTCTCAAACTTCAGGCTATCATGACTGCAGCTGCTCCACTCGCACCCGAACTTCAAACTGCCTTTGAGAGAAAGTTCCCCGGCGTGGAAGTTCAAGAGGTAATTTAGTTGTTACTTGAGTGTAGTAGATTGACTGTGACAACTCTCCGTTTTTTGTTCATTCCTTAAGATTTTTTAGCTATGCCATATAGTCCAACTTCCTGTTTTCGAAATGTGAGGAACGAATCAAACTCCACCGTCACATTGCAGAGCTAATCTGTGGGGTCCTAACTAATTGTCATTGATCATTGACAGGCATATGGACTAACCGAGCACTGCTGCATCACTCTTCACTATGGAAGTATAGGAAAAGAGAATCTCAGTGCAAAGAAAAACACAGTTGGCCGTATTCTTCCTAATCTAGAAGTCAAATTCATCGACCCAGACACTGGAAGGTCTCTGCCAAAGAACACTCCGGGTGAAATCTGTGTAAGAAGCCAATGTGTGATGCAAGGTACAGAACATAGTTGGATACAGAAAATCTTTATGGGATCTCTAATTAAATGCCAGCTGAATCTTTCCTTCTTGCTCCAGGCTACTACAAAAATGAAGAGGAGACTTCAAGGACGATCGATAGCAAAGGCTGGATGCACACTGGAGATATTGGATACATCGATGACGATGGCGACGTGTTTATTGTGGATCGTATCAAGGAATTGATCAAGTACAAAGGCTTTCAAGTAAAGACATAACATAACTTATTTCAAACTGATCCATTGATTGATATAAAGGAAGCTGAAGATGTGAACATGAAAGAAGGTGATGGATGTCATTGATTTCTCTGCAGGTTGCTCCAGCTGAGTTAGAGGCAATACTTCTAACTCATCCCTCCATTGAAGATGCAGCTGTGGTGCCGTAAGATTTCTTGCCTCTTGTTCATTTCACTTCATGTTGTTTCAATTTAAATATAACAATGATATACTGCATCGTCGTTTTAGGCTGCCAGATGAAGAAGCCGGAGAGATCCCAGCAGCAAGCGTTGTGATGGCTCCGAATTCAAAAGAAACCGAAGAAGAAATAATTAAATACGTCGCCTCAAACGTTGCACATTACAAGAAAGTTAGACTCGTTCATTTTGTTGACACTATCCCGAAGTCGCCTTCTGGGAAAGTTATGAGAAGGTTGATCAAAGATAAGATGATCGAAAAGATTCGAGCTGAATCCGCTAGATCTGTCTTCTAACTTTTTTAATTGCCTAAGATATGTTTGAGTCAAACTGGCATGTCTATATTTTCACAAGATTTACAAGATGCTGTCCTACTATCAAGTTTGATCATTAATAACAGGGAACTAATACCAGCAGGCTTTGATAAACAAAAGACTACTTCATCCATTGGTTTCTTAAATTTTGCTGTATTTCTCAGTTTAATGTCTAAGCAATAGTTCTTAATTCTCAATTGCTGCTCTCCTCTACTATATATTTTGTAAATAAATATTTTGTTCAAACTCTCTGTGCGTTGATAACAACCAGGCTAAGGCTACAAATTTGAGTAAAATAATTAAAATTAAAATTAAAACATGAAGAATCATGGACACCCTTTTTTATTTTCTTTTTGACAAGAATTGATTTGGAGGATGTCAGATTATGCATTACATTAATAATATATTAATCATCCAATACTTTTGATAAGAATCTTGTATTTGAATTTTGTCTTATCATAAATGAGTGCATTTCATATATAAATATATTTTTATAGTACAAATTGGCTCCTTTCGCGTTAGCTTAATACAAATTTTAACAAATTTGTTTCATTCTTACTTTCTGTTTTCATTACAAAAGCAAAACTACAAGATATGAACAATGGAAAAGGTAGCTTTGAAAACAGATTTGATCGATATATTTGTAATTGCCCCATTTATTTGTGGTGATCAAATAGGGCTCAAATATTTGATAATTACTTGATTTTCTTTTTCCCCCTTTTTTTTTTTTTTTTGGTAAGATAAAACTCAGCATATAAATTAATATTTTCTACATTTTTCTAAGACAGATTTTAAACGATGTGCCCATATGAAAGAGAAACTTTGAAGACAGAGAGAATAGGCATGTTGGCAAAAAGATGAACTTTTTTCTTAAAAATATTGTAAAAGTTAAATTGAGCGAACAACTGTTTAGTGATGGATTAGTATCAAATGTGAGCTCTACATAATTTTCTTTCACTACTAAAAATAGTTTTCAAAGAGTATTCATTTTGCATAAACCACCATAATCACTATGGTGGGTGGGGGGTGATGGTACAGTTTAATATCCAATTTTTAGTTACTAAAATTTAAACATAAACATAAATAATAATATAATGAAAGTGTCTTAAAAGAAGGTCTGGACTACTGATTGCTGCCGACTCGCCCAGCTTCCCAGCAAAAGCAACTGAAGTGTCTTAAATAAGCCTTAAATTGTTTGTTTTTTTTACTTCTAAAATTTCATTAAATTATTATAAACCATCGTTCATCATAAAAAAAAAAAAAGAGTTATTTATTCTTAATTTTTATTTTAAACCATCACTAACTAAAGAGTATAGAGAGATTATGATGTAAAAACAGGATTCAACAAAATAGTCGAAAAATATCATAATCTCTGAATCTGTACACTAATGTTAAATTTACTTTCAAAAACAAATTCAAACCAACAAAATGTTACAAAGATGCCTCTGCACGACTTTAAATGCGTGACTTATAGAAAACGTATGAATGACTTCAAATGATGTAATGTTTTTAAAATTGTCAACAAAATTATATATATTTTGTAAAAAAAAAATTAAAACCAAAAGAGAAAGTACTTTATACGTTAATACAACAACAATAATAATGATACATAAATAAAAGGGGTTTTTTTTTAATTAATTATTAAAAAACAAATAATTTACAATTCATAAAAAAATAAAAAATAAAAAAACCACTAAAAGAGAAAAAAAAATTATTACTTGATTTTTCTATGGGATGTAAATAATTTGTCCATTTGGCTATTTTTTACAATTTTCCTAAATAAAAGTTAATGAAGTACGATGATAAAATTAGAGCAAAATAAAACAAAAACAAACAAAAACAAACAAAAAAAAAGTGATGGTGCAAGAAAATTGATATTCCTCCAATTTCCCAAAAAAAAATAATAAAATAATAATGAGATTACCGGTACACCTACTTCATTTTATGTTTACCCGTAAGTAACCTCGTAACACCCATTCCAAGCGTTTCTGAAGCTTACATTCATCATCTACGTCTAGCAATGATCTATTTCTAAACAATAATTGGGTCTCAAATGGTTAAAAAAGTAAATAAATTACTTAAAAAAATTCCAGACCATAGGTCTTTTCCAGATAAAAATAATAATAATAATAATTATCAAACCATAGTTGAAATTAATGAAAAAAAGGAGTAATTTTAGCCAAATGACAGAAAATGGTAAGTAAATGTCATATTTGCTACATTTTCCCTTACCCGCCTGCCAAGCCTAGAGAAAAAGAGAAGTAAAACTACACGAAATATTCCTGTCATGACTGAATGAAAATCTCAAGACAGAGCATGGAAACGACAAATAATAAATGAGATAAGAATAATGATATGACGGAAACGGCTCTAGGCCAGCCCGAAACAGATAGAAATCTAACTAACATTCAATCTAGTAAATATAACCTAAGTCATCGCCTTAATTTCAAACTCCATTTGGGAAGGCAACCATTACTTTTGACGACCATAATGAATGAGGACGTGACCCCACCAAATAAGGGCCATGAGTTAACAGGTCAACCGAAAAGCAAAAGTAAAGCCTATCTAATTCAATGCATCCTTTGAACTTTGGGACCCTGTCCTAGAAAAATATCAGTTCGGCACACGCACAACACAGCACATAGACGATGAAGAGATCAAACCGTAACCCAAAAGGGCACAGTTTAGTCTACTCGTAAGATATTTTAGTGCATAAATTAACAGGCCCACTAGACTAAAAAAGTGGATTCAATGTTCCCTAATATCAGAAACCAACCATTAAATCTTTTGCCAGATCAGATCATATGTATTATATAGTGCATTAAATTGAGTGAAAAGACCAGCACCACTAAAAATTGAGTTAATACAACTTGACACGGATCAAGAGAGGTAGACTGACTTGACAACTGCTGCAACATGAGGACGACAAGACTGACTTTCAGACACCCATATTGAGCAACGCTGGAAGATAAATCTGGACCTTCTCAACCCTCAAACATGTTCTAGAACTCACTGGAACAGTACACACAATGACAAATTAATGCATGAATGGGGAAAAACAAAACAGAATCAAGAAAAAAATGAAACGGGTATATACAACGAAAGCACCAATACCACAGACAATATACCGAAAGGGTCCAGGTTCCCTTTTTCATGTGATTCATTAATTATCTTGTTAGTTAAATTGTATGGAATCCACTTCATAATGCATACATATATGAACAAAAGCACGAGCAATTGCAAACAACACACAGAGATACAGAAACTCACACAACAGACCTGATCATTTTCTTCCTGTGCCGGTGATGGGGATTTCTCTGATTCCGCTGGCTTGTCTGCTCCACAATTTTGCCTATTGCACTTGGTTCTGAATGGATAATTTATGTTGTTACATTTCTCACACTTCCAGCTACCCTCTGGAGTCTTTTGTTCTGGAAGGCATTCACATGTACATTAGAAAGCAATAAATCATGAAAGTTTCAAGAATTTCGAAAAGGAAATGGGTTCTGATAAACAAGGCCCATTATATTCAACTTACTAGAACTTTTGTCATTTTTGGAAGCCTGCATTTCACAAATACATGAACAAAATAAAATTAAAATGTTAGAACTGCAAATAAAATCAAGTGAACTTAAATTTTTACATAAGGGAGTTATGCATGCAGAAATATGCCAGGCAAAAAGGAAAATCATTCGCTCTTAAGAAAATAGCTTGACAGACCTGTGACCCAGGCTTTGGTGTATTGCACTTCCTCATGTTACAAACAGTTCTAAATGAGAAGTTGATATTTCCACATTTTGGGCATGCCCAATCATTGTCGCGAGTAGTGTCTGGGTGAGCATAAGTAAGAAATTAGCTGATAAAAATTTCCATCGTCGTTGATGTCGACCAAAGATAGCAAATAACAAGCAAATAAAGAATGATAACCTGCACCCTTCTTCTGAGACATATCATCTGGAAAAAAACCTGGCCTTGGACCCTGGAAAATATACTTTGTCCATAATTTTTTTACATAAATGGCGAGATAGACAGGACAGAAATGTGGAACATAATCAAGCACACCACTATATAACAAAGGCAATACAAATTGCCTTCAGATAGATTTATTGAAAACCAACTACATAGTTAATAGTTGACACCCGCAATAAAAAAACTTTAAGAGTTATATACAATAAACTGTAGGCAATAAAAATCCTTTTGTTAGTATCCAGGTTTAACATCCATTCAAATTGGAAAGATATTTCCCTTCAACATTCAAAGCATTGAAAATCTTTTCTTTCAAAAAAAAATAAAATAAAATAAAACAGAGTATTACAATTCTTTGTTAGTGTATTATTATAACATATTTTCAAAACTAAGCGGAATAAAATGACGTGATATATAATGCACTTCTTTTTAAAATTTCTTATCTTCAGAAAACCAAAAGATTTAAAATTGTACACCAAACTTATAACTCCAAAAAAACCGGCTGAGCCACCGGATAAAAAATTGACGATCGAAAGACCTACCATGGCACCAGGGCCCATTGGCAAAGCCATGCCATAGCGATCCATTATGGGTGGAATACCATACACTGCACCTATGAAAACAAGAAAGAAACCAAATAAACAGATAAATAGACGATCGATCAAAACAGCACCCACTTCTCATACAATACTTGTGGAAGAAGATAAATGGATTTCAAGTTATAATTTTGATAGACAGAACAATATGATGTAATAAATAAGAATCACAAACAAATGTGAGCATATAATATCTAATAGGTATTATTCTTTTGGATTGGAGACCATATTTGTAGGTTTGGGCTCCTCTTGTGTGGGAGAATCTTTTTATGCAACCTTGTATATCCTTTCATGTTTCTCAATTCAGTTTCTTATTTAAAAAAGTAACAGCAGAAAAAGAAAGGAAACATACTGTTTCCCATCATAGATCCACTGGAATAAGGTGCAGGCCCAGATAAGTGCAAGGGTCTGTAGGGGCTGCCTGCAGAAAACCGGCTGCCATAGTTGTAATGGTATGCTGATCCCCCAGAAAATGGCACATCATAGGGAGGTATAGATGAACCGTTGAAAATAGAAGAACCATACGGTGGTACACCAGGATACATTGAAGAGGGTGCACCCGAACCCATGTAAGGGGCAGAATAGGAGTAACCCTGAGGAGCTTGAACGGGCTTCGCAGCAGATTTCTGGAGAGAGAGAAAGCACAAGTAAGGTTATTCACCAAGAAAATATGATGTTCAACTTTGAGTGTATGGTGGTGATGTGGAAGGTTAAAACCAAACTTTTATTTATGAAAGAAAAGTATAGGAAGTATGGAGAGACTGGCCAAGGAATGGTACAAGTAACTGGCGAAAGTGAACCCAAGATCATAATTACAAGAGTTCTTGGAGAGAGTACACCAAGAAGAACCTAAACCTAAAAATTTCAATAAACTCAAATTTCATAAAGCTCAAGTAGTTAATAATCTTTTTTTTTAATGAAAAAGTAATTAATTATCAGTAGCGACTTGAAAGAAAATGCACATCCCTATACAATAATTACAAAAATATCTTGAATGCAAACATAATTACTACCTACAATTGCAAAAACACAAAGAACTCCAGAATATGCTGCTAATTGCTAAAAATAAAGAGTTAAATGAATAAACGCAATAACTAAAGTCTCCCTAGGGGCATCATTCATGTCTTACCGAATTATGATCAGCAGGTCGTGGCTGAGTGCAGTTGCGCATGTTGCAAGTTGTTCTAAATGAAAAATTGACGTTCCCACAACTAGGGCAAGTCCAATCATCTTCCCTTCGGCTACCTACAAACAAATAAACAAGTAAACAGACCTACATAGATGAGCCCACTCTTTATGACATGCTGTAGACTAAAGTAAAATCTAAAATAATAATAAGAAGAAGTGCCTAACCAACGGCAAACAATGTCCAATACAGGAAATCTCATAAGACTCAAATATCAACAGATTCAATTTTGTTATCGTGCATTCACTCAAAAAAGCTAATAATAATTAATGATTAAATTTACAAATCCAATGTACATGTGAAATAATGAATGAATTACATTAAACATTAAACCATAACTGAATTACAAAGGAAAAGCGTTGCCTATACATACCATCAGTTCGAGCACGTTTGGCTGCAGAGGAATTCCTGCTATCAACCTGTACATGACACAGAAAATAAAAAAGGAAAGAAGATTAAATAATTCTTTTCCACAACTAATGGATCCATTAATTCAGAACCAGGAGAATTCATGTGAGATTCTCAAACTCAAAATTCTCCGGAAGTATCTCGCAATTTCTGCCTGAATGCGAAACAAATAAATCGTACGTAGAGAGAGATACAGAAAACACAGACAAAGATGCGCAAGTAGATCGAATAGAGACTAAGTATCATCCAGACTAAGAAGAATTGGCAAATATCATTCTAATTCAATACTTTGAAGAACAAGATGATGCAATTATGCTCCATTCAATGACAAGAAATAATTAACAAGGATTTTCTAGGGTTTAAGAAAGAAAGACCTCGAAATCTTAGAGAAAACAAATCAATATACAATTAAGGAAACAATTAAGTGAGTGTAGAGACCTGAGACATGTTGCGACCTATGAGAAAGACAATGACGGAGAGATCTTGTTATGAACTCGGAATAGCTGCGTGAATCTTTTCTTCAGTCGGGAACGGCGATGCTCGTCGGGTAAATGGGGAGTACGAACGCCGTTTTCGTAGCGTGAATGAGCGCAAGTGGGCTTGCTTAAATTCGTTCCTTTCTTATATGGTGCATGATAAATGGACCTTTGTCCGGCCCAATTCTTGCTCCTTTATTTATTTTCTCACCCTTGTAACGAAGAACCTAGGTCTTTTGACATTTTTTACAATTATTTGCATCTTTGGTCCTCCTCTACTGCTTTGACATTTTTTACAATTATTTGCATCTTTTCTAAATACAATTATCGTATTCTTAAATATATCTGCAGTTATTAATACACTCAAATATTAATCAAGTTAATATTTTGTTGGCCATCAAATTAATGAGTTAATAAATACAAATATTATATATTATTTAATGACATGTAAAATTATGAACGAAAATATTAAATACTACCGAATTGATTTTTTTGAAAAAGAAAATACTAATATCAAACCATCACAAAATCTCTAAGAAACGCCATTAAAAACTATAAACTCACAAATCCAATTGAAGAAAACAAATATAAGAGTGGAGCTTTTAACCTGATTTACCACTAAGCTAGTCGGTGGTATTACTATGTACTAGCTAGTGATACTATGTGTGTGTATAGGTTAAATTATAAAAAAATAAAATAAAATGCATTTGAACTTTGTACTTTGTGTTTAAAATGCTCATAAACTTTCAAACGTTTCAAAAATGTCCTTAAACTAAAAGAAAAAAGAAAAAAATACAGTTTTGAATGTAAACCGTTAAAGTTTTGTTTAAAAATATCTTTGAACAATTGAAAATGTTTCATAGATACACTTGAACTTGAAAAAGGTTTAAAACAACTCTTGTTGATCATAATTTTACACCAACTTTATCTCCAAACAAAATAAAAACCAAATTCCACAAGTTCTCACAAAATTTTAAAATAAAAATATTTCCTTAAAATATACTAAAACAATAACTAGTCAAATTATGTATATATATATATATGACTTTTAATACACACTAAACTTTTGAAAATACCATTAAAGTTTCAAAAGTTTCAAAAATATTTTTACATTTTAAGAAAATACTAGGAGCTGAGGGTGTATTGTGCGTTGTTTTCACAAAATTCTTCTTAAAACATAAAATATTTTCCTTAAAACATGCTAAAACACTTGTTGTTATATAACAATATGATGGGAGTTGTAGGTGTATATTGGGCATTGCTCTGTTATGCGCTATTCATGGTGCTACCGTAGAAACTATTCTGGATGTGGATGGTGCTCAAGAAACACTGCTGACTGCGCTTTTGGTCTCAAATCTCGAGGGATGTTTTTTCGTGGTTACAATTCTTTATGTAATTTTGTACTAGTGGCGGGTTTGTGGATGAGTGCTCTTGGAGTAGTTGGTCTGACTTTGAACCTACATGTCTATGGCGATCTTGAATTTGAGACTTTCTATAACAAAAATATTATCTCAAACGAAAGTATTCGTGCTTGGACGACAATTCAAGATCAACCTTATTTGTGATTGAAGATTTTGAAGTATTCTTTTAATATAATGTTTTGAAATGCACGTTCCAGCTAATAGCATAAAATTGAAGAGAGTTCGAACCATCATTCTAGCAAATCCGTTCAGTAGTAGAAACTATTTACAAAACAGATTTAAACTTCTTTACTCGTCCATTTTTAGTTCCAATACTTTATTTGTTGATTCCTACAAGATCGAAAGTAGGATCGTTTGTAAGAGCTTTCATGATCTCTCCATTGTTCAGAAAATTAGAAATGAAATACAAACAAAACGCAACAGTCTTACAAACCTAAACCCAACATTTTTGCCCTAAAATATGAACAAAACAACAAACCAAACTAATAATGTAGACTCCAACTTCCAGTTTATCCCATTCAACCAAAAACAACTACTGATTTTAAAAGAAAAATACAGTTTTAACTCTTATTCCTCACGTGTACGTGATCGCCGGAAGGAATGCCGTAAAAGACATTACGGCCATCGCCACCGCCATCAAACCGACTGCAGAATTGCCTACTATCTTAGTTCCAGCATTGCCGTCGGGACTTGTCCTCGTCGTCGTTGCAGACGCCGGTGTCGCCAGTGTGGTCGAATTGCTAAAAATAGCAGCATCCGGTGAATTTGCTGGTAACCCTAGAAGCTCTGCCCAAAATAATAATAATAAAAAAAAACTATGAAATCTGAAATTTTGCTAAATAATAATAATAAGAAAGTGCTCCTAATACGAATAATGAAATATTTATTTATGGGTTTAGCCTTTTTTTCTAATTCATTTCTAAACTATTTTAGACAATTAAATTAAAAATTCAACAATTTGTTTAATCTTCGACAAAAGAAAGGGAAAAAATAGAATTTAAAATAATAAACTCTCTATCACAATTTTTTTAAAACTATAAGATATAGTTTTCAAATTTTTGTTTTTGTTAAAAAAAAAAAAAGAGAAACTTTTATACATGAAAAAAATTAAAATTATTAACAAAATATAGCAAAAATATATCATATCATTTAAGCTTTTTTTCCTATATTTTTGTAAATAGTTTTAATTTTTTTATATTTAAAAATATAAAAAACGGTGGAAATCATAATAATTAAGATAATTAAACTCTGTTTTTTAACCATTCTTTTGTCTTTTTGTTTCTTTTAAAAATAAATTTATTTCACCTCAATTTCTTACCAAAATTTCAATTGTATTCTTAGCCATAAAAAAAACAAAATTAGTCAAAATTAGTATTTTCTAGGTTCAAGATTTGGCTTGTTTTTTTTATAAAAAAAAACAGAAATTTAAAAGTGAAATGATTATTTATCGACTTGGTTTTTAATCATAAATAAATAAATAAAACCGATGGATAATAATTTTTTTTTTTACCTTTGTTTTCAAAAACAAAAAAAATAAAATAGCTACTAAATAATCAAAGAACCCTAAAAAATATAAATTAACAAAAGAAAAAAGAGGGATTTGAAGAGAAATTACTTGGGCAATAGCTAACACTGGAGTTCTTCAAGTGACAGACAGCAGGAAGCTGTAAAAGCTTAATCTCTTGAATCCCCAACTCCTTGATCTGCTGATTCCCACTATGAGTCTGTTGTATGAAGAAACACAAACACTTTGGTTTCCTTTCTTTTATACCTTCAATCGAATCACAACACTCCGCCGTCGGCGCCTCTGCTTTCCCCGTCGCGTACTCCATGCAACTCACCACTTTCTCAAAGTCATTGCTGCACTCCTCTTTCAAATCCTCTGCTCTTCCCACCCTTCCCAATAAACACACCACCACCACCGCTAAAACCACACCCACTCTCACCTTTCTTCCGCTCTTCATTTTCTGATCTCCAAATTAATGAACCCCGAGTCCTCACTGGTGGCCTAATTAGGGTAAGCTTCTCAATTTATATGTCTTTTGGTGCATATGGGGTGTGGGTTGGTGGATGGTGCATCCTATTGTGAATTTATGGCCATCTACAACTAAGAGATCACATCTTAAGACCAAATATCATTTTAATTACTCCTTATTTTAAGGTATAATTGAAAATAGGTGTTGAAATCACTTATTCTAAGTATGGGAAAATATCCGTATTTTTGTGAATTTATGAAACCCGATGGGGAGGTGGTTGGGAGGGACTTAAATTCCCGGTCCGGCTAGTTTTCTGCTCAACCGTGACCCAAATTTAATGCGGCTCAACTGCACCACAACTGCGTGGCTTGCTTTTCCATGCCACGTGTCGGTCTAAGTTTGCATGCAGCAGACTTGTTCAAAAAATGTGTGGGGCCGGTATGAATGAACGGCTGAGATGTATCCTTCGTTTAATCGGACTACTGCAGCTGGAGTTTGATGTTACGTTAAGGGGAATTAATGGTTGGGGGAGGCAGCCTCCAATTGTCCACAATGGCTTTTTTTGTGCATTCTATTTATTGCGATTTGTACGCATTGTTCTCTCTTCTCATCTAACTATTTATTAGTGTAGCCGTTAAACATTACTATGGTATGAAAACTTTTCGACTTTGGTTTATTTTGATCTTTTCTTATTGGAATGATTCTTTTTAATCTTTATGTGTTATGATGGGATTTGCACTGTCCCAAAATGAAAAGTTAAATTTTTAAGTTTTTTATAGGTTCACTAGTCGAGCTAGTGGAGTTGAGATACACATAACCCTAAGCAAATGTTATAGGAAGTAGATATTGTGCTTAGTTGTGTTAGAACTTCGAATACTTAGTTGTACTATACATAGGCATTAGAGTATGTACTTCGCTCGATGCCCCACCTTTATGAGTACTTTTATGTAGGTCAGTTCTATCGAAGTACTCGAACTAGGAAAGCACTCAAAACCCGTGTGTGAGGACTTGGAAGAAATGGTGCACGTTGCCATCAATATAGAAAGACTAATCCAAAGGAGATCTTCAAGGTACGTTATATTTAACCACAATTTTAATGCCACCGTTATTAAAGAGGAGCGTAATAATATTGTGTCAATACATCATTAGATTGCAAGGACTCGTATGATTGTAATCTCGGCACTGTTGTTGAACAACCTGTTACTAGAGAAGCCATGTGTTAATGGTAGTGGAGTAGAAGAAGTAAATGATAGTGAATTTGAAACTGACACACTTTCTAGTTAAATAAAGTCCAAAGTAATATTTGATTCTATTATTGTATCATTGCTTCAACAAAAAGAAAAACTTGTTGTGTGTGAGTTGGAAGACAAAAGACATGACATTACGACAAAAGCAACATAAATATATGAAAAAGAAAAGTATGTAAACATTGATGAGAGAAAAGCAAAATTTGTGAGAATAACCAAAGAGTTGGTTTTCTAATAGGTGAGGTTCCACTAAGTTTGCCCTAGTTTCGCTTTTGAATTTTTGCAGGAATGAAAAGTATTAAAACAAACTCCATGAGTGACCCAAGTTTTTTTTTTATGGTCACAAACTAAATGGAGACTTAAAAGACCAATATTCTTTCAAAACTATGAGGAATCCAAGATGATGTCTACCTTTGACATCTCATGACTTCAAGGATGTTTTACAAGAGAGACCATCCAAGAGAAGTGTTAGGGAATTGATATCACTTTTTCTCATGATTTCAAAATTTATTTACAAGGCCTTTATTTGGATTTGATGATGAATCCTTCAAAAGAAGGAGACAATGATATGAACTGACCAAACATCAAATTATTAATTAGATTTTATTTAATAATTGTGATGAAATTTTTATATTTTTCAGTTTTATCTATTTTAATAACATTTAAATAGAGTTAATTTAATCTTTTTACAATGCATTAGGTTGTTATTTGGAGACTATTTAAGCCTTGTCTTTAGGTCATATAAAGGAATTTTTTATATTTTGAAGATTTAAGATTTTCTATCGATAGAAATTCTCTGATACATAACATAGTCTCATCACCATCCTTTTGCAATTCTTGACTCAGAGTAACTAAATGAAGGATGAGTTTTTTTACCTACCCAACCCAACTTGAGATCAAATGCCCAAAAAGCTGAGGAAAAAAGGAATTGAAAATTAATAAAAAGTTAAAAAGTTTTGAAATACATACACAAGCACTATGTGTGTGTGTGTAAGATAAGCCCAAAAACATAGGTGTAAGCCCAAAATGAGTTGGGCCAGTTGAATAGGCCCAGTGATGGGGGGAATGAGCTTCACAAACTAATAGAGCATAGGACAAAGAAGGAGAAGGATGCACGTCATCACGCCACGTGCCTCCACGAACCAACAGACATACACAAATCCGTCATATTCCCCGACATCTTCACAATTAAATTACGCGCATATCTCGGAAATATCAAACACTCCAATTTTTAAAATTCATTTTTCTTCTTTTCACAATGGCCCACCTAAAGTTATAATTATCATTTCTTCCCTATATTTTTTAAGTTTATTCAAATTTAATCTTATATATAATATTTTTACTATAAACTTTGCATTTTTTCCCCCAGAAAACTATTGTTATCATTTTTAATTAAAAAATATTTTATATGATAATTTTTTTTAAAAATAATTATAAATATCACAGTTTATTTATGAAATACTACGACAAATCAACACATGTAGTACTCTATTTTACATTAATACGTTTGAAAAGTATAGTTACAATGAAATGGTCCTATAATTAAGAGAGCGTAATTGAAGTTGTCGTGAGAGCAATACCTATGGTTGGAGCTACTTTTTCTATTAACAATTGACAAACAACATCAAAATTTTCATCCAACTTGATTACAATAATCTATTCATTTTAAAAACAAAGTTATCACAGGCCATCATGATTATAAAACCAAACTATATGGGGTTCACATAAATGTAAATTTCATTAAAAGTATAATAATATATTATTCTAAGAAATACATAACAAAGTATATTGAGACACCAATTTGGTTATAACCTGTTTTGTTTATTATATTTATTGAAAATATCTATAAAAGCATTTGTCTTCTTTTTTAGCCAACAATGGAACTTTTGTAATCAAATTTCTGCAATAAAAGCCCATCCTACAAGCTTTTCCTACGTCATCTTGAACTATCACTGAGCTCCTTAATGGACCCTTTAAGCTATAGCTATACTTCCTTACGGATCGTTTGAGCTACCAATTGGACTCTTCCTTGTGGATTCTCTAAGCTTTCACTAGGCTTATTTCCACAGTTCTTTTGAGCTACCACCATTAGACCATCATAGGCTGATCTCTCATGGGTCATCTAAGCTACATATCTCTAGACTCATTCACGAGTCTTCTCTTTAAGCTTCTTCATGGTGCCAACCAATCCGCCCAGAGCGATCTCCAAAGGCCATGGGTTGCAATAGGTTAAGTTGTCACACATGGACCCTGTTGGTCAGCTAATTTGGGTTTCTAACTTTATCTCTTAAATCATCGATTGACCCAAAAGCTTAAGTTGATCGATGAAGTTAAATTTCATTATAGATCATTCAATACTCCCCCTCACTTGTGGGCTCGATATACAAAGAAAACTTAACAAGTGCAAATCAATATTAAACAAGAAGGAAACAACAAACAGAGCCTTGAACACATAAGACTTCCTCAAACCACCAACTCTAATACTATCTTAAATGACCAAATTACCCTAAAAACTTAAGCTGGTGAATGAATGCGAATTCAACACAACATTACTTAACACTACCCATAGATCTCCTATCTCTTTATACTCTTCGTTTATTTGGGTAAACCTACCCAAAGACTATAACAACCTCTACGTTGGATGAGACGAAATATTAGGACATAGTTCATGTAGCTCTCTCCTAAACAGGCGCTTAAAGATATAAATGTGTGTTATGAAGATGTTGGTCTAAACATAGTTGTCAAGAAAAATAAGCTCATTTGACCATCTTCATAATAATTAACCATGGAAATAATGGAACAACCCATGAGGAAAAGTGTTATCAAACCATTACACAAAGGGTTATGGGGGACATGGACATGCCTCTTTTTAACTTTATTCCTGTAATATGTTGGTTTTATTTAAAATATCGGAACGAGACAAAAGAAAATTTAAATTACAAATTTAGTTCATAAAATTTTAAATTTTATGTTTTATAGATTATTGTTGAACTTTAAAAATGTCTAATGGGCTCCTAAATTTTTAATTTTATATAATTTATGATTTTGATATATAGTAGTTTTAAAGATTAATCGATCTATTAGATACGAAATTAAATTTATATCTAATGAAATTTAAATTTTCAATTTTGTGTTTTTGTAGATTGATGAATATATTGAATAACAATATCTATTACTCTATTAGACATGAAATATTAAATTTTTAAGGCAGTATAATAAACACCAACAAAAAAAGTTTTAAGTTAAGCAATTTTTAAAATTCATTGATAAAATAAATTTTAAATTTTAAATTAAAAAAACTGAAATTGTATTTTAATCCTAAAAAAGATTCTTTTTGTTTAATATTTTAATTGTATACATCATCAATTAAATAGTAATTCATATCAATTTTTTAATTCCCTGAATTTATAAATGTGTTTTATGGTTAATATAATAGTGGAGCCAAATAATAAAATAATTAAAAGAATGGTATGCGAAAGGATTAGATAGTCATTTTGATAACTAAAAGAACTTTGTTTTATACCGAAACAAAAAGACATTGAACTCAAGAGAACTTGAACCCTTTTAAACTTATGGTAAATTAGCTCCGAAATGAACTACACATTGAAGGCAAAAAGAGATACGTCCTCTAAACTATAGGTAAAAATGGATCTTAACCGTTGATGCCAAAATTTGAAAAAAAATAAGACTTTCACCCGTGGCGACAACTACGAATTTGTATTTTTGGGAATAATGCAACCTCCAAGATAGAAAAATTTGCAGAATAGTGTGATGCTCGCTACATTAACTTTGATGCTTAAGTTAGCAATGGAAACTATGTAGCAAGTATAGAAGTTTTGTATGCGAGTGAACTTACCCTCTCTTTTAGATTTTTGTTGCCTATTTAGTTTCGGTAGCCCAATTTCAAATTGGGCCTTCGACTTGGTTTCTCTATGGTTGGTCTCGACTTGGGTAGAGGCCAAGGCTCATACCATAGACTCAACCCATGTTGCACTTCTCAGATTGACTATGAAATTTATTCTTTTTTGCGCCCAAATAGCGTTCTCTTTTCTTGAACAATCTATCATATCATTTTATCCAAATTTCTCCATTACACTAACTAATTGATATACGTTCAAGTTCACATGTTCGAAGTTTAATGCATTCACGATCCATTATTATTGTTATTGTTATTATTATTTTATATTTCATTAGTGGACGTGGTTGGAGTCATGCAACTAATGTTATTAAATAAATAAAAAATTCTAAATGTTTTTTTAATTAAAAGAAAATAGGAAGTTGCTAGGTTGTGGTGGCGATCGTTCATGGGT
The DNA here is from genome assembly GCA_037974625.1 of Cucumis cinereus. Lineage (NCBI taxonomy): Eukaryota > Viridiplantae > Streptophyta > Magnoliopsida > Cucurbitales > Cucurbitaceae > Cucumis > Cucumis cinereus. The sequence continues at coordinate 4,272,425 of JBBPDJ010000002.1, read as the reverse complement.
TATCGATAGGTGGATTAGAGGATACCTTTTGACTTTTTTTGTTGGGTATTTTAAAATTAACATCAATTTCGAAATAATTAAATTTGAAATAAAAGACCCATTTGATTTATTAAAAAGAAAAATAAAATACGACGAGTTGGTAATAATGATATAAGATTGAATTAAATTAAATGGTAAATGTACAAATTGGACTTGTGGATGGCTTGGGTAGAAATAAGGACCAAGTTCATACACGTGGCGAAGGGTAAATGGACACACAATTTAGAGGGACCCCACAACGGGGAAGAACATCCAATCATCACCTGAGTCAGCGAAACGTTGAATCCCGAACCGATTTTACCAAAGAACCGGTCAACGACCATACGGTAAAGCTCAAAATGGTCCTCTGAGAAGGGCATTTCCGTCTTTTCAACTACCGCCCAATCCCAACCCCGTTTCCCTAAACCTTTAAACGAACCAAACGCCTCGCTCAGATTTCTTCATTTTGCAAAGTTTGAATTTTTTTTTTGCTGTTTCTCATCAAATTGCAAATGAAGAGTCGAATATCAGCCAAGCCATGGATACTCGGATTGGCCGTCGCCGGCTTGATAGCGGGTTCTTTATTGATTTCCGGTTACATAGGATTCGTGGACAGTAACTTATTCTGCTCAATCTCCGGCACCGGAGCACCTGCAATCACCGGATATTCACCGGCGGAAATCCAGTTTCAGTCAATAATGCATTACGCAACCTCGAAAATAGTTCCACAACAATCAATCGACGAGATCCATATCTCATACGACGTATTGAAGGTACGATGTCCTTGCAACTTTCTGGTTTTCGGGCTCGGCCACGATTCGTTGATGTGGGCGTCGCTTAACCCACTCGGAACTACGATTTTTCTCGAAGAAGATCCGAAATGGGTTCAGACGGTTCTTAAAGACGCTCCGATGCTTCGAGCTTATCACGTACAGTATCGGACGCAGCTTCAGGAAGCAGATCGATTGCTCTCAACCTACAAATCGGAGCCGTACTGTTCGCCGACGAAGGCGTTTCTTAAGGGAAATGAAAAGTGTAAGTTAGCGCTTCATAATCTCCCAGAAGAGATTTACGAGAAGGAATGGGACCTGATAATGATCGACGCGCCGAGAGGGTATTTTGCGGAGGCTCCTGGTCGGATGGCGGCGATATTCTCCGCCGCCGTGATGGCGAGGAATAGGAAAGGATCCGGCGTTACCGATGTGTTTTTGCATGACGTTGATCGGAAAGTGGAGAGAACATTTGCACAGGAGTTCTTGTGTAAAAATAAGTATTATGTCAACGGAGTTGGAAGGTTATGGCATTTCAAGATTCCTCCGGCGGCCAATATGAGCTTAGCCGATCGAACTTCCGATCGATTTTGTTAGATCAGAAGGGATTTGTTCACCGGAAATTATTTTTGTCTAAAGATAGTTATCGGTCTAGGGACCGGCGGTGAGGGAGTTGAAGGGAAAATTTTCTTTGGATATCAATAAAAACCGCCGGAGTTTGAGCTCATGGGTCGGACGGACAATTTTGGCCGTCAACTCCGGCTGTGTTTTCGGACGAAAAAAAAAAAGTAAAAGATTTCAATCTTCTCTTAATTGACTTTTTGTTCTTTCTTTTCCCCTTTTTCTGTATTCTCTTTTTTCTTCTTGTCGCCCCCACTTTTTTACCACGTTTGTATAATGATGATATTTTTAAGTTAAATTCAAAGTATTATTACATCATTGATCCATCTTTAGAATGGTAAATTTCCATCTTTGAGATTTGTTGTTGATTTCTCTGGCTTAACAACTAATTAATTCAAATTAAGGGACAAAATTGCTTTAAATACACACCTGAATTCAAATGTCCACCATCAACTGAAGAAGGGATTGAATGCTGTGGGAAAAGAGAGTTCAATAAGAGTCATTATCAACATTCTCTTTATGGCAAGAGAAAAATTGAAGCTATTATATATCATCATACAACTAACTGTATAATAAAGTGATAGCAAAATAATGATAGATATTTGTGGCAACATAGTTCATAAAGAAAATGGATTTGAAATTAGCATCAAGTTAGTTTAAAATGGGAAGAGGAGACAAGGAAAGGAAAAGGATCTATATGTATGTATATATATATATATATATAAAGACAAAGATGGTTCATTTGGCTTGCCCTGTAGTAACCAAATGCTTTATCCAAAATTTAAAATGAAAGGCTTATCAACAAACACACTAGCAAACAAGGCAAAATGGGCGGCTTAAAACAGTTAAATTGCAAATTTAGTCCTTGTGGTTGGAGAGAGTTTGAATTTGATTCTTTCAGTTTGATAGAACTTTATAAATAGTCTCTATAGTTCGATAAAATTCTCATAAATAGTCCCTACTGTTTCGGGGTGGGTTTGGAAATTATAGTGCAAAAGATGGAAGTCAGAGAGAGGGAGAAAAGATGATGTAAAATTAGAGAGCTTTTTAGGTGGAATTAATCAACATATCTAGAAGGATAAGAGTGATTACATTACAAGGACTCGTACAAGTAAACCCTAATTCAAAAAAGAGAATTATAGAAAGTATTTCATACGGTCATCTCTCTTCATTGCATTGTATACAGCTTGAACCTGGAAACGGAAACAACAAAACATTACACATCAGAAGCTCAGTCTACAAAAAGATTCACCTTTAGATTCTTCTCCAACCACCACTTGCCATGATTTTCAAAATGCTAAATCATACTACAATTATCCTTGAATTTTGTCGTTTGTTTCAAAAATAGACTTAAACATTCAAAAGTTGCAATGTTACCCTTCAACTTTCACGAACGTATCAAAAGTGTCCTTGTAATAAGAATCTTTCAAATTTTCAACCAATTGAGACTTTGAATTATGCGACGATAATCTAAGTTAATGTGATGGTCTAAATTATGTTCTAGGTCATTATCACGTTATTTTGTATCGAAGTTTATGTCCAAAATTCAAAAGAATTTATATTGCATGGGCATTTTAGAAACGTTTGTAAAAGTTCAAAAACAATATTGCAACTTTTGAAAGTATAGGACGTTTTCTTAAACAAATAGCAAATTTTAAGAGCGTTTTTATAATTTAACTATTTCAAAATAATAGAAATAATAATAATTTCTTCTGTTCAATGCAGCAGATGATAATATTTAAGTTAGGATTACTTTACTAAAGTTCTTTATTTAGTCCCTAATTGTTTCCTTAAAAATTATTTTAATTCATCAAAAGTTCATTGGTTAAACTTCCAATGAATGTCAGAAAAATCTTTAGTGAAAAAGTGAGGTGATAAAGTGATCTGCGATTCTTTTAACAAACTTTTCTTAAACCTTCCATCTCCTTTTATTCTACTCTAACAATTGACCACGTTTTAACCTATTAATTTCTCGATTTCCATGTATGTTGATGTATAAAAAAGTTTGTATTAAAATCTAATTGACAGTCAAATAAACCATCCCATTTTTCATTCCTAACTTTAGATATTGAAGTCATTCAAATAAAATTTGAATCTTCAGGGCAAGATTAAAAGTTGTAGTAACAAAAGCATTCTTTTTTACCATTTTCTAGAGTTAGGGATTTGGACCTCAGGGATGAGATTTGATTAGGTTGGAAAATGTTGGATAGAAAAACTATATACATGAACCTATTGTTTATTTATTTTGGGTATGGGGTCGACCAAATCTAGAAGCATCATGACCAAGCATGCTTGTTGGCGGGTGGAGGACATACTATGCTAACAAATTGTACGGCATCATTAATGAACAAATAAATAGAAGAGAGAGAGGGACCTGCTCACTGGAAATTACTTGAACCGGTCCTATGTTTACCGAAATGTACTTCCCTTTTGCTGATAATTTATGCCTCACCTTGCCCTGTAACACGGAGATATATTTTTTAGCAAACCAATTAAATGCAAGAACAAATCTGGAAACTATCATCCTATCGAGGCATAGCCATTCATTGATCTATTGATAATTCATGTCGAACCACTTTCACAACGGCTTAATCGCTAGCTTTGTTGCAGATCTTTTGAGACTATTAATCGAAATCATTTCATGAAAGAATTGAATATCGATGCTTATTTATAAGCAATGTACAGAAATAGAAATTACTAGAAACAGAAGAACAAACAATAACAAATAAACGATAGGTACATCCAAATTAGTTAAACTAACCTCAATGCATAAGATGGTGGGGACTAAATAGAACTTCATTGTTATCGAGAACAAAATGGAGAAGATCGACTTTATTAATGCATTAACCATTAATATTAGCAAGGATCTACCTCATTCCCCTAATGGAAGTTTGGACTTTGCCGTCGGCAATTTGATGTTTTACTGCATCATACTTCTATTGTCTGATTTTTACAGTGACATCAAGACAGTTGGCTCGCTAGAGAAATTGTGTTTGCCAAAAATGACCAATTAAACGTTCAATGTTTTATATCTTTCCTCTGTTTTTTACCAATGATCTGTTTGACATATACAGACGCAGTGTTTCTATCCTACCAGCACAATTCTTCAATGAAAAACCATAATGGCGTGGTCTCTCTCTCTCTCTCTCTCTCACTTGTTACTTGGATTAGCTTTTACATATTTTCCCAGGTTCCTGCTATCTTGTCATTTTCTCCTATAATTAAATGAAATATGGAAAGGCCTCAAAAAGTAAAATAAAGAAAAGAAAAAGACCTTGAAAATTGTACAAAGTGTAGAAAAAGAGTAGTTATGAAAAAGAAAAGTAAAGAGCTTGCAGTAGAAGAAAAAAAAAAGCAAAGCATCCTAAAATTCTTCAATTACAATTTACTTCTATCAATATTCAGATTCTTCTATCCTCTTTGCTGAAACCTTCCAATAGAAATCTCTAAAAGCATTACTCAGCAACCCTTAAACCTTATCTTTGAAAAGATTGGCACACAATCATAGAGAAAAGAAGCCTGCCAAACAAACATCAAACAGTCTCCAAAATTTATTGCCAAATTATTTCCAATAGAAGGCACCATATGGAAAGGTCATCAACAATTTTATTGTCTTTTCTACGTGAAGCACGCCATCATGAGGCTGCTAAAATTAAACGGATCCACGCATGGATTTTATCATGTGTATTTATCCCACGAAAGAATAGCTACAAGAAAAGGTTTGACTTTCTTGGATAAGTCAGTTTTGAAATAGCAGTTAAGATCTCACAATGAACAGCTTCCTCCATTGTAACAACATCATGAGACAGAGATTTAGAAGTTAAAATCTCACGATGAACAGTTTCCTTGGAACAATATCATGAGACAGAAGACAGAAATATCCTCGAGTTTCCCTTTTCCTATTCACAATCCAAAGAGTTGTTGAAAGATATACCATCCAACTACACAAGAGAAATCCAGTCCTGCACCTCTAAATTAGTTAGGCAGGCTTCTCCCTTCCAAACTTAAATTCCAATCTCCAGATAGTCATTCCCACACTTGAAATGGTTTTATAGGGGATTGGATAAGCTTACATGAAGGTATCAGGTCTCTCGTGAATCTTTGAAAATTTGAAATTTGAACGAAATGGCAATTTGTTGGGTTTTAATTTCAGTTATTACTTGTGTTGTGAAGCTTAAAATAACAAATACAACAGTTATGCAATGTCTAAACTAAAACTAGATGATGAAGTTACGCAGAAAGTACGGTTTGATAATCAATGAATTTTGTGCAACATATGGCAAGACATGAGGCCACCATATCTAATGATCTAGATTTTTTTTTTTTTTTTTGAATATCCGTGAGTGTTGGGGTCAGCTAATCTCACGGGACAACCCGCCTAACCCAACAACATTTGGGTGTCAAGGAAACTCATAGGAAATTAATTCCTAGGTAGATGGTATCTAATGATCTACATTTAATTACAAGAATAGTATATAGTGCTAAATGAGTCACCAGTTTAAGCTCATTCAACCAAAGAACTTAATTCTTCTGGCTTATTGAAGAACCTCCAATTTCTCTATCCAAGGTATAATTTGTATGTCCACAATTGAGACCCTGTGTACTTATCTTCAAAGGTGATGACCCATCTTGCTAAATTGATTATAATCCTGAGCGGATGTTGAAGAATGTAATAGCCTTGAATAAATTGGAAATTATAAATAATCTATCGTAGAGAAAAATCTAACAAGATCTCCTAGCTACAAAGCCATCAAGAACACACACTTCAGTCCCTTTTACAAAGAATCCAACTAAAATAGTCGACCACCAAGCACCAATAAGAGAAAGAAGGGGAAAACAAAAAAAGATAAGGTAAGGTAAACAGGGACCCAAAAATCCAATCTTCTATTAAGCCCGGCTGAGAATTGGCAGTAGATACTAGCACCCAAGCCACCATGCAACACCTTGAAATAAGAGTCTTTTCTGTAGGTCCTTCTTTTTTGTCATTTTAATAATTGCCTAAAACCTCCTATGCTGTAAGTTCTGGAATTAAGGGTTACTTCAATAGGGACATGGCTCTTACCACAAGTATAAAAGATTTCTTATCACAATATCGGGCGAGTAATCCTGAACAGAACAGTAAGGTTTTCATCAACAAAAAAAAAAAAAAAAAATCTCAATCAATTAGTTCAATTCCCTCTATTTTGAAGCCCTTTCTTGGTGTAAACTTCATCATGGATAAGGTGAATGAGGAGGAAAGCCAGGCTCCGTGCCTTCAAATTGTTAGAAAAAGAAGTAAAACCGCTTATGTTGAAAGATCATTACAATATACACTAATTGATTCTGAAGGTCCAGGAGCCAAACCAATTGATTGAGATTCTGAAGATCCTACTGTTTCTTTCAAGAGCCAGGAGCCAAACCAAGCTATCATAAATCGAAGACAAGAGCTTTCTTAGTGTAAACTCGTTACCCCTTACAACGATTGTAGTATCAATACTCCTATCATAGAGCTTTTTCTGTTCCCTCGGCAGGGGCCTTGGCTTTCCTCGATTTCTTGTACTGTTAATACTTATAGACCAATAAGATCGTTTCTTAAGGAAATTCAAGAGAAGAAAAATAAAGAAGATATACACTTGTTCACGAGCCATAAAAAATGGACACTAGGGTAGAGAGGCTACTAGGTCAAGAATCTAAGGTTGCAAACAAGGTTAGATTTCTAGAAGACTCCACGGATGTATATCCAGTGTAATACTTTTACTACATTAACTTTGATGATGAACCATCATGGGTTGGCCTAGTGGTAAAAAGGTCAATAAATAACTAAGAGGTCATGGGTTCAATCCATGCTGGCCACCTATTTAGGAATTAATTTCCTACGAGTTTCCTTGACACCCAAATGTTGTAGAGTCAAGAGGGTGTCCGTGAGATAAGTCGAGGTGCGCGTAAGCTAGCCCTGACACTCACGGATATCAAAAAAAAAAAAAAGTTAACTTTGATGATGTTCCAAATTCTTCACTCAATGTTTTCTTCTTGGGAAGAGAACTCCCAGCTCCATTTTGACATCTCCCTCAATCAAATCCAAACAAATGCCTCGGGGGGATAAATTAATCCATGACTTATCACTTTTAAGCCACAAACTCACTTCAAAAGAGTGCATCTAGAAAATGAGTACCTAGCCTTTCGAGAGGGCTAGACTCTCCCAAATTCCCACAAGGAAATCCCATAAAATACTTCACCCTGTACTCCAACCCCTCTCCTTCTATTTATAGCAAAATAACCTAACCTACTTACTAACTATTTACTAATATGCCCCAACTAACAACCATATTAATATTCTCCTAATAATTCTACTATTTCTCTAACTAGGGTTCTTACAAAATACCACTGTTCACCTCTATACCATACGACATAAGCTTTGAGAACTTAGAATTTTTGTGATTTTCTGAAGCTCAAATAATGAGCATCCACCTTGTCGTTTAGGAGTTTAATGCAGTGACCATCCTGGTCCACATATATAAGAACTTTCACAATATCTTTTGTAAGCTATCATGCGTAAGGAATGGGAAAAATGACGGACTTTGCCGGTCCATGAAAGTTGAAAAGAGTTCAGAACACTACCAGCATTTTTAAGTTTGGACATTTGCTGGAGTTCAACTTTGATGGAAATTGTTACAAGACAGTCTCAACCTATTTTGTACCTAGATTTTTCTTTCTTTTTTTAAATCGATAAAACCTATTTGAATTAGGCTACTTTTTCCCTTTTTTACTATCAAGTCATTCCGTATAATATTTTCTAACCGATATTAACCAGAAAGACTATGTTTCCCACTTTAAAAAAAAAAACACACAGGAAAGTATATTATCTGCCCTAATTTCATCACTAATGGCAAGCATTAATTTTCAATTTCTAAGAAATTCCACACATGTAAGGGACTACATATAACTGGGGAATGAAGTGAAAGATAGACCCTGTGGAAACTGAAAACAATCACCTCAGGAATTGGTTGTTGGATAACAGACTCCACAGCAACAACCATAGATTGCACAAAATCATCTCCTCCAGTTCCAATTGCTGTAAAGCCTCTAACACCAGGGTACGAGTTCACCTGTCCAATAATCATGCAAAATCAAAGGAGATAGTAAAAAAATAGCTGTTAGCTAGACAATGGAGGTTTTTATAAATTATACGGATGACCCAATCCCAGGGTGCTAACGCGAAATAACCCAATCCTAGAAAACTAATAAAAACTATCATTTTGCTGATGTCACATAGCGCTATCGTGAAATAATCAGAGCCCTAACGCGATAATCATTTCAATCGCATTTTTTTACAAAAAATCAACAATCGGCCAACTGGTGGTTAAAAATGAAAATAGTGTTAGGGCTCCGGCCGTTTCATAATGGGTGAGACATGCCTAACATGATAATGGGTGGTGGGGTGCTCTATGAGATAAGCAGAATGTTAGTTTGCATAGAATGTTAGTTTTCATTGATTTTTTAGAACTGTGTCATTCAACATTAAAGCTCTTGGATTGGGTCATTCCTACAAAAATCCCTACACAATGTGATTTTTTACAGTAAAATCCTCCCTGAGTTTTCTACTAGCTTCTAACTGCGGAAAAGACAGAGAGAATAAATCACTTAAAATACCCAATACTAATTGACCTAAACACCCAACAACGAAAGTTAAGAAGCTGCCATTCCATACATAAATCAGGTAATGGAGCAACTATTTCGTACCTTTTGATCCAGAGCGAGCCACTCATTGGAAGAATCGCTAGTCACTGTTCCTCCAAGTACCATATTCGTGGTATGCCCAACCCTCCCTTCTGTCTTAGATACCTCTGTATAACGCAACAAAACGAATTAACTATCAATCACGCCACATAGATTAAGAAGCCATCAAGAAACACAAGCACGAACAAGCACAAACTCACACAACAAATTACACATAATTAATCGATTTACGGCTTACAATTCGGAAGCCTTGATAACATAAGGGTCAGGTAGAAACCTGAAATTGCCTTCAAAACAGCCTCCTGAGGCGGGTCCTGACCGTCCTGATTAGAGGAAGACGTCGATTGGGTCTCATCATAGGAACAACTCAGAACAGTTCGTTTAGGGAAGTGAAAACCTCGAGCATTGATCCTCCGGGCATTGCAATACAATCTGTGGGTGAAGGATCGGTTGGTTCGGAGGGAGAAGGAGGAAGAAGGAGGGGAGAAGTAAAGGGGTCGCGATGGCTCCGTTAAGAAAATGGATAAAGAACGTGACATAGTTCTGGTTGCAGCCATTTCTGGTTCTCGAGCTTTGATTGAGTTGTGGGAATTGCTCGCAGTATTGGAATTGGGAAGTAGAGAGATATTTTGTTCTTTGCTACCGCCCTAATTGGAATTAATTTGGTGATGATTGGATTCATATTTGTGGTTGTTTGGGATAACAATAATGTTTTTTAAATTATTGTAAGATAAATTATTGTAAATCACAAATGTTATGAAAATATTGACAAATATATTAAAATACTATCATCTATCGAAGTTCATCATAGATAAAAACGATGATATTTTAGAATATTTTAGTTTATTTTGATAAAATTCTTATTATAATTATAATATAGATTGAAACTTATCAGTTGATTATTTTATGCATATGATCTATTTTCAAAATTAAAATGTGAATGTTGATAATAAAATTTGTTTGAATAATTAAATTTTAAAAATTAAAATAAAATAAAACTCAAATTTTGATAGTTACATCTTGAAACCTAAAAAGAATAAAGAAAGAAATTGGTTTGTGCCTTAATTCTCTTCCAAAGTATCACCCCTTGGTTCAACTATCAATTATGTCATCTTACTTCTACATCGGGTTTTTTGTGGGATTGCAAGAGAAGCAATTATGGAGCAATTGGTCTCCTAGTAATTGTGTGTTCTACTTGTAACAGCCTAATTTTGTTTCTCCGTTTTGTGGAAAGTCTCTACATATCAAAATATCATGCTTCTTACTTATGCTATTTGACACAAGTGCGATCCTATGAGTTTTAATGGTCACAACAACCCTAAAGTTGATCATATCCGTTTGGTGTCAGATGAAATGGTTTAAGTATAATGCTTTAAGTTGAATCTGACTTCAAAATTATTTGAAATATTATATGAGATTCAAAATTCTGTTGATGACATTGGTTCTCTCGTTGTTCTATCCTCTATCCTTGGTTGATCAAGTGTAGATTTTATTATTCAAATGGGTTGACTTTATTCTTAATTTGTATCCAAAATTTAAAATTAATGACTAAATATAACATTTTAAAATTAATCAACCTAATGAAATTTGGGAGGAAAAAAAAACTCTAAATGAAAGGGGAAATAAAAAACGTGTCTGACCAGTCGAAACCCTAAGTTCGACGATCCTTCTCCCGTCCATCGCCAGAATTTAGAATCTCAATCTTACGCCGATCGAGCATCTCGCCGGCGACAGCAAAACCTGGTGGATAAAATGTACGGATCAGACAAAGGCCCCGACGATTCCGAGAGAACAGCTTTCAGACGAGCAGAAAAGAAATACAAACTGTACTACGACGACACCTACAAATCTTCCAAAAAGTATTCCTTCACAATTACTCTTTCAGGTTCTATTTCATTCTATCGCCATTGACTTCCTCGCAAGAGACAATGTTTTGAACTCTTTTTTGTGATTCCTCTCAGGAAAAAACTACCGAAACATGTCGATTTGTCTGAGGTTATCGATTTCAAGAACATCCTCGAATCTTACAAACAAGATGGTTCACTTCCAGTGGGCGTGAACGCGACTAAATGCAATCTTGATGGCCCAGTTTTCTGCTTGGAGAATCGTCCTGGTATTGCCGATTCTCCATTTTCGGCTCTGTTTCTCAGATAAACGGATCCCAAATTCAGTTGTTCTTCATGTGTTTAACATGTAGGGTTTTATTTTATTCCTGGAGCGTTGAGTTTGAAAGAGCAATGCCGATGGATTAGGGAGAGTTTAACAGATTTCCCGCAGCCTCCCAACAGAACCAACCACAATGCTATTTATGGACCAGTTCAAGACCTGTTTATTGCGGCTAAGGGAAAGAAAGTTTTAGTTGAACATGATGAAATCTCTGAATTCAACCTTGATTCTGATGTTGAACCGTCCATTAGCAATGGAAGTACTCATAACTGGAAGTTTGTGGAGGAGAATACTGTTTCATCCAGAAGAGGGACGGCCTGCAAATCAATTCCTGCTTCAGTATTACTTAGAAAGTTGCGTTGGAGTACACTTGGCCTACAATTTGATTGGTCCAAGGTGACTTTACCTATAAAACTTCATACTTTGCTCGTATTGTACCAATTTAAACTATGTTTTGAATGTTTTTAGTGGTTTCAAAACGTTTAAATCTCAGAATATTGTATCTGTTGCTGGGTTTGATTTGTTTTTTTCTGAATTACTCACCTTGCTATGGCGTAGCGAAGCTATAACATATCTCTGCCCCATAAGAAGATACCGTCTGCACTTTGTCAACTTGCCAAAAGAATGGCGGCAGCTGCAATGCCAACTGGGGAAGAATTCAAACCTGAAGCTGCAATAGTGAATTATTTTGCTTCAGGTAACTAAAGGAAAATTTGTTCATGGGAAGTTAACAAAATTTTGCCTTTGTTGAGGATGCCACATTTGTTCACGGGTTACTCTACTACTTATGACCGATTGTTTCTTTGATGGAACCCATGTTATCTAATAGCCATGACTCTTACACGATATTGATATTTCCAGGCGACACGCTTGGTGGTCACCTAGATGACATGGAAGCTGACTGGAGCAGGCCAATTGTTAGCATGAGGTATCCCTCTAACTCATGCCCTATCAATTTCATCTCTTGCTGATATGTTAAAAGGACATGGATTGGTATTGATTCTGTTATCTATTATATCTGCCTGCCTTCACTTCATCCAGTTTGGGTTGCAAAGCTATTTTTCTTTTGGGTGGTAAATCGAGACAGGATCCACCTGTAGCCATGTTTCTTCGAAGCGGAGATGTCGTGTTAATGGCTGGAGAAGCAAGGGAATGTTTCCATGGTAATGTCGCCTTAATGCTCACTCTTACATCATATCAAGATGTATTTCTTTTGCTTGTCATCACCTTGGATATCCGAATCCAAATAATGTCTGAGTGATTCATTTGTAGAAAGATCGTTAACTCGCCCACACGTGATGTCGATGTCTTGTAGGTGTACCACGTATCTTCATCGATGAAGAAAGTGAAGAAATTTCTTTTCTTGAAAGGCATTTCTCAAATCAAGATGATTTGCACTTTCTGGAATACATAAGAACTTCAAGAATAAACATCAACATTAGACAAGTTTTCTGATTGATTGGACATGTTGTCATCTTTCAATCGTCAAGATGGTTTTCAGGTTGCTCCAAAATTTTTCCTGCATGATGGGGAAAGGAGTGGCTTTGCAAATTCGTAGACAGATGCGAAAAGAGATCGATGACAATCCGATTGCAGACCGAAGATCTATGAAGCTTGGATTCGAGCAATGGTTTTGGTTGGCAATACTGCAGGACAGGCACAAATAAAGGATTACTATGTGCAAGTTCTTGTAGATGATTTAATTTAAAATACGAAGAGATGTTTACGTCCGCTTGGTAACAATTTTCTTTTAATACATGTTTTTTTTTAAATAGCAAGTTTATTTTTCTATCCAAAGTATCCTTGTGAAGTAAAATGGTGGAGTTTGTAAGCAATTCTAAAAACAAAAGCTAAAAGTTAAAAGTATTTTTTTAGTTTTAGATAGTACTACTGGTTGAACTGAGATGGAGCAAACCACTTTTAAGTAACTTTTGGTTAGTCACTTCTTCCAACAAAATCTCATAGATTTTGGCTTGATTTTTGTAAACATCGGTAAACATAACTTTGCATATAATAAAGCGAGAAAGGTGATGTAGTTTTTATAGGTTTAGGTTTCAAAACTAAATACTAAGAAAACTAGATGGTTACTAGATCGAACTTACGAATCTTTACTAGCTGATTGATGACGGAGCAAAACCACTCTCAAAATCGCGAGATGAACAAAGTCTTTATAAGTTTAGTTTTCAAAAACTAAATACTAAATTGACTATATTAACCTTTACTAGTTGAATTGATGTTTATAAGTTTAGTTTTCAAAAACTAAATACTAAATTGACTATACTAACCTTTACTAGTTGAATTGATGTTTGTGGATGGAGCAAAACCACTTTAAAAAACAATAGATGAACGTAGTCTTTATAAGTTTATTTTTTATAACTAAATGTTAAATCGAACTTACTAATCTTTACTAGTTGAATTGATACTCATGCAAAAATCGTTTTAAAGTAGATTTAGGCTATTCACTCCCACCGACAAAATTTGAGTGAAGAAACAAAAAAAAAAAAAAAAAAAAAAAAAAAAAAAAACTCTATTTCTTCAAGCTAAAACTTTTTTACCACTTTCTTTTAGAAAAAGAATGAGATTTAACACCTTTTGGAGTAGGATTTGAACTTGAAAGTTTTTTTAATTAGAACGCTAATGAGTTGAACCTTAATCTCGTCTTGAACCAACTCGAGCATCTGAATAGAAAAAAAGTATGTCAAAATGACATTAAGAAGAAAACGCTATAAAACATTTGTTGAGTGGGATTTGAAAACATGTACTTTTTTACTAGAACCTTAAGCAACTGGGCCATATCAAAAGATTAAAAGATTTTACAATTATACTGTTGCTCAATAAAAAACTAAAAATGTAAAATTTATTGTTGAGAGTGGGATTTGAACCCACGCCCTTTCGGACCAGAACCTTAATCTGGCGCCTTAGACCAACTCGGCCATCTCAACTTTTGGTAACAAAAACGTTATATATTATTATTATTATTCAAAAAGAAAATAAAAACAAATCTAATGTTTATTTCTTCTTTTACTACAATTTAATTTAGGTGTGGGATTTGAACCAAAGACATCTTGGTTTTCAATACATTCAAATGTCAGTTGAGTTACTCTCTTGTTGACAATATAATACTAAGATAAACCTAATGCTTTCCAAGGACATAACCTTAATCTCGTGCCTTCGATTCAATCAAGTCATCTATATATTTGACAACAATCTCCATGAAAAATAATACATTTTCTTACATTACAAAAAAAAACTACTTTTCGAAATTATAACCACTTTAGTATATAATATGAAAAATCTCATCGTGAAATTTTATTAAAAAATCAAAGGCTAAATTGACTTTACAGTGTATCAACAATCTTGCCATTTAATCAATTTATCGATCTACAAATAAATAAATAAATAATACATTAATTTTTTATGGTTTTTTTACGGAGCTTGAATGATTTTTAAAACTATCGTTAAAAAAAAAAAGAGACTGAATGATAAAGTAAAGGAATTGAATTAATTTTATTAAACTTTAGTGACTAAATTGTTACAAATATAAAAACACACGAATAAAAACCGTTACAAACTAAAGTTTAAAGACGAAAATCCAACATTCTATCTTCGCTCATATCAACTAATATTGAGCTAAGTTCACTTTTCGATCATGAGAATTATTTGTTTTGGACCGTGTCAGAAAAGAAAAAAGAAAAATATTTCATTTTAATTTTTATTTAAAATTTGTAACTAAATCCAGGTCCACATAGAGGGAGATTTGAAGCAAAATAGAGAAGCACCCACGCAAAAACCACTCTTCACTAAACTCCAATTCCTTCTTCTCTTAAAAACCACCAACTCCTAGTCTCCTACTCCTCCCTTCATCTACGTGTTCCTCCTTCTCACCACTTTCTTCTTTTTTTATTTATTTATTTATTTATTTATTTATTTCCTTCAAAATTAAATTAATTAAAATCTCCTCAAAAAAAAAAAAATCTCTCATCCATTCCTCATCTCTCTCCCTCTCTCTCTTTCTCCACAATCCCTCCACCATGGTTCCCATCGTCCTCACCCAGCTCGCCACCGGCCTCAGCGTCCTCGCCGGCGCCGTCCTCGTCAAGTCCGTCATGGACCACAAGCCCATGGCCGGCTCCTTCCCCCGCTGCCCTTCCTGCAACGGCACTGGTCGCGTCCCCTGTCTCTGCTCCCGCTGGTCTGACGGCGACATCGGCTGCCGCACCTGCTCCGGCTCTGGTCGTATGTTCTGCAGCAGCTGTGGCGGCTCTGGCACCGGCCGCCCTATTCCCGCTCAAATCTCCCTTCGTCGATCCAATTATCCTTCCTCTTCTTCCTGATTCGCCTTCTCTCTCACATCACTCTAATATTTCCTTTATCTTCTTCATCATTAATTATTAGGGCACAAGTCGATCAGAACAGCATAAAAATCAAATCGCCTCTGTAATTTGGGAGTTCTTGAGATTTACTAAGAGCGAACGAGGCATTATTGTTTCCCCTCAATTCAGATTCGTATAGAAATCTATACCTCTCTTAATTATACTAATTTTCTTAATTCTTTCTTATTTCTTCTTCTTCTTCTTCATCATCTTCTTCTTCTCTCTGAATCTGTGTTTTATAATTGCTTCATTTGAGTTGCTGATTCTGATTTTTAATTGCATGCTGTTTCAATGATTGATTCTGATGAATCTCTTGATTTGTGGAGAGAAGATTATGCTGATATTTATTTATTTTATTTATTTGTTTTATTTATTTATTTTTCTACGAATAAAATAATAATGAAATTTGGAGTCAATGTTGTTGTTTTTGTGTATATGCAAATTTCCCATTATTATTCTTATTTAATTATTTTAAAATTACTATTTTTATATTGATATCATATCATATCATATCATTGATTGTGTTTGGTTTTATTTTTATTTTAAATTATTTTTGGTTTGTTCAGAGATATTCTTATTTTAAATATCAACCTAAAACCTAAAATTTTCTATTTTTGAAAATTCTCTCTCCCAATTTTTTACAAGTGATTTCATTTTTCTTATTACCATATATATATATATATATATATATATATATTGTATTTACAAAGAGGAATACAAATTTGTAGATCTACACAAATGAGATCACATGTAAAGGAAAGTATAAATTAGGATAAAATAATAAAATATTTTAATTGGCTAATTTATACAAAATTTTCTGTATTATATATATAGAAACATTTGAATTTCATTTCTTTATTTTTTTTTGTAAATACTGATAGAAAGTAGAAAACATAATACAGAAAATTCATGGGTGATACGTAGAGTTTAAAACTTAATTCTCAAAAACAAAGAACAATAAATAAAATAATTATTAAGTGAAATGTACGTTAAGTTTAGGAAATTCCCATCCTAATAGAGTTCACTTGCTTTTCCTTTTTGCTAACTTGATATTTTACGTGGTATTAGTGTATGAAAATTGTCAAAAACAGTAAAATGGACAAAATAATGTGTATGAAATTTTGTCTTCTGTTGATTTTTTTTTCTATGAAGTGTAAATAGTTCATTCTTTCAATTATTACTTTTTAAAAAAACCCATTAGTTTATAGTAATTTAACCTAATAGATAATCATACGAAGGTTAATTAAATTTGGTTAGAGAGTCTTAACTTAACCTAGTAGTTTATAGGTATTTGGTGAGAGATATAATAGACCTACACCTAAATTTGGTGAGAAGAATCAAAACTTTCAATTCTCTATGCAAATCCTAGGTTAATTACTTTTCCTAAGCTTAATTATTATGTAATAATACACTTAATAATGATTTCCAAACGACACTAATTCAAGAGTACGTGTTTTAGAGACGGAAACATAGAGACAAAAATCAAAAGGTTGCAACGTTGCGATGAAAATCAATGAAATTTTAATATTCGTTTGCAATGTAAAGTTTGTAGTAATAAATTGGTATATCTAATTGTTTGAACCATAAACATAATTAAGCATGATAACAATCAACATTATTATCGCATATTACTAATAACACCAAAATTGTACACATTACACTATTTTTAACTTAAGAACGTAAACACAAGCACAAGGATTGAAATTGGATCCATAAACTACTCGTGACTAAAATGACTAGCATAAACGCAAATATGTTAACGTTTGGAATATATCGTCCTCGACTAAACATGCTAAAACTCGAAATTGGTCTCTTCAAAGTGAAAAAGATATTTTTTAATAACACATTCAGTTATGTTAATAATTTAGAAATAAGTATTGGTTGATAGAAGTCAATATGTGGGCCTAAATTTGCTTAATTTGTTGATCTCATTTTGTACATTAAATTGATAATGATGTCCATCATACATAAACACAGAGATTAGATCAAAGTTGTGATTTAATACATAAATGTTTCCCTCAACTCACAACACACATCACTACATCTCTCCTATTTGCTCCTCAAGTTCTTCACTTTGGTGTGAATGCCTGTCCAAACAAAAACCAACCATCCATTAACATAAATTCCATCTAATTATACGTAATTTAGAAAAGTTATTGTAAGATAGATTCAAAACTCACGGCGAAGACGGTGGCGTGGCCGGGATCAGCAAGGTGAGCGAAAAGGTTGTCAATGGGACCGGTGCCGGTGTAAATGTGTTGGAACCAAGCTCCCATCACCGCCAACATAGCCAATCGTCCGTTCTTAATCTCTTTCGTTCTCAATTCCTTAATCTTTTCCGGTGATCCACTGCCCCATCCGAGCGGGTCGAACCAGAGACCACCCGGGTACCCGACATCGGTTCCGGTCAGCTTGTTGTTGGGGAAAATCGGGTCAGTGTTGACGCAGCCGGGTTTGAGGATGTCGGCCCACCGTCTACCCTCTGCCCAACCGATGAAAATGAGTTCCACTATGAACAGAGTGGTGGTGTCGGTGAAATATTCCAATTCACCGGCGGTGTACCACGACGGAGTGTTCAATATTCCGATCTTTGTCAAGAATTCCGGGATGAAAATTCCGGCTGCCCCCAACATTGCCCATCGGCAGTGTACGAGCTCCGCCTGTTGGTTCCATCTCAGACTCTCCGGATCAGACGCTACACGCAATAAACGCCGTCAGTATTTTGAATTTCTACAATTTTACCTAAAAAATTCTATTTTCAAATATAACTAAATATTCATAAAATATTAAAAAAATATAACTGTTTATTTATAATAAACCATAATTGATTAGTATCTGTTTTATTTATATTATAATAAATATAGATATAATCGTGGAATGATATTTTAGTATGTTTATAAATATTTTCAAAAATTTTGTAATTCAAAATAATTTTCTAGTAAAATAATTTAAAATTCAATATTATTAAGGTCTACATGGAGGAAGTAAAATATATTAACTTCAATATTAATGTTTAATTAATCACTACAAGAACATTAATCAATCAATTAATCCACATTAAGCTGTTTGAGTTCAGTAGGTAGTAGTTCAATACTAACCAAGACCAAGAGGGTCAAAGCCAAAGTCACCGGGAAGGCTGCCATCGAGCCATGGAGGAGGGGTGCTGCCAGGGAACCAAAGAGGTCTATCGGGATCGGCTGCAGCACATACCGGGGCCGATCGAGGAGCAGCAACGGCAGCAGCAGCATTTAAGTTTCTCAGCCTAAGCTTCTTGCCAGTAAGGAAATTAGAAGCCTTGGGGCACCCATTCTTCGATGAACTGCAAAAATAGGGGAAATTTTATATAAAAAATTAATTAAATTAAATTAAAGAATGAATTAAGTGATTTAAGAAATTTGCCTTGATGAAGAAATTGCCACGGCGGCAATGGCGGAAGAAGCACAAGCGGAAGCCATAAATTTTTTGTTTTCGAAAAAATTGGGGAGTGACGGAGATGGATGGTTGGTTGTGTGGAGGATTGTTTGAATTGAAATTTGTGAGTTTGTTAATGTATGCATGGCCTTATCTTAATGGATAGGAGAGGGAATTTGTAATTGGTTATATTCATTGCCACGTGGATTAGAGAATCTGATATCTGCCACCTCATTTTGCTTACCTGGAATAATCTCAACTTGTGGTTGTTTTAAAAACCCCGTGTCAATCATATCCTCAAATATCGGGTCCAACCGGTTGATAGATTCAGATTTCATGCCACCTGGCACTCTCTATATGGCTCCTTCAATGATCTCACCAGTGCCGGGATTACGTAACTCATTCACTTCTCCCATATCTCACAATAAATAAATAAATAAATAAAATACTTAGATGCATTTTGTATTTATTTTTGTTGTTTAATTATAATTTGGTAAGATAAATGTATCTTAATACGCACCTAAGTATTAATCTAAATAAAAATAGCTATTACATTTTCTTTGTACACCTATACAAATGCTCAATCAGAAGTTCAATTAATATAAAGAGATGGTTCTATTAACATAATCGTACACGTGTACATATAACTCATAAGTACACACAAGAACCTAATTTGATACACTTGACCCCCTAATTAACAAAATTCAAACTTCATTTCTATCAAATGGTCAATGTTATGGTAGCACTCTACATGTTCAAGTACATTAATTTAAACCATATTTGAGAGATGAAAAGAAAATCTTTTGTTTGAAATGATCCTAATAAAAAAAATATATGTTAATATTAAATTTGAAAATATTAAAAGAAGACTAAATTGAAATTTTAAAAATTCAAAGAGAAAACCATATGATAAATTTTGCGAAAGATAAATCGTTTCGATTAATATTCTTAGGAAGAGTTTTAAATTGTTGATACTGAAACTTGATATCAATTGTGATTTGTAATATTTTGTAGGAATCAAATAATCATCCTTTACAATAAGGAAGACTTTGCATTGATGTAGTGCTTTGTCACCGATTCCCGATCAAGTCAATAATAATTTGACAAATTTAGAGAAATGGACAACACATACTATTTTCAGCATACCTTCGATATCGTCACAAGCCATCTTGGTTATATAGATGTATCTACCGTTTATAATAGTTATTTGCTAATTAATTTCTGAAATTATTAATCTAAACTATTATTAATCATTAAGATTTGTCATAATTATTCCACTAGCAGACCCAAACATATTTTGAAAAAGTTATGCTCTTAGACATAATTTAACTTCATATCGTTGACCTTCGTACTAAAACATTATTTCTCTCATAGTCGAGACCCAAGGGCTCACCCTTCGTGAGGTCAATGAAGATGGCCTATATTGCCTTCTTAACTTCCATGGTCGACTTTGGAGTCAACCTTCGTGGTTGTTCTTTGATCTAATTATGATGTGAGCTGATCATTTTGACTCTTACGATTGAGTTTATGGAATACTGACCACCATACTTAGTCAAATAAAACACTTTTTTTTTAAATAACCCACTGGGTCATCCATTTATAGTTAAATACTGAGACATATTTTTTTACTCACAACTCAAATTTGATTTGTGGTTTTATTATTGTTGTTGAGTTTAAGCGATACCTACATTTTGCCATGTTTTTTAAATGTTACCCGTAAAATCCAAACGGGTCTCTATCTTTTTATTTTAATTCGTACAAGGTTTTAAACTTTTGGATATGTTCTTATTGTCAACTTGATAGCATTTTTTTCCATGTTTTTTATATGCTATCCTTAGAACCAAAAAAATCAATATATATATATATATATATATATACACACACACGTTTCGACTATCTCTCAATTACTTATGGTTTAATTGTTTATTTTAATTTTTTTAAAAATAAACGTGATATGTGGCATATGATAGAAAAATATTTATTTTATTCTCATAAGCTTTTGATACATAACACACAAAAATCAATATGAAGAATGGTAAATGGGTTGTAACTTAAAATAAAATAATAATAAATAGATGGGAAGTAAATGGGTTGCAAAGTAAGTTTAGGTCCTTGTGAAAATTTCGAAGGCCCATTAAGAGTTATAAGCCGAAAAAGGAATGGGCTTAAGGAAGCCCATTTGGCTATACCAGGCAAGCCCAACCCATCAACAATTGAAAATCAGAATGAAAGAAAGTGGGATGTGAGAAATAAACAATATAATAATAGTTGAATGGTAATCTGAGAATTGAAGGCAAAATGATAACACTCACATGAAATAGCTTAAGGGTTAATCACAACCAAATCTGTTACTTAAATTGTCGAATTGAATTGCATGATTAGATTCTTGAGTTAATTGAATCCAAAATTACAAGAAACCACCGACCAAACAATACAAACATGTGAAGTTAGTTAGGTGTTCATATGACTCAAATCAAATTATGTCCTTTTTAAGGAACCAAATTTCTCCTTAATTATTTTTCTACAAAACAATGTTGTTATTTCTTATAAAAAGGACATAATCATTCATTTTTATGTTTTTTTTTTCCCCTTTTCTTTTGCTTCAAAAATATGCATTCAGAGGAAAAATAAATAAAAAAATAAAATAAAATTTAAAAATCCTCTTCTTTTCATGCAATGAAGGCAAAGGCATGCATCTGATACTTTCTTCCCACCATAATTGTGAATAATATGGATAATTATTCATATTATTTTCATACTAAAGTATATGTATAAATTAATTAAAATATTATTTTCGTACCTATACTTCCAAATTTTGTCCATTTTGTTTTTTACCTTAATTGATTATGTAATAATAACAGTTTTCGTGGGTAAAAAAGATATTTGAATATGTTATCGAAATTTGGAGTAAAAATGCTATAGATATAAATCAAATGTATTTTAAGAAAATCAACGATAAACTAATATTGAAAATTAAATAAAAATTTATTGAAATATAAAAATTAAAATTGAATGAAAACTTTAAAGAAATTGTTTCTTTTCTTTCTTTTTTTTTCTATAAAAATTCAAACATTTTCTTTAATTTCCTCTGTCTCTCTCTCCTTTTAAGAAATTGTTTCTGGTTTTGTTTTTTTTGGGTACGGGTTTATCTACCACAATGTACGAATTTTGAATGATGCTTTGTTTATGTTTGTGACATGTCGGAAAAAATCATTATGTTTTTTTAATAAGTTTAGGGTTGGATGTAATGTAAATTAAAACATTTCATTGAATTTACACCTACGAAAATTGTTGTCATGTCTTGTTTGTAAATGTGAAGGAAGGTTCGGTTTTCACATCTTTTGTACATATATGATTGAAATTCATAATTACTAATTTTATACTAATATATATCATTAGGAAAAACAAACCGTTTTATTGAAAAATTAGTAGGATAGGGGTATTGGTTAATAAAAAGGGGTGGTATGGAGCGGAAATTGAACATTCCTTCTCTAGGGATGAAACATATTTTAATACTACTAAATCGTTGTCAAAGAAGAGGATTGACAATTTGAAAAATATTTCTATCACTACGACGATATGAAATTGAAAGTTTAAACTTAATATATATACAAATTAAATGTTTAAAAAAGTTCTTAGTGTGGACAAAAAGGCTAAGTAGTAGGAATTATAGGGTTTGTAATTTTTTTATTTCACATTTTAGGGGTTTTTTTATATAATTTTAATTTTATTTTTGACTATATTTTAGAGTAGTTGCGGAGTCAACAAGCGAAGAAAAACCAATGGCTGGCATCATTCACTGCACTCCCATCAATTACCGACGATACGGCTGCGTTTTGGATTTTCCATTTTCTTTTTTCTTTTTCGAAAATTTGGCCAAAAAACAAATAATAATAATAATAAAATAAAGATAATGATTACATGGTTGGACTTTGGGCAAGTACCGGTAAAAAGTAGATATTATATTGTCGGATTTTATTTTATTTTTTATTAAAAAAATTAAAATAAAATTGGCTCCCACAAATAATGTAGCAAAGAAACGGTGCGTTTTGGTTTGAGGATAAATTTGATTTTAGTCCATATTACACAACACAACATACTCATAATGTTTCCACATGCCACAACCGCTAGATTTTCCTATGTTTTTTCTCTTTTTTTTTTTTAAATAAATAAATTAATTAATTTATGTGTGTTGGTTCCAAATAATGTGGGACAATTTTTGAAATCTTTTCCCAATTATTAATGAAACAAAGTTCGAAAGTTGTATGAGTAAGTTGGAAGAATTTTTATCATAACTTTTGCATTATTGGAATGCAAATAATGGGTTTTTGTTTTCTGACTTTGTCTGAGTGAACACAATTTAATGAATCGAAGTCGAAAATTTTAAACTTTTGACTTAAAGAGAACGAGTACATGTCAATTATTGTAGAGTTGGTTATACGATCAATATCATGTAAAAGAGTCATTACATGGTAACACTTTTGACATATTTGCATTGATTCATTAGACTATAGGTAGGCAGTGTTGAAAAATTAAGTAAAAGATAACAATTTAATTGAGAACACGAGAGTTGACGTGAAAAAACTCTAAATTGGAGAAAAATTATCGACTACAAAAAAAAATACTAAGTGAAAAGTTATTACAATCACATAGAAATCTCTCACTGACCCCGATTACAATAACACTCTCTTAAAATATTATATTATTCACACAATTAAGTTAGTTTAATAAACTTAAATTGCTTTAATTAAATTTACCATGATTATAACCCAAATGTATAGACTCATTTTGAAATTACTTTCTTACGAATTTTTGGATATAGGACAACGACTAAATCTTTTAATATTTTGTCAAAACTCAATCCACGTGACTTTAGAAGAGTTTGATATTGATTTATGATGGTCATGCATAAATATTCGAGATCAACCATAATCCAAATTACAGTATGATGGGAACTTTGAATACATGTTGCTATAAGACATGGCATCACATGACTTATGTCTATGTGTGTTTGGTTAAAACAACAAATTTATCATAATTTACTCTAAACTTAAGTAAATATATTAAATAGAATAATTGACTTATAGTTCTCTTTAAAACCCAATTAGATAAGCTTAAACTATTTAAATAAATGTCTAGTCTTAGTTGCTCTTATTACAATTTACTTATTTTTATAATATAGTATATGATATTTATGTACCTAAAAGTGTTTGACTTTATGTTTTTAGTTATATATCTAAAATACCAATAGAAATAAATAGAGATATCATCTTCTAAACCCATCAATTTTCTCCCCCACCTTTTCCCAACATCATGTCTCCAATAACTTTATGTGTAAACTTCAAAAATGTATAAAACGTTAGCACTCAAAAGCGATTAGCTATTATATTAACTTTACCTTAATCCACTAGTTAAGCTTTTGAGTGATTTTACGATTTAAGATGGTATTAGAGCATGTTGTTGTAGGATGCCATTGATTCAAGCTCCTACATTGTTGTTTCCTTCCTAATTAACGTTAATTTTCAATCGTTAGACACTTCTTCATATTTCAAGCTCACAAGTAAAGAGAGTGTTAGATATTAAATTAAATTTGTATTCACCCACTAACTTAAGCTTTTGAATTGAATTAAACAATTTTCCAGTACCACAATAGTACATACTCATTGTATTTATTATTTAACGCATCATTAAATAACTTATTTATTTCCTTCGTAAATCTCACATAATTCTTAAAAGGCTGCTTTTGTGACAGAAGATAAATGGAATATGTAGTAATAAAAAAAACATCTCCGTCATTTTTATACATCCCACTCAAACATCAATTTACAATCTAACCCTATAGTAATTTTTTATTTTTTAAAAAACAAATATAAGATTTGAGGAGACGCATGCAAATTAATACAACTTATCACGATCCATTTTAATTAGTTCAAACTTGAAGCAATTAGAATGAAATAATTAGGCCACGTCATAACATAGACACAACAAATTAAGTTGCTAATATATAGAAAAGATAAATACGAATTTGAAATAGATTAATCGTAGTAATAATAATAATAATAGAAATTAAAAGGAAAGTAAGTTTTGAAAACAAAAAGTTTCTTGTAAATTACGTATGTTTGGTTCCAATGAGGTGAATTCTTTAGGCTGAAGTGATGCAATTTCTTCTCAAAAACCTTTCTACTTTCTTTTCAAATCACAATTACAACTCGATAAACCCCCCCTAAATTTAGCATTACAAAAAACCCATAACCCTAAAATAAATAAATCATAATAATAAATAAATAAATAAGTGAGATTTTATTTATATATATATATATATATATATATATATAATATTTTATAGGTTGTCTGCTTGACTTTGACCCAACCTGACCAATGTACTAAGTTAAACAATAAATAAAATAATAAAGTGAAAATATTTTTTTAGGTTAAAAAAAAAAAACAAAAAAGTACGTGGAAAGCATAAGACAGCATGCGTGAGAAAGGGAACTGTTCATTTAAAATAGAATATAAAGAAAGAGAACACATTTTAGTACTATGGAAATATGTTAAATTTTAGTTTTAAATATTATTTTAATTAATTAATTGATTATTTTCATTTTAATCTCTATAATTTTTAAATTTTAATTTTAATTTTTTTTGTTTATGTACTTTCAAAATATTTATTTTGGTCATTGTATTTAAAAAATCAACCATTTTAATCCTTTAATATGATATAAAATTAAAATAAAACGACAAAATTGATCGCCTGTTAAAAGTTCATGAACCAAAGTTAATTAAAAGAACAACGACCAAGATGAACATATATTGTAAGTATAGGGATTAAAATGAAACAAAGTCAAAACTCTAGGGACTATAATAGTGTCACATTTTTTCTCTACTGTAAAAAAAGTAACATCGAAGAATTATCTCAACGTTAAGTGAACAATCATCTAAAGACACGTCAAGTAACGAACGACATAAATAAATATCAAAGTATACAATTTGTCTACTACAAGAGCATGATATTTTCCTTGCTCACACTACAAATTTACTTTACGCTATATTAATATCAATAAAAGCACGATGACGTGACACATAATAAATATTAAAGTTCTAATATTAGAAATCATAGGAAGATATGAAAGAGAGATTGACTTAAAAATTACTCAAACGTGGTATGGATGGGGGGGGGGCCAAGAAAGGGAAAGAGTGATGGATGGGGCATTATATTTGGAATTAGTGCACAACTTACGAGGACGGGCCTTTGGCAACGCCCTACCTTATTGGCTGTCTCAATATACCATTTTTTGTTTTTTGTTTGGTAATTCCGAAGCTCTGCCAAATGCGTTAAGCAACAAAACTTCTTCATACTCTTCTCCTCATTCTCATTTATGTTTATGCCATTCCTTACGCTAAATTCTCACTAATCCCAATTTCATTTATTTGCTTCTTCTTCCTTCTTCCTTTTTTTTTTTTTAAATATATATGTTTTTATTTAATTAATACGTTAGTGTTGTACGTATAAGTTATAAGTGTGATCCAAGGCATCAAAATCACTGAGTTCGGTAGATATTTGTTTGACTCATAATTTCGTTTGTGCTTTTGAACAATATTTTTAGATTCTAGGGTTAAAAACAGCATTTTTTAAATGTTTTCTTTAGTGTATTTGAATTTTGAGTTTTTTTAAAAAAATTATTTATTTATTTATTTGACGGGCAGTACTTGTTTCAATTCATCTCTATGCATTCTCTTCAATGACAAACGAATAGATTATAGGGAAAAACTTCTTTTAAAAAGACGATTTTATTACGTTTTATAATTTGTGATTGAACACACAAGCACAACCATGCAACTAAAATTCTATAATAAGTGGAAAGGGGAAAATTACACAGTTTGTTTATTGTTTCATAGATGGAATTTTCCAACTTTAGGATACACAATATTGGTATAGTTGAGGAAAGTTGTGTGAGAGAAAATGAATATATTTTGTAATCCACCCACTTCACATTCTCAACCTTATCTCCATTTTTGGACCCCACTTTTTGTATTTTTTCCTTTTTTTTAACATCCTACGTGTCACTATATGATTGGGTCTACGTGTCCTATTGGGAGACAGGTGGGTGACTATTATTGGATGAGGGTAGAAAGGGAAATTATGAAATTGGAATGGGTTGACTTACCATGCACGTAAAGCCGAAACTCGTAGTTGTCTATGAAGTGGGAGGCATCAAGCAAACCCCTTCAGTTTTCTCCCCTTTGCTTCCACGCCCAACCACATTAGGGATATTTTTGTCATTTTTAACTTTCGAAAAAATTATTCGGTGAGGTTGTTACAATATATTGGATTGGATACGTGATTTTACTCGGATGTTTACAAAGATAAGTACGTTGAATTTATATTAAAAGGAATGAAAAATATTATTTTGATCTACAAGTTTTAGGAGACATTTGGTCTCTGGATCGTTTTCAAAATAATGTTACGTTTTTTTTCTTTAAGTTGTGAATTTGATTTACTTCCATTCTTTTATCTTTCAAAATATTGTACCTTTGGCTTTTGATTTTGTCTCTTGCCCTATAGCACTAGGTCCAAGGTTCACCAATTAAGCATCTTTGGATGAAGCTGAGCTCTTTTTCGATCAATGGGATAGGCGAAGGCTAAACCTGTGGGGACCGAGAGCTCTTCTTTATGCTTTCAAACTGTTTGAGGGCTTCTCGTATGACTTACACTTTTTGCACTGCCTATACCCTGAGTACTAAGGGTAGACGGTTCGACAAACCCGAGAGTAACGAGGGCTGTCTCTTCACCTCTAAACTGTTTGGATTTGGTATTTGAATATCAATATTTAATTTACACTTTTAACATTGGAGTTTTCATTAGATACTCACCTTTTGTTGCTATATTTATTTAATTAAAATAAAATAAAAGATATTTTCAAATATAGCAAAATTAACCAAAATATTTACAAAATAAGACAAGATTTTAGATTTTATCAGTATCAGTCTATAAATGTAAATATTTTATAAATATTTCAACAGTTTTTCATTTACAATAATTTCTCTTTAAATTATCTTAGTTAATTAGGATTTTCTATGGTTTTGTTACTATTAAAACTAATTTAAAAATTTTTACTTTATAATAATTGTAAATCATCAAACGGTGCTAACATAAAAACGAAAGAATATTTAGTGAAGAAATAAAATTAAATATATAAAATATTTAAAATTTAATAACTTAAATTAAAATAAAATTCAAATATCGTAACTTTTTAAAATTGGAAGAGTTAAAAGTGCTCAGACTAAATCGAAACTCGACCTAGAATCTATATACCAAAATGACGAGGGCATTTTTCCAAAAATGAAAAAGATCTAGTGCTTTGGTTTGTAAGCGTGTGAGAGATAGGGAGGGAGGTGGCGTGTCAATTCTCAAAATTTAACTCATTGGTCAAGATCACGTGACTAATACCATCCCGGTCAAACAAATCAGTCAAAATCTGAGTTCGCATGTCACGTGCAATCAGGTCACGGTTGTTATATCAACGTCTCCCCACGGCCCCACCTATATAACTCTCTTCCTCTCCCTTTTCTACTCCCTTTGCATGCAAATTAAATAACATTTTTCACTAATTTATATTACAAATGAATCTATTGAGGTATAATTTTTAAATATATATATAAATTGATCAATAATTTATGAAAAATAAAAATGAAAGTTCACTAAATTGATCAATAATTTATGAAAAATAAAAATGAAAGTTCACTAATAAATCCAATAATTTAAAGGCTTACTGGACACCCATTTAAAATTTATAAACTTATTAGAAAAAAAATTAGAAGATCAAATAACGTGTTTAGAACCTACGTGACTCGGTGATACAATGTTGAAACTTCATGTACTAAACTTGTAATTTAATTGTAAAGAAAATTGTCCATCGGTATGGGCTGTGTTTCCACTATTTATCTTTTTTAATTTAAACTTCTAAACTTTTTCAATTTTTGATAAAAAAAATCCAATTCTATTAAGCTAACGTACCAGCATCAATGTTTCATGCACGTGAGCATTATTCAACGATAAATGCAGGTACTCATATTTTTTGAGATCGTTAGACAAAGGTTCAAATCTTTAATACCCTACAATCATTCTATTATGAGAAAAAAATGGCATTTGCCTACTTTAAATTAACATAACATAGACATGCACACCTTTTCTTCTCTCATCACGAGACTTCAGGCCATATTTGGTAACAATTTCATGTTTTTTGTTTTTAATTTTTGAAATGAAGTTAATTTTCTCTTTTTTTTTTTACTTGACATCTTTCTTAAGTAAAAAAATTAAAAATTTAAACGAAATTTATTAAATTTTTAAGAACTATTATTTTAATATTAAAAATTGTCTTATTTTTAAAAACAAGATAGGCGAAACAAGGCATTGTTAGGGTAAAAGAGTGTTTATAAGCTTTAAAAAATAAATAGTTAGCAAATGAAGCCTAAATAATTGTTTAATTTGCTAACTAGTTTCAAAATATTTTATTTCATAAACAATCACATTATAATATTTTAGTCATCGTCTAGTAAATTGAAATATTGGTTTTAAAAATAAAACGTGCAAATAGTCATTCGACCTTTAATTTTCTTGTTTTGTTATATACTTAATTTGTTGTTATTTTTAATTTTGATATTTAACATTTTTCCTTACTTATGGACTTCAAATATATATATATATATATAATTCAACGAATGAAAATTAATATTAAATGAGAGAGGAAAGAACGTTGCATGAGCTTGAACACATGATCTTCTTGAACCACATGCTTTGATATTATTTTAAATCACCAACTCAACCCAAAAAGTTAAATTAATGGTAAGGGTAAATTTAATATAATATAATATCCAACAACTTGTAAAAAATCCAAATGATTACTAAACGTTATCTTAGTAATTAAATTTCCGAGAAAGAATTTGATATTTGATCGGAGTCCGTAGTAGTTGCATGCTTGATTCATCATCACTCACGGACACGAGGTGCATTTGATGAAGAAGAACCATTGCTTGTTACGTTAAACCCCATGTTAGTTATTTGATTAAAACCATATATTCACAATAAATAATAATAATAATAATTAAAAAATGAGAATTAATTTAGACACAAGTTAAACAAGGAATTAAGTACGTATATAATTAAATGATATATAATAGTTGGTTGGAAGATCAGGGCGATGGGGATCACGTGCGGCTCGTGATTAGATTTCGGACACTGAGCGCTCTAAACCAAACCCTTAACTTAACAACTTGTTGACTAATACGTTAAGCAACATCCTCCAACGCCGTTGCTCCATCAAATTCTCTAATTTAATTAACTTAAAAGAGAATTTCATTAATTAATTAAACCATTATATATTAAATATAACAAAATCAATCAAAATATTATAAAATATATCAAAATTTCAGATCTATCGCTGTAAACCTAATAAAAATTCTCTAAGCAACATCCAAACAGAAGTGTCTATTGGTAACAGAATATGAAATTTTGATATATTAATTATAATAAAATACCCAAATGGATATTTTTGGTTTTTGTTAAGTTGGATTAAAATTATTTTATTTTATTTTTCGAATCCCAATAAAATAGGAAGAATGAGAATGTGAGAGGAGGAAAAAATCTAAGTTATTGTTTGTTTAATTAATAATAATAATGTAATTTAGAGAAGCTTTTAAGGTACTCAATTAAGTTTGGTTCTTTAATTTTGTTGATATTAGGGTTTGATTTGGATGCATAAATAAAAATGTGTTGCTTGGTACTTAAAATTGACATACTTCAAAAGGAAACCAGAATGAGTCTTCCACATGTTAGGTAATAAATTTAAGTGTCATTTATTCATTATTCATCTATATTTTCAACTCATTAATTATTAATTATTAATATCAACACTATATTAAGTCTTTAAAGGTGGAATAATGTCATTAAATTTTGCACCAAAATAATTAAAATATATCAATAATAATCAGTAACAACTAGTTTAGTATAAATTGAGAGTGAACTAAAACTGTAATGTATATATATAATCAGCCACATATGAGCTATTGAAACTACGCTCGAACACAAGATGACCACATAATATAGTAGGAGCATTTTGGAATGGCAACACGGCCATGAGAATGAAAAAGTAGAAATTAGCAACTCTAAACAAAATTTGCAAAATGGAAGCGCGTGAGATAAAGGACTAAGCGCAAATCACACTCTCTTTCGGACATTTTGCTGCTTTGCTCAATGTGCAAACAATTTGTAAATTGTCACGATGTCCCCAAAATAGAACTACTCAGATTTCTTGATGTGTGATCAATCGAATCTGTGCTGGAAGCCAATCGATATGTTAACACTCTTATGATTATGCTGGA
Organism: Cucumis cinereus; assembly: GCA_037974625.1. Lineage (NCBI taxonomy): Eukaryota > Viridiplantae > Streptophyta > Magnoliopsida > Cucurbitales > Cucurbitaceae > Cucumis > Cucumis cinereus. The sequence goes on along the minus strand of JBBPDJ010000002.1, from coordinate 4,240,972 downwards.
AAATGAACAAAAGCGTGAACAGAAGAATGCTCGAAAAACATAGAACATAAAAAGACATAAGTAATTTTTTCAGTGTAGCATTCGAACAACGGAAAAAACTTTTTTAGTGTTGGTTCATGAAACAGTTCACCTCACCAGAGAACAAAAGAAGGCATGATATAAACATTATTATTTTATTCCTCATCTCGCCATATCCGACCGAACGATGATGCGCGTGTGTGGATATCAACAAATTCACATATATCTATCTCTTCACTCCCTCTAAACACATGGATACCTTTTAATTTTGATACGCAACCTCATGTTTATCTAATAACGCAATCTTCTACAAAATCAATTCCAAAACTATCAAAAGAACCTTTACTTTTAAAAGAAATGGACATTAAATTCAACCCACTTTTATAAAAATCAAAATATATAAATGTACAAAAAATTAGATAGGGGCAAAATTCAGCATAAGAAGTCTCTTTCTAACTTTTTTTTTTTTTTTTAATTCAATTTTTGTCTACAAGGAAGAAACACCTTCGAAAGTGGAACCCAAAAACCTACCTGTCACGAGACGATTCTTACCAAGTAGAAAATCTACCATATATTCCTTTTTTTCCCCTAATGTTTTAATTTTCCAAATTTCTTAAATTTCTTTTAGGTCCTTTATGAAAACGATAATTTCCCAAAACACCCGGCAAACCTAGAGTAGAAAAAAAGTGAAGGTGCATGCTATGGATATCATGTGACACTTCATTAATCTCCACCGTTTGTTTTGATCGCGTGGCTACAAAATATCGCGCCACCCATGAAGCGGGCGTCGCTAAGATGTTGCCACGTGTAAATATCATAGATCAGATAAATAGGAAACAAGTGAGCTGAGCTGTCTGTTACCCGCCTAACAAAACTGGACCCCACCTTAACTGCTCCTTTCAACAAAAATAAAAACTGTCCCCCCCAAAACAATAACAAATATATATATATAAATTTTTTTTAAAAATCAATCTATACCTTAAACCTTAAAAGTCATATTAATTTAAACGATGAACTGATAATCAATTTTCTCGTTAAATTTTGATAAATGTGTTACTTTACACTTTTTATTAAAAAAAATGTAGTGTTAAATGTAAAATTGTACCAATTAAATATTTTAATTTTCATATATAATGAGTTTAGATTCGTAATCAAAATTTCTTTTGAACATCAATAATCGTTCAAGTATTTACTCTATTTCTCTATTTATATAATTTTAATAGTTAAATTAATTCAAATTATAAATTTCGTTACGATATTATTAAAAGAAAATTTACTATGGAAAAATTAAAAGTTCAAATAAATATGATTATTAGTTTTAAATCTTAATTATCACATAATTTAGGAACATAAACGGATATTTAAGTAAATATATTTACGAGGGGATGTGAACGGGAGGGCCAAACTTACAAAAAAGAGTCAAAAGATTGAACGGCGATCTGAGGTTCCCCCATGCATGTGGATTGCATGATAGCCCATCATCTTATTTTTCAATAATTAATCATCATTACCAAACAAATAAATCCCAGTTGGAAACACAAAAACGCCCAAAATGTTAACGTAAATAACAAAGAACAATATGTAATTACGACATGTCGTACAGGGTGTGCTCTTGATCGGAGGATGCAAGACGACCGATCGATTGTATGGTATGTGATAAATTAAATTGTAGGATTTTTTTAATTTCTTTTTTTTAAAAAAAAACACTTGAAATTCACTCAAAATTTGGGATTTGGATCCCCCACTTTCAGTTGTACAGTGGTTAGCGTGTGAGTGAGTCTTGTTGCTTACTTTACCATACAATTTTGCGGGACAAAGTTATCACGTGACGGGCTGCCCGGAGCGGGGCCTTTTGCTTTTTGCCTTTTACGTGTCCAAGTACTTGCCTTTGCTTAGCTTTCCTATTTAATTTGGAGTAAATTTCAATCCTTTTTTTTTCTCCTCCTATTCCCTTCCCATAAAATAATTCACATAAAATTGCAAAAGTAACCCTTTAAATTATTATTAGTGATAACGACTTTCAAAATATCTCTACAGTAGTATTATACTTTCCACTTTGAACATAAACACTCGTGACTTTTCTTTTGATTTCAAATTAAAAGATCCCCTGTTCGATGAAGTTCAACCATGCCACAAAACGTCTTTTTTTTCCTTTTAGGATTCTACGTTTGTGATACCCACTTGTTAAGAACAATTTGTATGAACAACAACCATTTAAATATCTCTATGATGACATGATATTGTTCACTTTAGTTACAAAGCCCCCATGACTTTACTTTTGATCTTACTCCAAAAACTTCCATACTAATCGAGACAATTATCCTTGCTTATATACTCACAATTATCCTATTGTTTAATCAATGTGGTACTTTGGTTATATTTCCAACAAAAATACGGTAGTATTACAAGTATACCTTTAAATTTTTAAATTTAAAAATTAAGTTCTCAAACTTACACAGTTTTAGCTAATATATAAGTTTGAAGTTTGAGGGTTTAATTTCTATTATCCAACTTTTGTGATCCAATTTTAACCGTGACACAAATTTGGAAATTCTCACGATTTAAAGATGTAGTCGTAGCTATTATCGTTATTTGATGGGTTAATTTTGATAATTTGTGAAATAATTAATTATTCCCATATTGTTTTGTTCATACGTACACATAACTGTTTGATTGTAATGATATGAATTCAATATCCTACCCGATCAACAACCCTACGTAATTCTTTAACTCCTTTTTTACACTTACATTCTTTAATATAAATAAATAAATAAAAAGAAGAAAAAAAAAAGAGAAAAATCCAAAGGAATTTATGAGGTGTGTTTGAGATGCAAGAGACAGTACGACGGATGGATAAATACGTACACGGAAGTAGCCCAAGGAAAAAAGGGGAAACTGGCAAGACTTTGTCCGACAGAAAAGAAAACCAATATATATTATTTTTCATATATATATATATTTAAAAAAAAAAAAAAAGGATTTTATGGTTGTTGTTCTTTATTAGTGAGGAGGAGAAGGTATCAGGTGTGTGGAGGTTTGCTTTGAAATGGAGAATGACGTGGCGTTATCTTAGGATGTACAGTCTGACGCTACTATCTGTCCACGTGTCAGTTTGTTGAACCCCTAATCCGAACCCAATCCCTTTATTCAAATATCTCCCCTGTTCAATCAACTTGCATCTCAAAAATACTCTTAACTTTCTCCATTTTCCAACTATATCTAAATAAAACGATTTTCATGTTTTATTTCATTATTATTTAACAAAATTTAATTAAAGTATAAACAAATAATTGAAAATATAGTGACTAAAATTGAATAAAATTTTAAAATATAGTAGTTTGAAAATTCAATCAACTCCAACCCAATCTGTACAATTTGGATTGAATTCAAATAAATGAAAATTTTATGAGTTATGGTGTTTATATGTAAATTTACAATTACTTAAACTAACATGCACTTGTTGGAGTAGGTACATATATGTGACCGTTGAACTAAACTCTAGTTGATAAATTTGGTTAGCTTTTGAACATTAGGTAATGGACAAATTGAGTCCAATCAAGGAAGAGGATAATAGGGATTCAAATCATTGAACAAGCACCATAAGCCATCTCCCTCCAATGCCCCAAACACTAAAAGCACAATCTCTGCAAAATCTCCCTTTACACGGAAACGAAAGCGACTTATTTTAAATAATATATATATTTTTTTAAAATAATAATAGTGTACGACGTCGCTTTGGTACGTCTTTGACCCGTTCGAAGATATCCCCTTTTACATTTTCTTAATTTTAATTTCTTTATTAGGCACACGAAAAAGGGTAAAATAAAAATTTTCCATTCCTCTCTTTACTTTAATTTCCACTTGGTCCTCCAATTTTTAGATGTTAGATATTGGACATTAAATTTATAAATTTTGATTTTTTTTTCATCTTTTTAAAATATTTTTCTACCGAACTAACTAATATATTAAAAAACAGTCGATATGAACTAAAAATAAAATTTGAATTTTGTTTCGTTTTAATCCTTAAATTTTAACATGTTAAAATTTTACCATCAAGATTGTATTTTTTATTTGATTCTCAATTTTCAAGATTTAAACTTTTGATACCCGATTTTCAATAGATACTCTTTTTTTATTATTATTTGACATCAATAACTAGTAATTAGTTTAAAATAGTCATGAAATAAAATCTTGATGTTAATTGTTAATAGTGAAGAAAGTGAGTATTTAGTAAGAATGAAAAAGAAACTAAATAAGTAAATCTCAAATTTTTTAGACCAAATTAAGAAAAAAAAATCCAAATTTCAATTGCGTTTTAAAAATTAGATACTAAATTAAAACAAAAAAAAATTAAAAATTAAAAAGTTTAGGTCTAATAAGATAAGATTGTTGGCGTAAATGTGTCACGTCCAATCAAAGTTGGGAATTTGCGTTAGTAATGAGTTTGTTTAGTGACTAATTTTGAGTAATTAAAAATGAAATTACATAATAATGATCTACAAGTTAAATCAAAAGGTTAGGATCACAGAAGATGGGTAAATCTGGAACGTTGATTTTGGGAGCCATCTGCGGCGTTAAGTGGTAGGCAACTCCAACACGGCCCCCTTCTCATGTGGGACCCTACCGATTAATACCCATTTCCAGCAGTAAAAAAATAATAAATAAAATTCTTCTCTACTTCCAGAAGCAGCCACGAAGGGAACAGGTGGGCTCCACTTGTGTTACATGAGTGGTCAATATCACTTCAACTGACCCACGTCATTTCCCCCCGATTTTATTACTTCTTTTTTATTCTTTATTATTACCCATTTTCCTTTTTGTTTTTTGTAAAAATTAAAATTACGGTCACCTCACTCCGCATAAGCTATGCTTACGTGTTAAGATAATTGCATTAGTAGCATTTGTGGAGATAATAATATTTTGGACATTCTCGAATTTAATATAGTTATGAGAGTGAACTCCCCTCAACTTTATGTTTAGTAATAATAATCAAACCCATTAAGATCTAGATTCAATCTATGACTACTGAGATTTTGAAAGCGTGTTGGAATGGGTGAGAAATTGAAGATAGAACGTACATAAAACCGTGAAGAGTGAAAAAGCAGTAGAGAAGTAAAGTTGAGTTGAAAACTGTTGAAATGAAAATAGTTTAAGTATTATAATTCGAACTACATTGCGTTACAAGTCAATTTCCCCTAAGTGTACAACATAGCTGTAAATATAACAAAATTTATTAATTATCAATTATCTCACATTGATAGACTCCTACTAACAATATAGTACATCATTATTAGACTTCATATGTTGAATCTAACTTTATATTTGCGATGTCTTGTGCATCGTGTTAAATATGCTAGTATTTTGGATATGATTGCTATTTTGGCAACGAATGTTCTTGCGTGTTAAGAGGCAGCTGAGCCGTAGACTTCGTAGAGTCGGTGTTGCATAACTTAAATTCACTAATATAAACAATGAGAAAAAAAAGGAGAATATACATTGTTCTCTTCTTTCTATTTCTAATGTTTTCGCGAAGGATTGGATATTTTTGCATTAAAAACACAAATTTTCTAACTTTAGATCTCGAAATTGAGCACGTGAATTGAAACATTCTTTCAATAAGACGTTCTAGAGTGTGAGAAACGTGGTCGATCTTGTTCGCTTCCCTATTTTGGAATTTGAAATTTCAATTTCAAAACTAATTCCTCACAACAATTTTCTAAATAGTTGAAAAACGATGGTTATCAAAATATTTCAATTCCACAAATAGATGGAAATGGAAAAGCAATTTTCAGGATGTTTTGTTTACTATAACGGTTTCAGAAATTTTCATCTTAAGACACCTCATTTTTTCTTAAAAATAGTCCCATTTTTTATTCAATCTAGAATTTTTTTTAAATTTTAATTTTTTGTTTTTGTGGAATTAGTCATTTTAATATTTATAATTAGTATAATTAAAAAGAACGAACTTACCAAATTAAAGACTCAAATTCAACTTCTCGTTGACTCATGGACACGTTGGGAAAATAAACAACGGAGTGTTAAAATCTTACAAAAATAAACCTAAAAAAATTAAGGACTTTTACTAGTAGGTTTGACTCATTCCAATTACACAACGGACTTACTTTTTCTTTAGAAAATTAGAAAAATCACCCCTAAATTAAAAAATTTAAAAATAACCCTATAATTTATAGGATTATATAATTTCGAGTAAAATAATATAAAATAAGTTAAGATAAGATTTAATGACCGCTGTTTAGAATTATTATCACATCCCTTATAAACACACCGTTATGATTGGTGTGTACCAACTTTTGATTCAATTTAGATATCAAAATCAAATTTTGATGTTATGTTAACAAAGTTTAGCTTCTAACACTAGCAAACAATCTAAGTTGGAGAAGTTAATTTGAAAATTAGAGGGGGGGGGGTATAATTGTAATTAGAGTGAGTTATTTTTGCGAAATGCAAAATAAGAAAAAAGGAGGCATAAATTTTTGAAGTTAGTGACAGCTGGGTATTCAATATTTTAGGATGGTTAAAGGGTAAGTTATATTTGAAAGAGGTGTGGTGGTGGTGGTGGTGGGAGTGTTATAGTTTGGTCTAACTATATAAAGCTTGGCATTTGCTTTTTGGGTTTTACCCAAAGAGAAAGGAAGGAGAAAAAAGAAAAAAAAAAAAAAAAACAAAGAAATTGGTGGATTATTAACAGGAAACAGCCACAAACAAAAGAGGCTGAAACAAGAATCATCATCTTCATCATCCTCCTCCATGAGAACTCGAACAGGTTTATCTTATCCTCCACTTCAACCTACAACCTTTTCTTCCGGCAACCGGAAGAGAACACTCCATGTTGCACCCCAACGCCCCTTTTGCCGGAAAAGAAACAAGCTCTCTTCCCACATCAAAACACCAACCTCCGATTTGTTCGATTCCTTGCCCGATGACCTCGTCATTACTATTCTCTCTAATCTCAGCTCCGCCGCTTCTTCCCCCTCAGATTTCATCAATATTTTACTAACGTAATTCCTTTTCCTTTTTTGATTTAGGGTTTGGTTTTGAGTAATGGGTTGGATTTAATTTTTTTTTTTTTTTTTTTGGATTTCAGATGCAAGAGATTGAACAATTTGGGACTTAATCCCATGGTTTTGTCGAGAGCTTCTCAAAAGACTTTCGCAATTAGGGCAAAGAATTGGACGGAATCCGCTCACCGATTTCTGAAACAGTGTTCCGATGCCGGAAATGTCGAGGCCTGTTATACACTTGGCATGGTGAGTTTTTTTTAATTTTATATATTCTTTTAATTTATGCGGATTTTTTTTTATTCTAATCCCATTTTGAAAGGTATAAACATTCCCTTTTCTGTTTTTTGATTTTAATGATTTTAATAACTGATTAGCGATTCGCGCATTGATTTTTTTATTCAGATTCGTTTTTACTGTTTGCAAAATCGTGGTAGCGGAGCTTCGTTAATGGCGAAGGCAGCGATTTGTTCCCACGCGCCGGCTCTTTACTCACTCGCCGTCATTCAGTTCAACGGCAGCGGCGGGTCAAAGAACGACAAGGACCTCCGCGCCGGAGTTGCGCTTTGCGCACGTGCAGCGTTTCTCGGCCATATCGACGCCCTTAGAGAGCTTGGCCATTGCCTTCAAGACGGTTACGGAGTTCGCCAGAACATAACGGAAGGTCGTCGGTTTCTTGTTCAGGCCAACGCGCGTGAACTTGCCGCCGTTCTGTCATCGGAGGCGGCTTCTTCCGTTGCCGCTTCGCGCTCTTGCCTCACGTGGAACACTCACCCTCCTCACCACCGGCACGTAACCGGCTCGGGATGTCCGTTGTTAAGCGATTTCGGTTGCAATATTCCAGCACCGGAGGCGCATCCAGCAAGTCAGTTTTTAGCGGAGTGGTTCGATGCACGTGGGGGGTCGCCCGGGAATGGGCTGAGGCTGTGTTCGCACGTGGGGTGTGGACGACCGGAAACGAGACGACATGAGTTCCGTCGGTGCTCCGTTTGTGGTGCCGTTAATTACTGCTCACGTGCGTGTCAGGCGCTGGATTGGAAACTCCGCCATAAGATGGATTGTGCTCCGGTGGAACGTTGGCTCGATGATAACGGTGACGGTGGGGACGATGTGGCCGATGATATCATGGACGAAAGTTAAAATGAAAAATTTAGAAACGTTAGTTGACGGTGACGACTGCCGTTTATAAACGTTGGCGGCTTCTCGTAATTTTAGTCGAAGAGACGTAAAAGTAAAGGGAGAGAGAATAAAAAAGAAAGGAAAAAGAACGGCCAATTTTCTTTTAAAGATATTAATTTTATCTTATAACCATGGCAATCGAATCGGCGCGGCGCTGCGCGGCGGGGCTATTAATGTCCTTTGTGTACAGGGTGGCGGTGCGTTTCTTTTTTTTTTTTTTTTTTTAATGTGAAGGACCGGTGGCTTAATTTTTGTACTATAGAGGAATCAGTATTTTACCACCAAGTCCCTCTTGTTTTCGGTAATTATAATTCTAAATTAACAATTCCATTTTTTTAAAATATTTTATTTTACTCCCTTTCCTTATTTTCGCAATGCTTATTGATGAGATAAAATTATTAAATGTCAATATTTTGCTCAATTTGGTGTATTTTGTAAATATATATATATATATATATATTTTTTTTTTGGCTAAATAAACAAAAATCGTTAATTTTGTGTGAATCCCTAAATATTTTTCCCACGTTAGCATTTTGTGACGATTCCGTAAATAAAAATTTGTAATTTGTAATATTTTCTAAATTTTTTTTTAAGTTGGACTTTCTTGAAATATCGAGGAAGATCGGGACAGACCATTATGTATTGAATTTTCCATTAAAAATTCTATTTTGATATAAAAAATTTGGAGTATTATTTTTTGGGAATGATCCAGTTGGTTGCAGTAAGCAATGAAACGGCACCGTTTTGTTTAAAGATTTAGCAATGGGTAAAATGGTGTCATATAATGAAGCAGGAAAATTTGAAATGTTTCGACGTCAAAGGAAAGGCCACCAGAAAAGGGTCCATATCCCATTAATGCATTGTTACATATTTGGCATAAAATTTGAAAGAAACTGTATTTAATAAATTTATTTATTTATTTTGAAAAAAAAAAAGTAAAAATGTAGAAATTTAGAGGATTTTATGGAACAATAATGAATTGAAAGCGGCAGCGTCTTTCACCAATTTCAAAATAAAAACTGAAATCGCAAGAATCAAGGGTTTGTCATAAAAAGGCATAGAACTCACTGGAATTGGGTAAGTGAATATGAATAATCATAATATTAGGTAATCACAAATTCACTTATCTCATTAATTATAAATTCATTATTTTTATTTTTTTACGTCAAAAAATTCACTAAACTTTAATAAAAGTAATAATTTAATCTATCAATTTAAGTGGATAAAGATTTCGTTCGTATGCTTTAATGTTTTCGTCATTTTAATAAAAGTAGTGTTTAAATTTGTGAGGATTTTTTGCATAAATAAAACGATAAACTAGGTAGGAATGAACGGGATAGACTGAAAACCCGAACCGAAGGTTGTCGGTCGGAGATAAGGAGAGGTTCGATGATGGATTGAGAAAAATTCAAATCGACAGCCTTTTAAAAAAATTTCAAAGGCTTATCTAGGTAAAGACCCGACATTCTTATAAAATACAAAAAATCAAACATCTTAAAACAATAAAAATGAACAACTAATTACGATAATTATTTACACCAAGGATTAAATTGTTAGAAGTAAAATTACATAACTAATGGTAATAAAATTGAAATTACAGTAATTAAATTGTTACAAATCAATATACGGAGATTAAAATATTAAAAGTCAAACAATCAAAATGTTGAATTAATTCATTAATTAATTAATTGATTGTAACAAATTGTTTGTGGTTTACTTAGTAATAGTCAAAAAGATCTAAAAGCAATAAAAGGCAATTTCAATTATAATATATATATTTCTGTTTTCAAAAAGGAAAAAAAGAAGTGGAGAGACCAACATTTTCAAGTGGTAGACAAAGGTTGTTTGGGATTTAGTTATTGGTCTTCAAAAAGGTTCCCAATACATTCACAAGCCAACAGTACTCATAATAATTAATAATAATAATAATAAATAAATAATAAATAATAATAATAAAAATAATAATCAAAATAAATAATTTAAAAATATTTAATGAGGAATAAATTATGGGTATAAAAAGAGGTAATTAGAGTAGGTAGAGTTTGAAAATTAAAAACCAAATCCTTTTTATTTGAATTCATGTCCACTCATTTCCCCTAATTCCATCTTTGCTTTTTATTTCTTGGACCATTCTTTGTAGACTTCACCTTTTCACCTTAGCTAATGCCATTATGTTCATACCTCTTTTTTCTTTTCAAAATTATATTTATTATCGTATTTTAAATATATATATTCGGTAATTATAAAATGTAATTTAGAAGGATAATATATATATATATATATATATATATATATAAGAAAATAAAAAAGGTTAAAAAATAAAAAGAGAACGTCCTCAACGTGAGTTTTTCAAGAACGTTTATTTCAACGGGACATCCAAACCTTTTGAAATTAATCAGCATCTTACGTTGCGGTACCTCACAAGGTACCATTAAAAAGAAAAAATTATTCAAATCGAGGATTATTTGATAATGAAAACATGCACTAAGAGTGCGAGGACATTATTGTAAAATTTAATCAATTAATTAAATGGGCCGTGGGCTTGTTCTTAACAAATGCATTCGAGGCCCGAGCTAGTGGAAGGTCTGAGTGTAATTGCGCCTTTGGGCCTGAAATACATTGAAATTGGCCTTGCATGATTCAATTTATTTGGGCCAATTATCTGGTCCAAACAATCTTTCTTTTGTTTTAACGACTATTCATAGAGATGCAACAAAAACAATAAACTAAATCATAAAAAAAAAATGATTAAAATAAATAAATAAATAAATAACCATAAAAAGGTTTGTTTCAAGGGTTTGGAACTTAACAGTGTTGGTATACCTCAAGTATGGTTGACATAGACGGTAACATTTTGTTATATTTGAAAATTGAAGAAATATGGTAGCATTCCAACTATTAAATGCGTAAATACAAAAAAACTTTAAATGATTTTTTATAATATATGATTGAGAGAATTGAATTTGACTTCTAATTTAATAATACAACACTCCACTAGTTGAACATTCTCCCGTGTTGACAAGAAAATTACTAGTCGTTTGTTTTTTTTAGAGTGAAGAGAATTTAAAGATCAAGAAAAACTCACATCTGGTATGAAGAAAGCTTTCGAGTATATATATATATATATAAGGCTTCCGTTTCTTTAATTTTCATTTAAAAATTGTTTATATGCATTGAAGTTATGTTTGATTTTTTTTTATTTTTATTTTTATTTAAGTAAAAACAAATGTCGTGGGTGAGAATTTTAACCTCAAAGTCACCCTTTTAAAATCGATAAAAAAGACCAATCCTTTAAACTCATTTTATTTATTTATTTTTAAAGAAAACATGGATTCATCTCCATCAAATTTGAACATCCCCACAGTAAGAATGAAAAATGATAACCCTTAATATTAGGAGCTACATTTTTTTTTTCAATCTAGAGATTATGAGTTTAAAAATTTGGGGTTATATCCCTGGAAAATTCTCGAACCAATTTTACCTAAAAAATTAAAATGATAGAGTTATTTAGAAAGGGCTAATAGTACCTCTTTAAAACATACTAAAACAATAATTAGTTATATAGAAAATGTGTATTTGACCATTAACACACACTAAACTATTAACATGCTATTTCTTCAAAACATTTAAATCCTAAAATCCTTTAGTGCTTTTATTTATTCTCATTCAATAATACCTTACTAAAATGTGCAATTTTATTTATTTATTTATTGATGTTGAAGAAGAGTTGGGAGGAAAAAGAAGAAATCTAAAATAGCCTGTGTTATTCAAAGACAATGGTATTTGTTTAACATATATTTTTTTTTATAGTTTAAGTATTCCTTTTTTTTTTTCCTTTTAAATTTTTTGAAAGTTTTATAGGTATTTTCATAAGTTTAGTGTATGTCAATGGTCAAATACATTTTTTTTTATTGTTTCAGCATGTTTTAAGGAGTAATTAATTTTTATTTAAAATTTTGTGATCTCCTCTTCTAATTAATATTGCAGTCTTGCGTACCGATCACATCACCGGCATTGAATCTAACTAGAGACTGGTCGGAATTAGTGTTCCCCTAACCTAGATGACAGAAAGAATATTTATAAAATCGTGACAATGCTAATAGTATTTAACGCACAAGACAACTTGGGAGCACTGCGCCTGTTTATATATTTTTTCACAAACAGCAAGGCTACTGCCAAATACCGCTGCAACTGTTAGGCAAAGGCAAATTTTGGCCTTTCTTCACATATTTCTACTCCAATCGATACGATTGGCTTTGTTTTTGCCTACTTAGCTCCAAATCAACATCAAATTCTATCCTTGAATTGCAAACCTACAAAATAGCCAAACAGAAAAGTAACATTCAAAATTAAGTGAGATTAAATAACACATTTTTAGTGCTAACAAACATTTCAACATGTCTATCACTTTTCAATTTCACCATGAGACCCAAACATGTCTTAACTCAAGTAACAATTCTTTCAACAAATCTTCCAATCCAAAACCAAGTGTATTAACAAGCAGTTACCAATTTAATTTAGCAAGTGATTTGAAGAATCCAAATCCTTTTGCAAAATATTAGTGCAATCTAACACAATACCACCCATAATTCTACGTACCAGTAAATAGTAAATACTTATAAACAAATATATAATCACTGCAATATCCTGCCACTGCCACTGCCACTAACAATTAAATTATCAAAACCTTTATGTTAACAACTTACAAAAAACACTATTTTATGAAAATTTGAACAATGTTCAATTAGATACCATCAAATAACATAGCAATGAATAGGTAGTCAAATAATTTGGTTAGAGGAGTAAATATTTGGCAACACAATTGAACATACTATTAAATGAAGATTTTGTTTTGTCCCTTTGGAGACATCACATAAATATGGAACAATATAGAGAAGATTGCATGTCCCTATGCACGAATGACACGCACAAATTGAGAAATGAAAATTTTGTTTTACATGACCATACTGCACTACATTTTCAAGATGTTTGATGCTCTACGAATTGATGTAAAAACCAACAAAATTTACATCATGTTTCACCACTCCCATTTTCTAACAAATAACTCACCATAAGACTCAAATCATGCACGCAGTCATAGCTAAAATTAGGTAAGAACATAGCAAGATAAAACTCACACCAATACGCTAACAACTTTCACTTCATCTAATACATACCACTAAATCTGCAAGAGTATTTTAAAGCTCAAAGTCTTAGCTATAGGAGCATATATGCAAAATAATTTAAGACTCAAATCCTAGTTTTTTCTTCCTAAATTAGGGTTTTTCACTTATATCCATGTTATTCTTTCTTCTTTAATTAATATTTATATGGTATGAGAGCTATGGATAACAATACCCTATGTCACACCCCAATCCAGATTACATCTCCAATCCAGACGAGGCATAAAAGCACCTTCTAAAACGTTTTTCAAAACAATTCCTATAAAAATTTCGACAGCATTTCCCCAGAAAAACTGACTAACCAAACCTGAGAGAATAGACAAATATACACTTCTAAGCCAACTCAGAATACACCAAGTGTGTCTCACCACAATTCTCAAAATAATTCAAAGTCCCAACAAAACTTAAGTACAACAATAAAAGTAGTTACAAGATAAGTTTACTTACAACAACCTTTTCAGGCTTTTAACAAATTCGACATCATTGCTGAACTGTTCACATGTTGCACTTAAAAGTATATACATACAAAGCTAGAAAGTCCTCGACAAGTGGTGACATGCTCAACAATACATGAAACTTGTCCATTACCTGGAGGGGGTAAAAAATTTGAAAACGTGAGCTAACACCCAGTGAGTGATAAGTTGTAAAAATGAAGTTATATAACATGTATTCAATAAAGTATAAGAAAAAAATGATTTGATAGCTATAAGAAAACATGATTTAAGCTTTTGAAATGTTTAACGTAAAATAGTCATAAACATATTTAAACCTTTTCAAACCAGTACATATTCAAATCAATTCCAAAGGCCATGACAAATATGCAACTGAGCATATCTCACGTAGCTCACACATATTTATCATCCGCCTCATACCATATCCCAGTCCACTACGATAGAACCCATTGAATATACGATCGAGAATAGCTCACACATGATCCAACGGAAACATGCAGCCAAACTGAGCTCATGCATATTCATGGTCAAACCTGTATTACAACTCGGCCTACCACGACAGAATACATTGGATATACGGCCGAGAATAGCCACACATGATCCATATCAACATGAAAACATGAGGCCAAACTGAGTTCACACATATTCAGTATCTGCACAATGGTAACCTTATCTCAATACACATCATCTCTGCGACCGCTCCTATGTGCACATAGAGCTACCCTCTCAGGGTTAATCAAGACCTGAAGCCAAATCCACAATCTGTATCCACACCCACACCTAGGTTCAGGTTCTTGGATCTTTGATCATGACCTCAGCCCCAGAATTCTCTGACAACCATAGGTGGTGTTACGGAAACACATTCACGTAGCCTATGGATAATCACCAGCTTTTCTCATAGAAACCATATAATTCAAGATTCAAGGCCAAACGTGGTCATAAACACATTTCATGAAATCTATTTTAAATCATTAGTTCAAAACATACTTATGGACATCATTTAATCAAACCGTCCAGATCCATGTATTCGATAACAATTTAAAGAATACTCCACATAAACAACTTTCACATTTCAAATCCTTTTGTATAAACCGTAGTCATTCATGATAAATCTTTTTTCTTTTCACTAATATTCAGAAATAACATGATGATTAGATCACGCTCATAGCACAAATCACAAGTCTAATTCATAAATATCCATTAAATCCTTTCGTAATACATTCGTTATCAAGAAAGTCCATTAATCATAGGACCTTTGTAAGCACAAAACTCTCGTTTTATTTTCCAAGTTATGTTATAATTTATTGTTACATTTCGATCACGAAGTTTTTCTTGAAGGGAATTTGTGAAATTATGGCTACAAGTACGTGAATTAATGGTGATACTATTTTGAGTTTACCTATATAATAAAAGTTAATATATGTAACGAAGAATTAATTGTAAACCAAAGATAGTGTTGTTAAGGAATGACTAAACATTTAAGTTGTGAAGGGACAACTGAGTAAAAGTTAATTAAGAGATAAGTTGAAATCAAAGGAAGTGTGAAGAAATTTAATTGGTGAATTTAATTGAGTGAGTAGGTTACTTTGTTTGTGCTCCTTTAAGTTGGTGTTGGAACACAAGGATAAAGGAAAGAAAAGAAATCAATTACTTCAAGAAAGGAAAAGTTAAAAGAAGGAGGTCTACATAAGTTAAAAGAAGCGGGCTGGAATTCATTTTCTTGAAAGTTTAAATAACTCTTATTTTTAAGAGGACTAAATGTGGGTTTTAGGATAGAAGAAGAGAAACACTCGAGTAGTTGAAAAAAGAAAGGAAAAGAAGAACTCCAAGGATTTTTATAGCCGAGAGAGAAAGAGAGAGAGAAAGAGAGAGAGACAAGGCTTGAAGAGGTAAAAGAAACATGAAAGTTGGTCAGGAACTCGGGCAAATCTGAAGTAGTTTGATGTTTTGAAGCTCCCGAATTGTAGAAAACGAATTAAAAGCTGCAATTTTGAGGTTAGTAAGATAAAGACGTATCTATAACTTTCATGAAGAATGTTAGAGCTAACTTGTTGTGGAAATATTCAGAATTAAAGGAAACTTTATGTTGTGTTAGAGATTGTTGAATCTGAGTAAGGGTACTTTTGAGTTAAAGCTGATCAATCCAAGGAA
Source organism: Cucumis cinereus (assembly GCA_037974625.1). NCBI lineage: Eukaryota > Viridiplantae > Streptophyta > Magnoliopsida > Cucurbitales > Cucurbitaceae > Cucumis > Cucumis cinereus. Next base: position 4,224,970 of record JBBPDJ010000002.1, on the reverse strand, counting down.
TTTTTGAGCTCCAAATTCTTAGGTTAGTTTGTTAAGGTGTTCCTTATGAGTTTTATGAATGAAATTTGGAGTGATTTGGTTAAGAATTGATAAAATTGGACATGTTTCTTGGTGTGTTGGTTGACGTCAATAAAACAGAGGATGTCCACACCAAGAACACGCCCATGAATGCCTATCTAAGCATTTCAGCACGCCTATGTGCATGAGTTGCCACCCACACAGCATGTCAATGACAATCTTAAAGCCCAATCATGTGCCAACTACCATTTGTTATACCCTATTGACCCAATTTTGAGATCTTTGAAGACAAACAACGATAAGAGAAGCCTAGAAATCAAAGGATCAAATTCATCTCTGTGGGTGACAAATGAATTTAAATTCTTATTTTAAGCATGATTATTATTGAGTTCTTTAACTATCTACAAATATGAGAGGTGCTACGTATTTTAGTAAGTATGAGATAAGTTTGAGTAAAATTAAGCAAAACATATTTGAAAGCTTCTATGATTTATGAAAAATTTATTAAAAGCATGACTGAGTTATTTGAGCCAGAGGCTAGTATATTATGTGTGCACACAAAAGTATTCCAATGTTGGTGTTGAGTTTACTCCACGACAACAATGTTGTCGGGAGTGTCGAGCGTGCCCCACTACGACAAAGACGTTGGGAGTACCGAACGTGTCCTACTACAACGTAGATAAGAGATGAGTAAAGATAAGTCATGCAAGTAGTTTTAACAGTGTATTGCTTTGCTAAGATTTCTCACTATATTGTTTCCATTCTATGTTTATTTAAGAAAGTCATTGACCGAGGTTTAGCTCACCCTTTCAAAATGTTTTTCCACTTTTCGAGTACAGATTGTGATCTCAAAGCCTGACCTACTACTGCTAGTCTACTGTCCATTCTTAGAATTTTTGTTGTATGTCGTAAACTCTAAACAACATTTTTGTCTGTATCCAGTAACGTGTGAAGGTTGAGCATCAGATAGATGTATGTGGTATGTATATATTTTTTTAAGTTCTAAATTTCAATATGTTAAATTACTATAGGCTGGGAAGTTGTGTCGTTAAGATAGGAACGGTGCTTGCTGACTTCACATCATCTCTTAGACTTAGAGAAGAGAGTCTGGGGGAGGGTGTGACAACCTTTGAAAACCAAGTTTTGTAAACAACAATGGAAACCATTATGAAAACTTAAATTCAAAACATATTCATAGAAAATATATTTCTATGATCAAAATATAATCATTTCAAGCAAATCATTCAAACTCATGAAAACTTATTCATAAAAGTTTTAGGAATATTTT